>CM057259.1:2325390-2342344 GCA_029931835.1 Etheostoma nigrum
CCGACCGGTTCTTCGGGATACCGGAGTGCTGCTCCCATGCTGTCGGCCAGTGCGGATCTCTCAGCGGGGCTGTGTGCCGGGAAATCTCCGCTCGCTCAGTCGCTTCTCTCGCCAGTCTGACCGATGCTCAGTTCGCACGGCCCTAATAAATGTCAGATCGCTTACAAATAAGACGTTTATTTTGAACGACTTTTTTACAACACATGATCTGGATTTCCTCCTGTTGACAGAAACCTGGTTGAAACCAGGTGAGAACAGCGCCTTTTCGGAACTCCTCCCCCCGGCTGTTCCTTCGTCAGCACTCCGCGAGCTGTCGGTCGCGGGGGCGGCCTGGCTGCTATATTTAAGGAGAGCTTCAGATGCCGGACGATAACCGCCAATAACTACTCCAGCTTTGAACTGCAGCTGTTTGTGATCAACCTTACCTGCCCTGTGCTGTGTGCCACAGTTTATCGCCCACCTAGATCTAATAAGGACTTTCTTCAAGAGTTCTCAGAGTTTTTGTCTGAGTTTCTCCCAAAGTTTGATAAACTGCTGATTTGTGGAGACTTTAATATTCATGTTTGTTGTGCAGCAAATCAACTGGCCAACGAATTCAAAGGCCTTTTAGTCTCCTTTGATCTCACCCAATCTGTTAATGCACCAACACACGAGTATGGGCACACTCTTGACCTTGTCATCTCCCATGGGCTTTCAGTTTCCCTCAGAGAAATAGTCGACACTGCTATCTCGGATCACCTCCCTGTTGTTTTCAACTTTGCTGCCCCTCTACCTGCCAATAAGCCAGTTTCCCTAGCTCGCAGACGCCGAATCTTTACTCCATCAACGGCTGGGGAGTTTGCTGCTGCTTTCAGAAACTCTCAGCTGCCTGATGGTTGTGGGCTGGTTCCTCCCCTTTGTCCAGACAGCCTACTCTCTACTTTCCATTCAACATGTTCTGCGATTCTTGACTCTGTTGCCCCTTTTCGGCAAAAAACTGCCAAAACTAAGTCAGATCCCTGGCTGAATGACCATACCCGTCTGCTCAGACAACAATGCAGACAGGCTGAACGGCGGTGGAAAAAGGATAAACTGCATGTATCCCTGGGCTGGTTAAGGGTCAGTTTGGCTGCTTACCAGAGAGCTCTAAAGGAAGCCAAGTCCAAATATTTGTCCTCCATTATTGCTAACAGCTCTCATAATCCAAGACTGCTATTTAATACTATTGACTCTGTCATTAATCCATGCCCTACTGTCCTGTCCGATGCCTCTACTGCAACCTGCGAGGAGTTTGTGTCTTTTTTCACTGATAAAGTGGCATCTGTCAGGCAGAATATCTGTAATATGAATTTATCTTTTGATGATGTCTGTGCTCCTCCGGCACAGACTGCTGTATTTGAGCGGTTTGAGACCATTTCTTTGTTTTCTTTTACTAAGGTGGTTAGTGGCATGAAACCCACGAACTGCCCCTTAGATATTATTCCAGCCAAGTTTTTGAAGGAGGTTCTGAGCTCCGTTGGGTCAAGTCTGCTTGTGTTTATAAACACTTGTCTTGGCTCAGGGTCTGTTCCAGCTGCCTTCAAACACGCTATGGTTAGGCCCCTCTTAAAAAAACCAAATCTTGACCCCTCTGTGCTCTCCAATTTTAGACCTGTCTCTCATTTGCCTTTTCTTTCTAAGGTTTTAGAAAAAGTTGTTTTTATTCAATTACAGACATTTTTGGAGATCAATTCTATTCTTGATAAATTTCAGTCTGGTTTTAGATCCCGGCATAGCACCGAGTCAGCACTGTTAAAGGTGCACAACGATATTGCCTTGTCTGTGGATGCTGGGAATCCTGCTGTGCTGGTACTGCTCGACCTCACAGCAGCCTTTGATACAGTTGACCATGCAGTCCTTGTATCTCGCCTAGAGCACGTCGGCATCTGTGGCACCGCTCTCCAGTGGTTTAGGTCATACCTGGCAAACAGGAGTTTCTCTGTCGCGATTGGTGACCACTGCTCCTCAAAGGCGTCGTTGCCCTGTGGGGTGCCACAGGGATCTATTCTCGGCCCTATTCTGTTTTCAATGTATATGCTACCTCTAGGAGCAATTATAAAAAAGCACAACCTGTCTTTTCACTTTTATGCCGATGACTTGCAGATATATTTGCCCATGAAACCAAACGAAAACACTGCACTTACTAAGCTACTGGACTGCCTCACAGATATAAAGCAGTGGCTGTCACAGAACTTTTTGCACTTAAACGACAGCAAAACTGAATGCATTTTGTTTGGTTCTCCATCTATGTCAAATGCTCTCACCACAAACTTTGGCACTCTGGCCCCCCTTTTTAAATCTCATGTTAAAAATCTTGGGGTAACATTTGATAATGGGCTTAAATTTGACAAACAGATTAGCTCTGTTGTCAGTTCAAGCTTTTTTCAGCTCCGTCTTTTGGCCAAAGTCAAGTCCTTTCTCAGTCGGCAGGATCTCGAGAAGGCAATCCATGCTTTCATCAGTTCAAGACTGGACTACTGCAATGCCCTTTACGTTGGCCTCAGTCAGTCATCAATTTCTCGTCTCCAACTTGTGCAGAACGCTGCTGCCCGATTTTTAACAAACACGTCCAGACGTGAACACATTACCCCTGTGTTGTCGTCACTCCACTGGCTTCCAGTCCGTTTCAGAATTGATTTTAAACTCCTGCTGTTTGTTTTCAACGCCATTTATGGCTTGGCCCCCTCTTACTTGTCTGAGATTTTAACTTTTCGCAATTGTGGCAGAGCCTTGCGCTCCTCGGGTCAGCTTCTGTTAGAGGTCCCTAGGTCAAGACTTAAACAGTGGGGCGATCGTTCTTTTGCCGTTGCTGCTCCCAGACTGTGGAACAAACTACCCCCTGACATCCGCACCACTACTGACCTCAGCCTTTTTAAAACGAAGCTTAAGACCCACTTTTTTAAATTAGCATTTAATTCTGACTAGGACAATACTGTCTCTTAGGTGTCCTCCTTCTGTCTGCTCCTTTTTATACATTTCTGGAAGGCTTTTAATGTCCTGCAGCGCTGCACCCCTACAGCACTTTTAATTGTATCTGTTTGTTCGACATGTGTTTTGTATTGTTTTATGGCTTTGTTGTAAAGCACTTTGGGTACCTTTCGGCTATTGTAAAGGGCTATACAAATAAACTTGATTGATTGATTGGTTGATCTTAAGGATATGATCATTTAATTTTGATCACTCAACCTCAATTATTTCTAATTTTACAACAAAAAACACAATGGTGGAAATAGAAAAATGTCACACAATAGAACTGTAAACATACATGTTTAAAGTAAATTATTACTAATCAAGACAATTTCTTAATATAACATTAACTTTTTCTATCTTTGATTATGTATGCAAATTAAATAGTCAAATTACATTCTGGAAAGCCTGAATTGTCATCTAAAATATAGGTAACACCAGTGACAAAAAGGCAGCACAAGCATTTTTTTATGTAATGAAGTAAAAAAATCAAAATACTTTAAGCTGTCATTTAAGTTGATTTATAAAGTTAAGAGGTTAACTATTATCTGACTTTAAATTTTGGTAGAAAAAAAAGACTTACATTTTTTAAAAGTTGTCTGTTCCAAAAGCCACCATTTTCATAGAATGACCCATGAACAGTGGGAGAGCTAAACTTAGATTGTGGGACTCCATTTCTACCCAGTGGGGCTTATCTTTATCTGTAAAATAGAACATAATAGTCCTTAATTGAGTGGCCCAATAGTAAAGTTTAAAGTTGGGGCACTTTAACCCCCCTCTATCAAATGGTAAATAAAGCAACGAGAGGCGAAGCCTTGATCTTCCGTTATTCCACACAAAACCTAAGATGTTTTTTTTCAACCAGTTGAATAATTCAGGAGGGGGCGGCAGAGGAATGCTTTGGAAAAGGTACAATAACTTTGGAAGTATATTCATTTTCAGGACATTAACTCTTCCCAGTATAGAAATAGGTAGAGATGTCCAGCTGTCGATTGACGCAGCTATTGTTTTCATTATGAGTTCGTAATTGGATTTGATCACCTGTTGTAGTTCTGGGAAAATCTGAACACCCAAATATACAAAATGTTCCACTACTTTAAATTGCTTAATCTCATTAATGGGGTTAATCCTGTCACCAACATTTAATACCATAATAGAGGATTTTGTATTATTTACTTTGTAGCCTGAGATTCTCCCAAATTCCTGGATCACTTCCATCACCGCCGGGATTGAATTTTCCAGATCTGTTAGATATAAAATAACATCGTCAGCGAATAGAGAAATTCTGTGCTCTGTGGGTCCCACCGTGATCCCAGAGATTCGTGGATGGAGACGAATAGCTGACGCCAAGGGCTCGATTGCTAGTGTAAATAGTAAGGGAGAGAGAGGGCATCCCTGGCGACAACCCTTCCTAATTCGGATCGCCATTGAGAATATTTTGTTTGATACTATTTCTGCAGTGGGATTACTATATAACATTTTAACCCATTTAATAAAGTTGCTACCAGAATTCAGTTTTTCCAATATGCTAAAAAGATAGGGCTATTCGATTCTATCAAAAGCTTTCTCCGCGTCTACTGAAAGAAGAGCTGTGTCATTAGCATTCTTTTTGGACCAAATAATATTCAGGACCCTTCTAATATTGTGATATCCTTGTCTCCCAACTACAAACCCATTTTGATCTTTGTTTATAATATCTGGTAAGATTCTTTGGAGTCGTAATGCCAAAAGTTTACAGATGATTTTGAGATCAGAATTAAGTAGACTGATGGGTCTCAAGTTTTCACATTTATTAGGAGGTTTACCCGGTTTTGGCAACTGAATAATTAGAGCCTGATTTAAAGATGGAGGCAATGTGCCATTTCTAAATGACTCCATGAACATTTCTAAAAGGGGAGAGAGCAATTTGTCCTTAAATTTTTTGTAAAGGTCGATGGGGATACCATCGGGTCCTGGTTGTTTACCAGATTTCATTCCATTGATGGCCTGTGCCAATTCCTCTTTATTTATTTCTATATTTAAGTCTACTCTACTCTCCTCTGCAATGACCGGGATTTGTAGTCTATCCAAAAACTTGTCTAGTTCCTCTTGGTCTGACTTTCCTTTAGAGTCATATAATTTCTGATAGTAATCCTTAAAAGCATCATTAATATCCCTTGGATCTATTAGAGTTTTATCCTGTGTTTCAATTGACGTAATCAAAGTTGTTGTTTCAAGCTGTTTAATCTGCCAAGCTAGAAGTTTTCCAGCCCTTTCCCCCTGTTCGTAAAAATTTTGTTTCAATCTTAAAAGACTAGATGCTGCTCTGAGACTAGACATTTTGTCATATTCTGCTCTGAGAATCAACAGCTGTTTTTTCAACTCAGTGTTATTTGTTTGGAAAACCCTCTCCTGAATGTTCTTTATGTTATTTTCTAGGTTCTGCCTTTCAGCCTTGGCTTCTTTGGACTTATTGCCTGTAAAGCTAATAATATGACCTCTAATAAACGCTTTAAAGGCCTCCCATCTGATGCATGCTGTTGTTTGGTTAGTGTTCAACAGAAAGTATTCATCAATTTGTATTCCTATATATTTAACAAAGTCTTCGTCCTGCAACCATTTATGCTGAAAGCGCCATCTAGGAGGATCCCTGTTAAGATTCTTATCACAGTAAGTTAAACAGCATGGAGCATGATCTGAGATCACTATGTTCCCATACGTACAATCTTGAATTTTGGATATTAATTCTGATGAAATTAAAAAATAATCTATTCGCGAGTACGTTTGAAATGTTGCTGAATAACATGAATAGGCTCTGGTTTGTTGTTGGAGTTCCCTGAAGATATCTACCAATCTAAGAGTTTTCATAAACGTCTGTATAGTTGTTCTACAGGTGTTATGTGTCAAATCTGCCCCTGTGGATCTATCAATTTCTGGAATCAGAGTACAGTTAAAATCTCCTGCAATCACAAAGCGCCCCTGCAACGATGAAAGTGAGAGGAACAAGTTTTGAAAGAACCCAGAAACATTTGTGTTAGGACCATAGACATTAACAAGGTTAATTTTTTCCAATAGCAGAGAGCCTTGAACTATCAAATATCTACCCCTCCCATCCTTGATGACATTATTTACGAAAAATGGGACAGATTCGTGAATAAGAGTCATAACTCCTCTTGCTCGGGAAGAAAATGTTGAAGTATATACATTGCCCCGCCACCTCCTCCTGACTCGCCCCTCATCTTCTTCCATAAGATGCGTCTCCTGTAGAAATACTATTTTGGAGTTCAAATCTTGCAGTTTATTAATGACTTGCTTGACCTTCTTTAGACGTTGTAGGCCCCTGCAGTTCCATGTAACCAGTTTAAGATTTACGGTTTGCGACATGTATGTTCTTCCAATTTACCAAAAATGGAGAGGAAATGAAGAACCATGTTTACCCCACATGAACACGAACATTTGAGAAGCTTAAACAACAGAACAGAACTCACAACATATCCCTTAAACCTAAATTCCCACACCAAGTCCGACTTCCGAGGGACTCCCTCCCCCCTCCGTACACCTCCCGTTATCGCGTGTGACCGACCCACACGCATTGAGGAGCAGTCAAACCACTCAATAACCAAAACAAAAGCTTTATTACCGATGCCGTTCACTATATGTATAACAGTAATTCAATCTTCCATATACTTGCTCACGTTTTCGAACCTATTAGTATGCACACTAACCGGTGTGTGCGTACTTCCATACCTCAGCAGAAATAAATGTATTCGTAACAGATCCCTGTTATACCCCCTCCAATATAATTCACCATTAAAGGCAACAACAAAGTTATAGGAAGCCACAACCTTTAGGAACCATATGGGCGTTTAACCCATTGCTACCTCCCCGTTAGTATTCTTCTGGATCCTCTGTAAGAACTCACGTGCAGCCGCCGCTGTTTTGAAAGCATGAGTTCTGTCCCAATAAGTCACCAGTAGCTTGGCTGGATGAGCCACCCCGTGCCGCAAACCCAGTTTGCGTAGTTCCGTGCGTATCGGGTCAAACTGCTTCCGAAGCTGGAAAAGATCCGCCGCAGTATCTGGGTAGAACCGGATTTGATGGTTCTGGTATCGAATTTCAGTCTTAGCTCTTGATGCTAGAAATATAAGCTGCTTATCTTTGTAGCTGAGAAATCTCATTATTAAAGTGCAGGGCGCTGTGGTGCTGTCTCTCCGGGGTCCAATTCGGTGCGCTCTCTCCACGGCCACCACTCCAACACCGAGGGTTTCCGGCAACCATTTCTCTAGGAATTCACAAGGATTCTGCCCTTCAGCTCCCTCCGGCAATCCGACAAGCCTTAGGTTATTCTGCCTCGACCTAGCTTCCAGATCCGTAACTTTATCTTCCAAGTCTTTCTTCTTGGACTCCAGCGTATCCACCTTGGTTCGTAGCAGTTCTATCTCACTCTCCGCATCAGAAATACGTGTTTCGGTTTCAGTGATACGTTGGTTACAGTCATTTATCTCTTTTCTCACATTGTCGATGGAGCCTAGAACTTCGTCAAATCTAGAGGAGAATTCCTTCTGGATCGAATTAACGACACAAAGTATTTCGTCCACTTTGTTGCTTTGAGACTTCGGGGTTTCTTCTCCGTCCCCGGCCGCCATCGGGACCGAGTCTGAGCTAATGTTAGCTTTTTGCATTTCACCTCGAAGATGGTAGTCCGTCAATTTATGCTGTTTCGCCTTTTCACTTACTGCTTGGGGCGTTTTTGCTGCTTTAGGCATTATTTCGAACTCGCTTGCTCATTTGTCCTTTAGTACAGTTTGAAAGAGAAGAGTTTTTGAAGTAAATTCTTAGACTAGAACAGCAGAGCGGTGAAGACACGTCCTCTCACATGGCCGCCATAACCGGAAGTCAATCAGCGCTCTCTTATTTCAGTTGTGCAGGAGCGGGAACCAGTGAGTCCAGTGCGTGGGCTGGCTTGACTGTTTGGTGCAACATGAATTGCACAAGTGTAATAGTGTAAAAGAATAGGAGAAATAAATGTGGACTCTTAAACATCAGATCTCTCTCTTCTAAAAGTGTACTATTAAATAAATTAATTGATAACATGACTTTTCCCATTTTGACAAACTGTTTTGATCACTTGAGGTATTTCAGTAAAGTCTTTGGTCTTGGACAGTTACCTTGCAATCTAAAACTGTATATCTATTACTATTGTCAACTATTGTCTCTGGAACAGTAGTTGGCAGTGGGAAGAGTAATGGCTCTTTACAGTGAATATGCAAAAGAAGATGTTCACAAATTCACTCACTTAATGCTAGTTACAATATTATAAAATCAACAATGCCAGAGAAAAATGACAAAGTGTGATACATTTTTTTAATATAGTATTGGCATTTTTCAATAAAGTATTGGCTTTTTTCATGCGAAAGTTTTGTTAATTTACAATCAACATTTACAAGCATACTGTTTGTTACGATGTTGGGAACTAATACTTGCAGGTAGTGTGGCCGAGTGGTCTATGGCGCTGGAGCCCTGGCGGAGGCCAACCCTCACCTGGAATGAGTCCGACTTACTGCAGAGAACCCATACACAGCTCTCACTTTGGTCATACAGACATTGGATGGCCCTGAGAAGGGACCCCCTCACCCCATACCCCCGCCGCACCTCCCACAGTGTCTCCCGGGGGACCCGGTTATACGCCTTCTCCAGATCCACAAAACACCTGTAGACTTGTTGGGCATACTACCAGGCTCCCTCCAAGATCCTTGCGAGAGGGAAGATCTTATCCGTTATTCCACGACCAGGACGGAATCCGCATTGTTCCTCTTCAATCCGAGGTTCGACGATCGGCCGAACCCTCCTTTCCAGCACCTTGGAATAGACTTCACCAGGGAGGCTGAGAAGTGTGATACCCCTGTAATTGGCACACAACCTCTTGTCCCCCTTTTTGTAGAGGGGAACCACCACCCCGGTCTGCTACTCCTTAGGCACTGTCCCAGACTTCCACGCAATGTTGAAGAGGGGTGTCAACCAAGAAAGCCCCTCCACACCCAGAGCATTCAGCATTTCTGGACAGATCTCATCAATCCTTGGGGCTTTGCCACTGTGGAGTTGTTCACTACCTCAGCGACTTCCACCAGAGAAATTGTCGACAATCCCCCATCATCCTCCAGCTGGATTTAGGAGTTCCCCCACAGAGAGATGACATTCACCTCTCCACCACGATAAGGTGATGGTTTCCGGAGAACATAAATACAGTAAAATAGAAACTGTAAAACATGTATGATTAAAGGGTTTGCTGTGCTGTCTGGTAAAAGAGAGAGCATACTGCTTTCTTTTGTGTGACAGAAGTTATTACTCTACCACTACTCTTCATAACCCTACCAACCCTACCACTCAGATGATTACCACAGGAGGTAATATTGTTTGCAGCTCTTTTAAAGACTCTACCATAATACCTGCTGGAGATGTCAGTTCTTCATACATGCAAAGCATGCGCTCTACCACTGAGCTACATCCCCTGAAGATTTTTTTTCTGAGATAGACTTAGACTTATCTTAATTAATCCTTTTGGGATGACTCCTGCAAGGAAATTGAAATATCACTGAATAAAAGAAGAAACCTGGGTAAAACATGTAATGTTAATGTTGTATATGGCTTCAAAACCTGTAAATGTAACTGCAGTGGCTGGAAATCAAACCTGGGCAAAATGCTTGCACTGCTATAGTATAAATCATAGTCGAAAAGTAACACACCTGTTGCCTTTCTGCTGGATAATACAACGATCACTGCAAATCTTGTAACACAGATTGAAAAGAAATACAATGGTGGAGACTGGTGGCTTCCAGTACCTATGAGATAACACAATATTGTACGTGAAGGAACATCTGCAATTTGGTAAACTGTGATGTGTCATTGGTTTGCTACCATTCTTAAAGAAAGCCTCTCGTTGTCGGCAGGATTCGAACCTGCGCAGAGAGCCTTAACCACTCGGCCACGACAACCTTAAAAGCAGAGCCATACCTGTTTGCACAAATGTTCATAAACTTTTCAATTGGTTAGTAGTAGTTACCAGACACGGCAAATTGCAAATTGTAGTGCGCTGCCTGTGTCTGTGTATCCTCATGGAGTAAGCTTGATTGATTGATATGCTCCCTTATTTGTACCATAACAGAGATCTAATATTTTATCAAATCGGGTTGGGCAAGTAACCTTTCTGGTTGCTTCTTGACAAATAAAGCAAGTAACCACACAACGAAAACTAGTGCAATGGCTGGGAATCGAACCCAGGTCAAGTGCTTGGAAGGCAGCTATGCTAACCACTATACCACCATCGCTGCACAACTCAATGGATGTCTTTAACGGTTGGATTTTTCCTTTTCATTAAAGTAAGGCATTAAGATCAATTTCCAAAAGATGATTTTTTAAATTCCTGTGGGCGTGGCAGGCAACCTACAGTATTTGGGTGCGCTGCTCTGATTCACCTGTGTAGAATGTTGTGTTGCACATGTCTGCTTTTGGCCCTCGTCGGTAAAATCATAATAAATTAATATTTTTTTTATTTGGGGTGGCCAGCGACATTTCTAGGCCTCTGTGTAGAACCGCCACTGAAGGCACATCTGCGATTTGGTATAATGTGATGTGTCGCCTAGACCGGCGTGGGAGGGTGTATAACTGCAAACATGGCACCGCTTCGCTTCTCTGCTTCTCTTCATAGTTGTCAGATTAATTTACCAAAATCATGTTTGTCGCTGTGGTCCTGCTACACATTCCGCGATGCCCTGTTACATCCCCTTTATTGTCTTCCAGCTATGTAACATTTACAAATAGCAGTGGTGGGATTTGAACCCACGCCTCCAGAGAGACTGGAGCCTAAATCCAGCGCCTTAGACCACTCGGCCACACTACCTTCATATAACTGTTCTCCGCATCGTGACAAACACTGGGACCGTAACTAACGGTATGCTTGTTAATGTTATTGGAACAAAACTTTTGCAAGTCAAAAGCCAATACTTTATTGAAAAATGCCAGTACTTTATTAAAAAATGTTATCATTCTTTGTCATTTTTACAAATATAATACAAAAGCCAAAGAGGCTAAACGTGGAGAAGATTGCTTTTCTGAAAACTCAAGATGCTGTCCTCGAGCAATACAATGTGATTATCAGCGGCCTGAGAACCAAACAACGGAACTATGCCAGGGTGGCCACGGACGCTGGATACACCACTGCCAGGCCAAGTGAAGCTACCGAGGAGGAGAAAAAGACGCTGGAACAACAGGTGATTCGATTTTTGGACAGAAAAGGCATTTATGTTGATGGCGGGGACATTGAGGATTGTCATACTCTGACGAGCAAAAACAAAACGGCCACTCCATTGGTAATTATCTAGTTCACCAACAGAAAGAAAAAGTCAGCACTCCTCAGACAAGGAAGGAAATTAAAAGGCACCCAAGTTTACATCAACAAACACCTCACCAAGAAAAATGCTGCTATTGCCAAGAAAGCACTCATACTCAGAAAACAAAACAAGATCCAGGCAACATGGGCAAGAAATATTCATCAAACTTCATGGGTCGACGCCTGAGGCAGCAAAAGTGATTCTCATCAGGGACATCACCGAGCTGGATAAGTTTGAAGAAGGAATGAATCTAGAGCAACATAGCCCTACATAAGGTAACTGCACACCAACTGAATTGGACGTAACAAACACAATGATCATGGCAAACTTGGACAGAAACCTTTCTGTTACTTATGATCAACTGAACTTGGAAACTTTCAAATACACAGAACATAAACCACAAGCCATTGAAAACAACATTGACCCAGATGATAATTTCTACATTGGTACTCACTGCCAGTGTGAATATTACACAGTTGAGCAGTTCAAAAAATACATTAAAAAGGATGACACAATATCAGATTTACATTTTAACAGCAGGAGCCTTATCGCAAACCTTTCACAAATCAAACAGTGCCTAAAACAAATGGAAAGTTCACAGCAATTGCAATAACAGAGACTATGGTCAGGTAGATTTACATGGGGTCTTTTCATGGCTCCACTGCCCGATTCAGCGTTCTGATCTCATTTGACCACAGGAAACATTTGATACTAAATATTTTTACCAAAACAGACTTGATTTTGCCAATAAGAAGTGATAGTAGTATTGTGATGAATTTGCCTCACGGATGACACTCTCTTTTCCATTACATTCAATAAATAAACCAGATTATTCAATCCATGCCTCCACTTCAATGCAAAGTGGTCTCATCCGGGACCTATCGCACCCTAAGCGAGAATCATAAACCTAGACGAACGAAGAAGGAGGGTCAAATTGCTCTACTACAATTATGCTGGCTCTTAATCTTGGTTAATTTAACAATAAACTGGACTTTAAAGTACAGCTTTGGGTTGGAACAGCTCCTACCTTTAGGGATCGTCCGGGAGTTGAACCCAGGACCTCTCGCACCCGAAGCGAGAATCATACCGCTAGACCAACGAGCCACGTAAAATCATCGTATTAGCAATTTTCTATCAAGTAAATGTGATCAGTCAGTGACTAGAAAGGCAATGGTCTAGTAGCTTGTTTGGCATGTTTTTATGGCAACACTGCCAGATTGAGCTGTCTGATTAAATTGGACTAATTAGCTTTAGCTACAGTCACTGTAGGACAGGCTTGAGCTATTGGTAGGCCACAGTCTCGCAGAAAATTTTTAAAATATGGCAATAGCCAACTGAAGATGGATGCCATTGTAAACACATTCAGATCATCTCACATAGTTAGTGCTAATCTGTGGGGTTGTTTTTCTGACGACTGAATCCAAGGATTTTATCCAAAGATTTAACTGTAACCGCTATTTTATGATGTGTTACTAGTTGGAGAATGCTAACATGTGTTAGAATTCATTCTAGATTGTGTCTCTGGATAAATATATTTAGCATTGACTTGACTGTTTAATTTAGTAAGTGCTACTTGTTGGGGCAGTTGAACATGACAATGCTACTAACTAACTGAAGATAGATGGGATTGTAATCACATTCAGATCACCTCAAATGGAGACACTGATGATTATTGTGTTCATAAGTGCTTCTCTTTGGGGTTGACCTGGTAGTGAGTTCATCATCAGACATATCTTTGAACAAATGCAGATTCACAATTCTTCCCAACAATAGTAAAATGAATAACTCTGGCACCAGAACTACCCAAACACTGACTTGAGTTGTCTATGCAGTAAGTGATACTTGTTGGGGCAGTTTTGTTGACCTCTGAAGTCCAAGATTTCCTCCCTAAAGAAATGTTTAAAAAGGATATTCTCCCTGGTTACTGGTTGAACAATGTTGAAATGTTTTCTAAGTCATTCTTATTACCTCAACTTTAGCATTGACTTGACTGTTTAATTCAGTAAGTGCTACTTGTTGGGGCAGTTAAACAAGACAATGCTACAGACTGTAACTGAAGATGGATGGCATTTGAATCACATTCAGATCATCTCAAATGGAGACACTGATGATTATTGTGTTCATAAGTGCTTTTCTTTGGGATTGACTTGGTTGTGAGTTCATCAGACACTTACAAATGAGGAGGCAGTAGATTTCACCAGCTGTCCACCGCTAGCTAAATAAATAAAAGAATGGGAGTTTTGGAATAGATATTCAGTACTAACTGGTACTTTCTATCGTTGAATGAGCTCTATCTGGAGGCAAAAGGAGTTGCACCAAAGAAAGTCATTTGACACTAATTGACCACTCACTAAATTAGGCTTTAGTGTGGCAGACTGTGACACACCAAAGCTTGATTTATTGAACTGAAAAGACAAACAATATTAATATGATTATGTAACGAATAAAAAAACACTATTTCATATATATATGAAATATGAGTTATTTAATAAAATATTCACCATTGAAAAACCTGGAGGGGGGCGCAGGAAAGATGGTGGCACAGCAGCCGTTGCACCAGCGGTCGAGACCAGAGCAGCAGACTGCGAGGCTGCGGCAGGAGGCAGAGTGGTGGGCTGCTAAATATACAGTCATTTGTTTTATTCATATCATCTGCACTATTGTATGGTATTTTTTTGAAGTTATCATTATATATTGCTATATTTTACCTTCTGATAGAGGTCATGCCACTTCCACTGCTTAGGGGCTGGTCTGTGGCCTCCAGAAGGCCAAACCCCTGAGCCGGCATACGCCCTCAACCTTGCCATCAACTCTACTGACCCCATGGTGGCTATTGGGCTTATTTCTCATCTAAAGGCAACATGAATATGGATAACAATATACAATGAGAATCCTTTGGACAATACACTGTGACACTACAGCACAAACGCACACCTACTATGACAGCTGCATTATCAAATCAATCAAGTGACTTTTAAATGTCTGATTTTAAAATCTGTTATTTTACTGGTGGTTTCTTGGTCACAGCAACAAGCTTGATCATTGACATACAGTTGCCCACCAAGTATCACAAAGCTGTTGGTCGGGGACTTATATATTTGCTTGGATTACTTCAAGTGACCTGCATACCAATGTCTGTAAAGAATAATACGTACAGTACATGGTTGGCAAAACTGTACCTTCTGATAGACATAAGGCCACTTGGGTTATCTTTGGGCTGCTCTATGGTCTTTGGCAGAATGATGAACCCCAGAGTTGACTCACTCCAGGTTATTTAAGCAAAAACTTCCCTGGGTGGACTGGAACCACCATCCTTTCGGTTAACAGCCAACTGCGCTGACCTGATTTTTTATTAGCGGGAGCTCAACCTTTAAGCCACAAGCATTTGCTTTGTGGCTTTTTGAGGTTGAGCTGCACATGTATGCTTATCAGGCTATTTTCCTGTTACTCAGAAATTGGGGAAGCTGACTCATGCGGAAATGTAAAAGCTGGACGTGCATTGTATTGTTCTTACATGTCAATTGGATTCTTAATTTGAATTCAAATATTTGGAACTTATGATATATCAATCATTTTGCTGGTGGTTTCTTAGTCACAGCAACAAGCTTGATCATTGACACACAGTTACACGCCACGTATCACCAAACTGTTGGGTGGGGCCTTATGTATTTGCTTGTATTACATCAAGTGACCTGCATACCAAGGAGTGCAAAGATTAATACGTAAATGCTTTTTCAGAACTGTACCTTCTAATAGAGGTGAGGCCACTTGGGTTATCTTTGGGCTGCTCTCTGGTCTTCGGCAGAATGAAAACTGTTGGGTGGGGCCTTATGTATTTGCTTGTATTACATCAAGTGACCTGCATACCAATGACCGTCAGAGATGGCAAAAGTACTCCCTGCCCGTAATCAAGTAGAAGTACAGATAATTTTGTTAACAAAAACTCTGGTAAAAGTAGAAGTACTGATTTAACTTCTTTACTCAAGTAAAAAGTAACAAAGTACAGGCTTAGCAATTTACTTAAAGTATAAAAGTAAAAGTAGCCTTATGAATGACAAAGCTACCTGGACCAGACAGAGCACACTGAAAACTACAGTGGACATGGAGAAAAGACAATTTATTCTTTATTTATTATATGCTTGTTTGCCAATAGGCCTAAAACATGTATAAAACATTAATAAAACATATAGCTTATTTATTGTGACAGAGACTGGGACTCCAGGTTAATAAGATTATGACGCAAGTAGCAAGATATGAATTCAGTTGTGATTTTGTGAGAATTCTGTGACTATTCCCATCCAATTAGATTCAATTTGGTATTGATGATGCAATACTAATAACTAACTCCAGTGAAATTATTTACATTTATTGAGGACTAGATTAGGACTGGATTTAAAGCTGATTCTGGTTTTCCAACTTCGGCCCAGGTGTGTCTGTTAAAACACAGACGGAGAAAACTTCTCTCTGATGATGCTTCATTACAATCAAGCATCAGTATGAACATGGGCGTGGGTAGCTCTGCTATGGCTGTGTGTGTGGTAAAAAACAAATGAATAACATTGTAAAGGCTACCATACACAATGCATAGGAATCACATATGCTAGTAAAATAATAACAAACCCACTATTTATTACATTATCTTAATGAGCAAGGAAGTTCAAAAATCGCCATTATATTGAATCAACAGCCAGGTGTAACCTAGCTAACAGGTGTAACCTAGCTAACAAGTGTAACCTAGGTAACAGGTGTAACCTAGGTAACAGTTGAAAAACACAAACTTGCCAGATCTATAGACCAATACAACAACAGGCTTAAATGAACTGACAACATCAGTGATAAGACTTACAGTTCTCAAAGACACACACACAATCTCAACTAATTATCCTCCAGACAGCTAGTTTCTTTTTCTTTTCCCTCACTTTTGTCTCCGTGTGGCGTGCGCGCCTGCTCGCGGTGTGAGGCGTGTGTCCGCGCTATTCTCTGACACGCACTCACAATCACACCTAGACAAACTTTAGTACAAAACTAAAGTAACGAGCCAATTTTGTAAAATGGAAGGAGTAGAAAGTACCAATATTTGTGTTAAAATGTAAGGAGTAAAAGTAAAAAGTCACCAAAAAAATAAATAGTAAAGTAAAAATATCTGAAAAATCTGCTTGAGTACAGTATCGAAGTATTTGTACTTCGTTACTTCCCATCTCTAGCGCCCACTGGGGCAGATTAAAGTCCAGTTTCAAGCAGTTGGGATCAAAGTCAGCCCCTCCTAGTCTGAAAGCGCAGGATCGCTCCCATCAGGTTGGGAGTCAGGTGCTGTCCCAAGTGAAGAAGTTCTTGTATCTCAAAGGCATATTTTGAATAGTGCAGGACCCTCTGCCTGTCACACGGAAGACTGGGGTTTGATTCCCCGATGGGGAGATTTAGCTACCAGCTGCTAATTATTTCCCAAGGCTACATCGACACTACTACATCTGCCAGAGTAGTTATTTATCTAGCGCCAAACCACAACAACAGTTTTCTCACTGCGCTTCATAAAAGAGCCGGTCTACACCATACTCTGTGATGTTATTTACGGAAGCCCAACAATTCCCAAGAGCAAGCACTAG
>CM057259.1:2342844-2364890 GCA_029931835.1 Etheostoma nigrum
TAGTCATTTTGAGGCCTAAGGCAAACACAGGCATGAGGCCCCCACAACCCGTGTTCTCCCCCTTTTCAGTCCTTATTTATCTGAGAAAGAGGTGCTCTCTGTCTGACAGCTGTTTGGCCAGAGTCCTGGATCATCTTCAATCATAACACATTGATTAGGGTGACTGCTACTCACGGGGTCAGTGAAAGCAGCAGTTCCGTAACCATCTCCATTCGAAGGATCCTGTAAGGTTGTCTTGTATGTAGCCTCCGCATCGCTAGAGCAACCTGGGCTGACAATACTCTTCATCAGTGTTAGCATCGCTAGAGCAACCTGGGCTGACACTACTCTTCATCAGTGTTAGCATTGCTAGCGCAAGCACCGGCTTCTTGCTGCTCTTTAGTAACTTTAATCTTAGTGTTGTCAGTAGCCGTCGTGAAAAAGGTTGTTACCTTTGGAAGTTTTGCTAAAAACTTTCTGCTTTCTTCCCGCTTCTTCCTTTTTTCAGAACCACTTCGGTAGCTTCGCTTCATTTTTCAGCCGTCTGTAGCCTCCAGCTTAGCGCATGCTGAGCTGTTTGTTTACAAACACACGCAGATGCGCAGTAGGATAATGGAATAGTCCAATGTAGTGGGGACTGGGGGGAGTTTCTCATCATGAATTAAACAATCGGATAGCACTTTAGCGTATCAATGTTTAGAGATATAATTAATTGGTGAAAAGTAAGACAACAAATCGTAAACATAAGTTTATGAGGTGTTTTAGGGGGCCCTTGGTAGCTTGGGGCCCGAGGCAATTGCCTACCTTTGCCTAATGGTAAGTCCGCCTCTGGCTGCAGTATCTAAGTAGTAATTGTTTCATGATTGTACTTTTGTTTTTGAATGGTAAATTTGGCTGGAATTTGTAATCAAAAACAGGACCTTTCCCATTTTGACAAACTGTTTTGAACACTCGAGGTATTTCAGTGAAGTCTTTGGTCTTGGACAGTTACCTTACAATCTAAAACTTTATATCCTATTGTCTCTGGAACAATAGTTGGCAGTTGTCAACCAAGACAGCCCCTCCACACCCAGAGCTTTCTCGATGAATTTCATCAATCCCTGGGGCTTTGCCACTGAGGAGCTCTTAAACCCGATTTGATAAAACGTTACATCTCTTTTATGGTTCAAATAAAGGAGCATATCAATCAATCAAGCTGCCTCCACGAGGATCCACAGACACAGGCATTGAACTACGATTTGCACTTTGCCCGTGTCTGGTATTACTAATCCAATTGAATAGGTTATGAACACTGCAAACAGGTATAGCACCACTTTTTGAAGCCATATACAACATTAACATTACATATGTCACCCAGGTCTTTTCTCTCATTCAGTAATCTCACAAAAAAGTAAAAAAAAAGATCTGAGAAATTTGAGGGGATGTAGCTCAGTGGTAGAGCGCATGCTTTGCATGTATGAGGCCCCGGGTTCAATCCCTGGCATCTCCATGTCTCTTCTCTTATTCAGTGATGTCAAAAAAATCTGAAAATCTTCAGGGGATGTAGCAGGAAGAGGGAGAGCCAGAGGAGTTTGGAGAGAGGGCATGTGACCAAAGTGAGGGCTCTGACACAGAGAGGGATATTCCAGAGGGTGAGGAGGATGAAGAAGCGGGTGAAGAGCATGAAAAAGAGAGTGAGGAAAACGAAACATAAATGGGAAAGACACAGGGACAGCAAGCGGATCCATGTGGATCAAGTACTGCACCATCAGGTTTGTGATGAAGAAGGTTCTTACTATTTTCAAAGCAGTGCAATTACAATTATCATTGTAGGTCTACTGTGTCCTTAAAAAGGTGCTTTCTGCTGTCAAATTCTTTTTTGTGTCAATAGGGCTCTGTTTCTTTTTTTTAAGTACATACTTGGCCTACATTTTGAAATGCATGCAGGTATACATGCATACAGTGGTATGCATGCGTTTAGGAACCCATGCCTGACGAAAAAGAGGATAAATTCAATAAATGAATATTTCACATTGAACACTTGTTTGGGTTGTCTTTTAAAAACAGGGCATTGCGAGTACAGATATAAATAATAGAGTCAACAAGGTTACCTCTTATCATCTACCTCACCAATCTATGTCATCAGAGCTCCAAGTAACTGAGACAACTCAAAGTCATCACATCTGACAGTTGGCTGACCAGCTATTTAACATTTGGCAGCGATGGGATTTGAACCCACACCTCCAGAGAAACCGGAACTTTAATCCAGCAACTTAGACCACTATGCCACACTACCTGAAACCATCCCTTCTGAGTCTGAGTCTGAACAGCCGAGCAGTGGCGCAGAGGAAGCGTGCTGGGACCACAACCCAGATGTCAGATTTCCCATGCTTTGTATCAGCATTAAGTCCATTTTCAGTCTGTTGATGTATGATAAAGCATCTGTTGCTGCAAGTGTCTGAAGTGAAATGTCTCCACCTGCTGAAGAGTAAACTTAATGGCATGTCAAGTTTATTTCATCCTTAAAAAGGCATGGGTGAGGTTATGCTTTGAGAACCAGCCTCACCTCTGATTTAATACTGGACCAATGACACAGATCTTGCTGCAGACCTTCAACGGCTAAACACCAATTCCCATACCGGGAGTTGAACCCGGGCCACCTGGGTGAAAACCAGGAATCCTAACCGCTAGACCATATGGGACTGACTGCATATTAATAACAGGGATTTCATAAATCAATTCATAGTCTGGCTGGAAACAGGCCTTCTCTTGAACGTGAATGAAGAAGCTTCTTAAGTAAGTTTTATCTTGAAGCTTTTGAGTGTTCTTTAGGTTTTTTTATCTTTAACTATTACCGGACAGCGGGGGCACGGAGCAGAGCAGAGCGGCCGTTAGGGAGGAATCCTCCTCCGTGTTCAGCTCCATTTTGAACTGGAGGTAAAAAACTTAACGTTGGAACTTTATGACGAATATAAATGTTGACAGGTTGATTTCTGTTAGTAACAAACACAACTATAGTCAATAGAAAAAGAAAATATATATATATATATATGAAAAGCCGTCTTGGTTCATCTTTCCACTGTTCCTACAATCACCACTCTGGTCTGGTTGGAAACTAAAGGATCTAAACTAAAAGGATGTTCCTCTTTAACTAAAAGGTCTATCTCTGTAGGGATCCATCCCATAATGTTGTCACACACTTAGAATAATAATCTGAGTCTGTCAGCAGCAACAACACAACCTTTAGTGGACGCTGACTTTACCTTTAAATTAGGAGTTTAAACAGAGACACAACAGGAAGAATAAATCCATCAAATCAAGTCCCCAATAATCAGCATGTGGCCTTGTTTTATTTCAGGTAGTCAGCATGGAGCTGTTCCACATTCCCAGACATTTAAAACAAGTCAATCATTGGCGTTATTCTACGAGTCAGATGAATAAATCAGCTGTTTGCTATTTGAGCTGCTCTGTTTCCTGCTGCTCCATCATTCTTTAGTGTCCTCTGGAAACAGGTTGCTGTCCTTTATGTTTCTTTTGGATGACATCATCAGTGTCTTTGCTTTAGTCTGAAGAAACTCCAACAGATTTAAAACCACATGCAGTCACAGAAAATACAAACAGGGAATAGAAAATATCAGACAAAGAATATGAAATGAAAGGTCCCCAAAGTAGGAAAATATAATGTTAATCTACCAAACAATAATAACTGGAGAGCATCCAATTAAACATGGCCGACTTCCAGTATGTCAGTTAATGGAGAGAGGAATGTTTGGACATATTACAGATTCATTTTATTTTTATTTGACCTTTATTTAACCAGGAACAATCCCATTGAGCTACAGTAACTCTTCTTCCAGGGAGTCCTGCCAAGACAGGTGGCAAAAAGTTTCATAATACATAAAAGACAGGACAATGGTTCCATACTACACCACAAATCTCTATAGATACTACAACACAAACAAGACATTACACTTAACTTAAGCTAATGCATACATACAACTTAAAAACAGTTCCCACCGAGATTTAAACACTGCCAGATTGAGCTGTCTGATTATATTGGACTAATTAGCTTTAGCTACAGTCACTGTAGGACAGGCTTGAGCTATTGGTAGGCCACAGTCTCGCAGAAAAATTTTAAAATATGGCAATAGCCAACTGAAGATGGATGCCATTGTAAACACATTCAGATCATCTCACATAGTTCAGTGCTAATCTGTGGGGTTGTTTTTCTGACGACTGAATCCAAGGATTTTATCCAAAGATTTAACTGTAACCGCTATTTTATGTTGTGTTACTAGTTGGAGAATGCTAACATGTGTTAGAATTCATTCTAGATTGTGTCTCTGGATAAATATATTTAGCATTGACTTGACTGTTTAATTTAGTAAGTGCTACTTGTTGGGGCAGTTGAACATGACAATGCTACAGACTAACTGAAGATAGATGGGATTGTAATCACATTCAGATCACCTCAAATGGAGACACTGATGATTATTGTGTTCATAAGTGCTTCTCTTTGGGGTTGACCTGGTAGTGAGTTCATCATCAGACATATCTTTGAACAAATGCAGATTCACAATTCTTCCCAACAATAGTAAAATGAATAACTCTGGCACCAGAACTACCCAAACACAAACACTGACTTGAGTTGTGTATGCAGTAAGTGATACTTGTTGGGGCAGTTTTGTTGACCTCTGAAGTCCAAGATTTCCTCCCTAAAGAAATGTTTAAAAAGGATATTCTCCCTGGTTACTGGTTGAACAATGTTGAAATGTTTTCTAAGTCATTCTTATTACCTCAACTTTAGCATTGACTTGACTGTTTAATTCAGTAAGTGCTACTTGTTGGGGCAGTTAAACATGACAATGCTACAGACTGTAACTGAAGATGGATGGCATTGGAATCACATTCAGATCATCTCAAATGGAGACACTGATGATTATTGTGTTCATAAGTGCTTTTCTTTGGGATTGACTTGGTTGTGAGTTCATCATCAGACACTTACAAATGAGGAGGCAGTAGATTTCACCAGCTGTCCACCGCTAGCTAAATAAATAAAAGAATGGGAGTTTTGGAATAGATATTCAGTACTAACTGGTACTTTCTATCGTTGAATGAGCTCTATCTGGAGGCAAAAGGAGTTGCACTAAAGAAAGTCATTCGACACTAATTGACCACTCACTAAATTAGTCTTTAGTGTGGCAGACTGTGACACACCAAAGCTTGATTTATTGAACTGAAAAGACAAACAATATTAATATGATTATGTAACGAATAAAAAAACACTATTTCATATATATATGAAATATGAGTTATTTAATAAAATATTCACCATTGAAAAACTTGGAGGGGGGCGCAGGAAAGATGGTGGCACAGCAGCCGTTGCACCAGCGGTCGAGACCAGAGCAGCAGACTGCGAGGCTGCGGCAGGAGGCAGAGTGGTGGGCTGCTAAATATACAGTCATTTGTTTTATTCATATCATCTGCACTATTGTATGGTATTTTTTTTAAGTTATCATTATATATTGCTATATTTTACCTTCTGATAGAGGTCATGCCACTTCCACTGCTTAGGGGCTGGTATGTGGCCTCCAGAAGGCCAAACCCCTGAGCCGGCGTACGCCCTCAACCTTGCCATCAACTCTACTGACCCCATGGTGGCTACTGGGCTTATTTCTCATCTAAAGGCAACATGAATATGGATAACAATATACAAGGAGCATCCTTTGGACAATACACTGTGACACTACAGCACAAACGCACACCTACTATGACAGCTGCATTATCAAATCAATCAAGTGACTTTTAAATGTCTGATTTTAAAATCTGTTATTTTACTGGTGGTTTCTTGGTCACAGCAACAAGCTTGATCATTGGCCAACAGTTGCCCACCAAGTATCACAAAGCTGTTGGTCGGGGACTTATATATTTGCTTGGATTACTTCTAGTGACCTGCATACCAATGTCTGTAAAGAATAATACGTACAGTACATGGTTGGCAAAATGTACCTTCTGATAGACATAAGGCCACTTGGGTTATCTTTGGGCTGCTCTATGGTCTTTGGCAGAATGATGAACCCCAGAGTTGGCTCACTCCAGGTTATTTAAGCAAAAACTTCCCTGGGTGGACTGGAACCACCATCCTTTCGGTTAACAGCCAACTGCGCTGACCTGATTTTTTATTAGCGGGAGCTCAACCTTTAAGCCACAAGCATTTGCTTTGTGGCTTTTTGAGGTTGAGCTGCACATGTATGTTTATCAGGCTATTTTCCTGTTACTCAGAAATTGGGGAAGCTGACTCATGCGGAAATGTAGAAGCTGGACATGCATTGTATTGTTCTTACATGTCAATTGGATTCTTAATTTGAATTCAAATATTTGGAACTTATGATGTATCAGTAATTTTGCTGGTGGTTTCTTAGTCACAGCAACAAGCTTGATCATTGACACACAGTTACACGCCACGTATCACCAAACTGTTGGGTGGGGCCTTATGTATTTGCTTGTATTACATCAAGTGACCTGCATACCAAGGACTTCAAAGATTAATACGTACATGCTTTTTCAGAACTGTACCTTCTAATAGAGGTGAGGCCACTTGGGTTATCTTTGGGCTGCTCTCTGGTCTTCGGCAGAATGAAAAACCCGAGAGATGACTCACTCCAAGTTGTTTAAGCAACAACGTCCCTGGGTGGACTTGAACCACCATCCTTTCGGTTGACAGCCGACTGCGCTGACCTATTGCGCCACAGAGAGTGCAGATGTCTGATATTTAATGAGCGGGAGCTCGATCTTTAAGCCATTTTTTTTCTCACTGCGCTTTTCATAAAAGAGCCGGTCTACACCATACTCTGTGATGTTATTTACGGAAGCCCAACAATTCCCACCAAGAGCAAGCACTAGGTGACAGAGGCAAGGAAAAACTTCCTTTTAAGAGGCAGAAACCTTGAGCAGAACCATGGCTCAGGGTGGACGGTCATCTGCCTCGACTGGTTGGGGCTGAGAGAAAGAGACAGACAAAGAAAGAGAAAGACAGAGAGAAAGACAGACAGAGAAGAGACAGACAGAGAGAGAGATATGGAGAATTGCAGCAGAGGGTGTCGAGCAGGGACATGGAGGCAGCAGGTGACTCCAACCCCAGATCCAGACTCCACAGCTCCTGAGTAAGAAACACATTCAGGAAGCTATAGGAGGCGAGAGGAGAGGGGAGAGAAAGAGCAAGACTCCAGGAAAGGGAAGAAGTCAAGTTAGTAACATGTATTAATGGGATGAGGTTGCATACAGATGGATAGAATGAGGAGGAGAGAGGTGCTTAATGCATCATGGGAAGTCCCCCGGCAGTCTAGGCCTATAGCAGCAACACTAAGGGATGGTTCAGCCGAGCCACCCATAACTATAAGATTTACCAAAGAGGAAAGCCTTAAGCCTACTCTTAAATGTGGAGAGGGTGTCTGCCTCCTGACCCCAAACTGGAACCTGGTTCCACAGGAGAGGAGCTTGATAACTGAATGCTCTGGCTCTCATTCTACTTTTGGAGACTCTAGGAACCACAAGTAACCCTGCATTCTGGGAGTGCAGTGCTCTGGTGGGGTAGTAAGGTACTATGAGCTCTTTAAGATATGATGGTGCCTGAACATGAAGAGCTTTGTAGGTGAGATGAAGGATATTAAATTATATTCTGGATTTTACTGAAAGCCAATGTAGAGAAGCTAAAACAGGAGAGATGTGATCTCTTTCACCGGTTCCTGTCAGAACACGTGCTGCAGCATTCCGGATCAGCTGAAGAGTCTTTATGGACTTTTTCAAGCAG
Organism: Etheostoma nigrum; assembly: GCA_029931835.1. NCBI lineage: Eukaryota > Metazoa > Chordata > Actinopteri > Perciformes > Percidae > Etheostoma > Etheostoma nigrum. Next base: position 2,350,613 of record CM057259.1, read on the forward strand.
CCTGCTATTAAAGAATTGCAGTAATCCAGCTTAGACTATGGACTAGGGACCTGCAAATGGCAGTGGTGGGATTTGAACCCACGCCTCCAGAGAGACTGGAGCCTTAATCCAGCGCCTTAGACCACTCGGCCACACTACCTGCAGGTGCTAGTTCCACACATCGTAACAAACAGTTTGCTTGTAAATGTTATTGGAACAAAACTTTCGCACGGAAAAAGCCAATACTTTATTGAAAAATGCCAATACTTTATTAAAAAAATGTATCACATTTTGTCATTTTGACTCTGAGTCTAGTTAAGGACAGCATATTTGTTTTTCACAAGTACAAAAGGCTCGGCCAAAACAGCAAAGCCCACCAAAAATAGTTTCAACTCATTGGCGTTCCCCTCCAAGGAAGTCTTTAGTAAAAGGAGAAAGACTTGTACATTATGAAGAGAAACCAGAGTGAGTACAGCCGTCTGCTCAAGAGCAGCCGAGAACCCTAGTAGACCCAGTCCAAACCATCGCGGTAAACCTGACTTGGTGTGAAGCTTTCCAAACTAAAATTATAAGAGGTAACTTGGTCGACTCCTTGCTGATGTTTATATCTGTACTCACAATTACTTTATTTAAAACACCAGCCAATCACAGGTGTTACATGTGAATAATCAATGTGTGAGTAATCAGGAAACTAACATAAAAGATAGTTGCAAGGTCTACCAAATGTTTAACTTTACAACCCGCAAGATGTTGGAACCTTGGTTGCCACGGGTTCCCAAACCTTCCCTCAAAATGTGAATCACAGATTTTCCAGCCCCTGAGTATTAACAGCTGAGCAGAGTGGCGCAGAGGAAGCGTGCTGGGCCCATTCCCCGGAGGTCGATGGATTGAAACCATCTGCATCTCTGCTAATTACTAAAACTTAATCGCCTGTCAAGTTAATTTCATCCATAAAAATTGAAACCACAGTGCTCGTACATGCCGTAACTCCAATAAAAACTGGACTGTAATACAATAAATATACTACATTTAAAGTGCTTGTTGTGTTGTCTGATAGTCCGCTTAGTTTGTGTCACATCTGCTCTACCACTGAACAACATCCCTTGAAGATTTTAAGATTTTTTTTTTTACTTTTTTCCGAGATAGACTAAAACCTATCTTTATTAATCCTGTTGGGATGACTAACCCCAAAGAAATTGAAATATTACGGAATAAAAAAACTGGGTAAAACATGTAATGTTAATGTTGTATATGGCTTCAAAACCTGTAAATGCAACTGCAATGGCTGGACATCAAACCTGGGCAAAATGATTGCACTGCTATGGTGTGCTCTGTTGACAAAACTTTTCAATTGGTTAGTAGTAGTTACCAGACACGGGCAAAGTGCAAATCGTAGTGCACTGCCTGTGTCTGTGGTTCCTCGTGGAGGCAGCTTGATTGATTGATATGCTCGCTTATTTGTACCATAACAGAGATCTAATATTTTATCAAATCAGGTTGGGCGAGTAACCTTTCTGGCTAATCTTCACAAATAAAGCAAGTAACCACACAATGAAAAGTACTGCGTTGGCTGGGAATCAAACCCAGGTCAACTGCTTGGAAGGCAGCTATGCTCACCACTATACCACCATCACTGGACAGCACAATATTCACTGAAATCCTGTAACATATCTGGGCATTGAGACTCAAAATGTGCTCTATCACTGAGCTATAGCCCCTGAAGATTTTCAGATTTTTTAGACTTTTTTGTGAGATCACTGAATAAGAGAATAAACCTGGGTGGAATATGCTATGTTAATGTTGTATATGGTTTCAAAACCTGGTGGTGGCTGGAAATCAAACAATGGTAAAATGCTTGCACTGTTATTGTGTAAATCAAAGTTAAAACATATAACATAACTCAAAGAAAGCTACTGCAATGGCTCGGAATCCAACACCGGTCAACTGCTTGGAAGGTAGCTATGCTGACAACTATACCACCATCACTGGGCAATGCACTGCTCCCTGCAACACATCTGGTCATTGAGACTGATTTTTGCATAAATTACCATGAACGCAAGGAGAATGACTTTTTATACGGTTCTCTTTCAGAATAAGAGCTTTTGCATCTCTTTTACAGACTGGACAATAATACCTGCTGGAGATGCCGGGGATTGAACCCAGGGCCTCATACATGCAAAGCATGCGCTCTACCACTGAGCTAGATATACATATATATACATATACAACCCGGAGAACAACTTCCGCACAATTGTGAAAAATATGGCAACCTTCACGAAAATGTACCACCACCTCAAGTTCATTGGCACCGGACCAACTACCCAAACCCCGGCTGGCCTCAATTCACTCCAAAAACATCTTATAGCTACGGTCAGACCAGCACAACCTATTAATACAACGGATTTACTCAAAACCTTTAACGCCAAGAATTGGACACACACCACCCTCCAAGTTTTGGAAGAACATTATCAAAACATAATCGACGATTGCAAAAACAAACTCGCTCTAACTCCCAGAGATGACTGGGAACAAGCACTTCGGGTATCCGCGAGATGGGCCAAAAGGGACCTTAAAAGGATCACCAACAAAACAATCGCTGAAGCAAGAGAGAAAATCCTCCTAATCCCTTCAGCCACACAAATAACCATAATGGAAACTCCAAAAAACACGGTACAAACCTCTACCCAAACACCGCAACAAACCGAAACACCACAACAACAAGAATCGACTCCTACCCCCAAAAAAAGACGAGTAACCACGACAAGATGCTCCCTCAATTTTGAAACTCCGGGACCACTCGAGCCCCCACAACCATCTCACAACCTTGAGAAATCAAATACACCGGACGCAACAAACGAAACACCTAGTCCAATACTTCCAGTATTGCCCCCACCATCCAACGCCAGCACGAACCCCATTCCAACAAACCCAATCCTAACCAATCCAAGCCCGCTATTCAGAGCCCACGAACACCAGGGCAATAAGTATTTAAACTGGACCCTAAGTCCCACCAGACAGATCCTAATCATAGGAGATTCCAACATCTCCAGGTTGCCTTATGCAAATGACTCTCACATACAAGTCGATAGCTACCCAGGAGCAAACCTGAGCCATGCGGCACATTTGATCAAAAATAAAACCCCTACTTCAGATGTTGTCAGAAAGGTACTCCTTTCATTCGGCATTAACAACCGGAAAATCAACAACAAGACCCAAATTGACAAAGACCTCCAAGCTATGCTCAAAGCGGCGAGAGACACATTCCCACGAGCAACAGTCCTGATACCCGTAATAAATTACTCAGAAAACCTGCCCCAAAACCACCAGGACAACATCCAACTTCTCAACCTGATCAAAAATACGGGACACCAAATCCCAAGACTGGAAAAGGGTAGATTCACCACAGGACCGGACAACATCCATTGGGACAAACAAACAGCAGTAGAAATGATAAAGCAATGGATCACTTTTTTAGTCTAGAGGGGACCTCCTCAGGGGTCCCTAAAACCCACAGTAGGGACGTCTTGAACCCTCAACAAGGGCAATCAAAAGAAACGCACTTGGACTCGACTTGGCGCAATATCACAGAAGGCTCAAACTTTACACCTATTTTGGCCCAACGCCACCACCCCCTGGAAAAAGACCATTTTGCACGCCATCCAATTGGGAACCGATACCCACAAAGTTACCACGATCCCTAAATCAACTCATTTAAAAACAAGACCAAGAATCAATTGAACAACTTGAAATAACTACGGAAAAAACCAACCTATCAACTGAGGAGGAACAGGCTATACACGCACTCAAAAAACAAACTAACATAGTTATAAAACCTGCTGATAAAGGCAGCACGATTGTAATAATGGACCGGACTGATTATGAGAGCGAGGTTCTACGACAACTCCAAAATACTGAATATTACCAACCATTATCAGAATCTATTAAAGAGGTGACAGCGACCCAAATAGCTTTGATCCTGGATACCCTCAAGAAAAAGCACTTCCTCACAAAAAGGGAATATACCTACCTTATAGGAAAAGCCCCTCACAGAACACGACTCTTTTATGTTCTCCCAAAAATCCATAAGTCACCAAGCAAATGGTTTAACAACATTCCACCAGGGAGACCAATCGTCTCTGATTGTGGCAGCGAAAGCTACGGAGTAGCTGAATACCTTGATTTTTACCTAAACCCACTGGCAGACAAACATCCCAGTTTCTTAAAAGACACTACAGATTTCATTAACAAACTTAGAGAAACCAAAGTCAAGGAACCCTTTAAAATATTTACTATGGACGTCAATAGTTTATACACTAATATTGATATCCCTAAAGGTATGCGAACAATTGAAAAATGGCTCAAAAGATACCCAGCATCAGGTAGACCGGACAACGAGATATTACAGTTACTACACCTAAGTCTAACCACAAATGACTTCGAGTTTAATAACCAACATTACCTCCAGATAAAGGGAACGGCTATGGGTAAAAAATTTGCGCCAGCCTACGCAAATATTTACATGGCCGAATGGGAGGAGACGGCCTTCCCCAAATGTGAAAAACTTCCAGTAAGATACTACCGAAACTTAGACGACATTTGGGGCATATGGACCCATTCTGTTGACGAGTTCAACGACTTCGTCAAAACACTTAACGGACACCATAAGTCCATAGACTTAGAACCAACCCTGGATGAAAACACAGTAAACTTCCTGGACGTCACGGTCTTCAAAGGCCCACAATTCACCAGAACAGGCATCTTAGACACAAAAGTCTTCTTCAAACCAACAGACACACACGCCTTGCTACATGGGAAAAGCTTTCACCCCCGCCACACCTTTAAAGGCCTATTTAAATCACAACTCCTCAGATTTGAGAGAATTTGCAACAACCCTGAGGACAAGTCAAACGCAACCCGTACTCTGGTGAAATCACTCAGACAAAGGGGTTACTCAAGGACCTTTCTCCGAGACAACCAAAAAACCACAATGTTCCGTGAACAAAACCAGATGACCCATGACAACAAAAATATGATTCCATTCATAACAACTTACTCAAGTTCAGCCTTGAGGGCTAACAGGATAATCAAGGAAAATTTCGAAAAAACGCTCTCCGGAACCACCATACCCGAACATTGCAGAATCATCTCGGCCTACAGGAAGAACCCGAGTCTCAAGGACATGCTGGTGAGGGCTAAACTCTGACCCTGACAGAAAACCCGAACACACCCAAAACGAAGTTGAAGAAAAATACATTTAAAGTACATCTTCTGTTAACCTAACAAATAATTGTTTACTGTTCAGATTTACTGTTCTACGCTTGTTTCATGCTGTTAATCATAAATGATTATTAAATAAATAATTAAATGTTGTTGGGATCTGGTTGGGAAAGTGATGACAACTTGGGAAAGTATTCATGGCTAGTCTGGAATGAAGCAATTTTTCCTATGACAACATGGCCTATATGCACCCAAACCGATTCCTTTCCGATCCTTTTATAACATTTTATAACCTTTAAATAAACTTTTGTAAACTTAGGTCTTTTGCAATTTAACAACTAAATAAAAAAATAAAATAATACCATTACTACTTTTAGCACTATACTGTCCACAAACCTTTCATTCTTCTCTCCTCTCTTCCCTCATGCAAATGAGGGAGTAGGGGGAGGTAGAGTATACATGCCCGACCATACGCGGGGGAGAGATTGAGGCCCCGAATGCGGCCCACTCTCCTTGACTCTACCTCCTTCCTTTCTCTTTCCTTCCGCTCCCTTCCTCCCTCATGAAAGTGGGGGATGGTTGGTAGCGGAACCTGAAACGCCCGATCCGGTGTTTATTCTTTTCACAGGTTCCCTCCTTCTCCTCACTCTTCCCTAGTGGGCAGAGTGGGAAATGGAAACTGACGGTAAATCCCTAACTCCTAGTATAAACTACCAACCCTAACCCCAACCCTAAAAAACTGATTTTGAACTCCTAGTAAAAACCTTGAAACCCTAACCCTAAAAACGTCTCAACACTTTCCTTTAACACTTAAAAACTGACGTTGAACCCCTAACTCCTAGTAGAAACTCCTAACCCTAACCCTAAAAACTGACTTAGAACACTTTGTAAAAACCTTGCAACCCTTACCCTAACCCTACGTCAACTTCAAACTTCCTTTAAACCCCTAACCCTAACCCTAATTCTAATCCCTAGAATATTTTAACACTTACCTTTACCACTTATACACTGACTTCAAACCTCTAATTCCTAGTAGAAACCCCTAACCCTAACCCTTAAATCTGACTTTGAACTCCTAGTAAAAACCTTGAAACCCTAACCCTAATTCTAATCCCTAGAATATTTTAACACTTACCTTTACCACTTATACACTGACTTCAAACCTCTAATTCCTAGTAGAAACCCCTAACCCTAACCCTAAAAACTGACTTTGAACACTTTGCAAAAATCTTGCAACCCTAACCCTAACCCTACATCAACTTCAGCTTCCTATTTTAAACCCCTAACCCTAAAAACATCTCAATGCTTTCCTTTAACACTTAAAAACTGATGTTAAACCCCTGAACTCCTAGTATAAACCCCTAACCCTAACCCTAATCAAAATTCTATTTTACCATAATCAATAACCCTATCAATAACCTTATGATGTACAGTTTTTATTCTTTGACAGCCGCCGCCTCTCGGAGAGAGACGTTATGGACAAACAGTGAGCCCAGTTCAAAAGAACAACCCTTTGTTCAAACCTAATTTCTTATTTTAAAGGACGGCCACATTAAACCATTCACCCTTCTCACTTAAGGTTTCGTCCTTAAAATTACCAAACAGAGGCCTGCTGGGAAAATTATTATAATCAATCAGGACGTAAACTCTCATTGGACCACAAACGCTTGAATTTGAATATAGCAATGCATCATGGTCACATTGCTACAAACCAGGACTGAAAAATATCACTCGCACAATCACTACCCCCCAAAGAATTACCTTAAAACCAGAGCTTCTGAGGACACATCTTTGATGGTGAGTCACTCTGCAGACCTGGGGTTGTGCGTTGTATGGGACACAGGTTTATGCAAACACTTAGATATAGAGCTCTAAAACCTTTTCTGGGGTCTTGCATTGTATGGTACACAGGAAAGGTCTAAAACATTGTTTTGAAGTTAAAATTTTCATAAAAAATTTTTCTTCAAAAAATATAATTGGCACCTTAAATTAGCATTAGCATCAGCCTTTCCTGGGACTGTGCGCTGTATGGAGTACAGGAATGCTTTCAAAATGGATAACCTGGCCCTATGCTGGGTTATTCTTAGAAAAGTGGCCTGGCCCTATGCTGGGTTACTTTCTTAGCTCTTAACCGGTCTTTCTTTTGGCCGAGATTCCGGATCAGGACCTAGATCTCCAGTCCTGAACTGGCCAAACCAGGGATACCTAGCGGTGCTAACGAATGGTTTGGGCGGCCAGGAGGTAAGTATGCGGCCCCCCGTGTCCGACTCTAGGACAGCACTACGGGAGTGGTGGTCCAGGCATCAGGACCTTAAACGTCGCCAAGTCTTCTATCAAAACCTCAGCTTTAACTCAAACCTTTCAAAAAGGAATCAGCTTCTGAACATAACATTATGATCCAACTTATGACTCAAAATTCTATCTTAACCATAGCTTCTTAATATACTTTAAAACTTAAACTTTACAATCTTAAAACTATTTACAATTTTGTTAAATAAACCAAAAACAATTGACCATGGGACACACCCCGGGACTTGATCAATCCTGGGCGGGCCGCCCTCAGTGGAGAGTGTCTAGTTGGTAATGGCCGAAACGCTCGATGATACTGAGGTTCACTACTGATGATGTGTCCTAAAATTTAACTAAAACCTTAAATTCTAACTAGAACCTTGATGTTTAATTGAAACCTAGAAACCTAACAGTAACCCTAAAAATATAACTAAGAATTTTATCCTAAACTTAACTGAAACCATGAAACTTAACCCTAACCTTAAGAATTTAACCCTAAACTTAACTGAAAAACTTGAAAATTGAATTCAAACCTTGAAGCTTAACCTAACCTTAAGACTTTAACCCTTTACTTAACTGAAAACTCTAAACATGTAACTGGAACCTTGAAACTTAACCCTAACCCTAAGATTTTAACCCTAAACTTAACTGAAATCTTTAAAAGATAACTGAAACCTTGAAACTTAACCCTAACCATAAAGAACGTAACCCTAAACTTTACTGAAACCTTGAAACTTAACCAAAATCTTAAAAAGTTTTAAAACCCTTTTCAATAATTTATCCTTAAATACACTGACCAACTTGCCATCTACGAATGTGACCATAGGCTCTCCGACTCCCCTCTCCCTTGGGAAGGAGAATGACCATGGCTTTTTCCATTAAACTTTGAAACCTTTTTTTCACTCTATCACTTTCTCTTCTCGTTTTAGTTCCCTTTCTAAAGGATTATTACAAATAATATAAATACCTCAATTGGACCAATTTGGTCATTCAAAACTATGGAATTAGCAAGAAAACTTAGGACATCCTTTTTTGCAACATCCGTTCAACATAATTGGAAATAATTTACCTCAAAAAGATACCAATAACAGCTACGATGAAGAATCGATTTCGGCTTCCTCAATCCGTTCGAATCCACCTAGAAAACAGTCATCGTTACCACAAACCAGTATGCGATACAAACCAACGGTCCAAAAAAAACCAAATCAGAAATAGAGATACAAAACCTACCCACCTAACACCGTAACCTACCGTAAACACGACCGGCCTTGCCACATTTAAGTGCCCATCCTTATCTCTCCAGCATATTCACATCTGCTAAAAAACGGAAAACAAAAATGGGAGTAAAAACAGTAGGGGACAAAACAGGAAACCATTTCAGAACTTTCTCCACTAACCCTATTCCATACACTACTGATATGGGCTACCAACCACAAAAAGAAACCATCCCAAAAACAACCCGACACCCCGACATGGGATACAGACCAACTCACTAAGTGGAAATTACAACCTTAAAACCAAGACATACACTACAACCGTATCACCTAAAATACAACCTTAATCCAGACATGGGACACAAAAACTTCCTAATTAAACCAGAAACGGACAAACCCAACACCCCGACATGGGAAACAAATAAGGACGCAGAATATCTGGGACACTGTCAGCTCGGCTGCGGTGAAGAGTTAATCTGTTTCTCCAGCTTATTCATGTCCTTCACAAAACTTCCACTATTAGAACCCATCACCCCGATATGGGATACCAATCAAAGGATACTGAATGACTGAGACACTGTCAGCTCGGCTGCGGTGAAGAGTACATCTCTGTTTCTCCAGTTTATTCATATCCTCTAAAAACAAAACCAAGGGAATAAGGTAGAGGACTTTGTAGGAATTGTAAGTTCATACTGACGTGCGCCGGCCCGAGCACCTGCCTTTGATCCCCTATCTAACTGCCCAGTCGTCGGACGAAGCAGGGGGGATCATCGAGATAACTTTTCAATCCAAAACAATAAAACCACAACAATACAAACAAGACACAAGCTGTGATCACCCTGCCGAACTTCTGAGGTATTCAGAATGGCTTCAAGACACATCACCGGTTTCCCCGCTCTGGGAAAAGTGTCGCTCGGAACGTATCAACTGATAGTTCCCGTTTATGCTCAGCTAATTTTCCCAGACGGAAAGTAATCATCAATGATAGCCTGTCTTCGAGCCTTATATCTGCCCCGGGCTTCCACAACAAATCACTCAATATAGTCCCAGACAGGAAGACACACAGCCATTACTTCGAGCTTTTTGTCCGTGCACACAGGTAAACAGAATAAAGAACTCAATTAAGTCCCAGACAGCGAGGCATCATTAATGACACTTTAAAATTTAGCTAGCAAAAACTGGCCCCAGGCCTGTGCACCTCTTTTTTACATGAGAAACTCAGAACTGCATCACTCACCCGTGTCTGTCCGCTGCTTGACCATGGGAGTTGTCACCGAGGGGTGCAGGGCAGCACCGGACCAACTTATGGCCCCGTCCTGCGAAGGGGTGGACAGCTGTTAACAGATTCTCTGGCCTTGATTGAGCGCGGTCCTGGACTCCTCAGCTGTTGACTCCCGGGTTTCGGCACCAGAAAATGTCAGGTTCAGGACACTTTATCTTACTAAATAAACATGGTCAAGCAAAGAAACGAAACGCAGACGGCAAATGGGCAGTTTAAAGGCTTTTGCAAAAGGGGAGCTCCGCGCAAGAAAAAACCTTTCACCAGCGTTGCTTCCAGGGAACTACAACTATAAGTAAAAGCATAGTCTCTTTATTAAAACACACACACACAAAGATGTACAGTTGTTGAGTCTAAAAGCATCTGGTGTTTGGTTTATGAATACACAGAAAAAGGAGGGCGGTAGGCAGGTCGCCGGGCGACGTGTACTTTGCCTGACCTTGAAACTAAGACACTTGGAAACATTTGTTATCTATATGATATGCAGCCGTGGAGACATTTTACTGCCTGGCGGCACTAACAACATTAAGGAAAACATAGTTGGTTAAATGTGCATATAAGATTATAAAATATCAAAGCATGTATGAATATACGTCAAGCAAGATTTGAATATATGATAAGCATGAGAGTTATAATATTTTAAGACACTACTATAGAGAAACATGAAAGAAAAGACTTATAAAAACGAATTTCTCTGTCACGGATCACAGTCTCTTGAGGTGCCTAGTGCACCAACAATCAAAATGGAGCTAACATGCATGACTGAAATCTAGAGGTTAACATTACAAGAAATTAGCTTTTTGCCATCACACAAACATTCCCCTTTTGTGCAGGGGCTAATTCCAAATAGTAGTAAAGGAAAGCTGCATTGGCCGGGAATTTGTCCTCGGGCTCACACGTGGCAGGTGAGAAATCTACCACTGAACGACCAATGCTTGACACGGTTCAAATTGCACCACTGAAAAAAATCAGTCTGCATGGCCACATTATGTTTTCACAAGTGTCAGCAAAAAGGTAATTTTATGCATCTTCCATCAAACACGGATCACAGCCTCTTGGGCGGCCTAGTGCATCAATAACCAAAATGGAGCTAACATGCATGACTGAAATCTAGAGGTTAATATCACCAGAAATGAGTTGTTTACCTTCACACAAACATGCTCCTTTTGTGCAGGGGCTAATTTTGAAAAGTAGTAAAGGAAAGCTGCATTGGCCGGGAATTTGTCCTGGGTCTCAAATGTGGCAGGTGAGAAATCTACCACTGAACCACCAATACTTGACACGGTTTAAATTGCACCACTGAAAAAAATCAGTCTGCATGGCCACATTATGTTTTCACAAGTGTCAGCAAAAAGGTCATTTTATCCATATTTCATTAAACACGGAATACAATCTCTTGAGGTGCCTAGTGCACCAACAATCAAAATGCAGCTAACATGCATGACTGAAATCTAGAGTTTAACATTACCAGAAATGAGCTTTTTGCCATCACACAAACATGCTCCTTTTGTGTAGGGGCTAATTCTGAATTGTAGTAAAGCAAAGCTGCATTGGCCGGGAATTTGTCCTCGGTCTCACACGTGGCAGGTGAGAAATCTACCACTGAACGACCAATGCTTGACACGGTTCAAATTGCACCACTGAAAAAAATCAGTCTGCATGGCCACATTATGTTTTCACAAGCGTCAGTAAAAAGGTAATTTTATCCATCTTCCATCAAACACGGATCACAGTCTCTTGGGCGGCCTAGTGCATCAATAACCAAAATGGAGCTAACATGCATGACTGAAATCTAGAGGTTAATATCACCAGAAATGAGTTGTTTGCTTTCACACAAACATGCCCGTATTGTGCAAGGGCTAATTCCAAATAGTAGTAAAGGAAAGCTGCATTGGCCAGGAATTTGACCCGGGTCTCCCGCATGGGAGGCGAGAATTCTACCACTGAACCACCAATGCTTGACGTGGTTCAAATTGCACCACTGAAGACAAATCAGTCTGCATGGCCACATTATGTTTTCACAAGTGTCAGCAAAAAGGTAATTTTATCCATCTTCCATCAAACACGGATCTACAGTCTCTTGGGCGGCCTAGTGCATCAATAACCAAAATGGAGCTAACATGCATGACTGAAATCTAGAGGTTAACATTACCAGAAATGAGCTTTTTGCCATCACACAAACATGCTCCTTTTGTGCAGGGGCTAATTCCAAATAGTAGTAAAGGAAAGCTGCATTGGCCGGGAATTTGACCTCGGGTCTCCCGCATGGGAGGCGAGAATTCTACCACTGAACCACCAATGCTTGACTTGGTTCAAATTGCACCACTGAAAAAAATCAGTCTGCATGGCCACATTATGTTTTCACAAGTGTCAGCAAAAAGGTAATTTTATCCATCCTCCATCAAACACGGATCACAGTCTCTTGGGCGGCCTAGTGAATCAATAACCAAAATAGAGCTAACATGCATGACTGAAATCTAGAGGTTAACATTACCAGAAATGAGCTTTTTGCCATGCATTGGAGAAATCTGCCACTGAACCACCAATACTTGACACGGTTCAAATTGCACCACTGAAAAAAATCAGTCTGCATGGCCACATTATATTTTCACAAGCGTCAGTAAAAAGGTAATTTTATCCATCTTCCATCAAACACGGATCACAGTCTCTTGGGCGGCCTAGTGCATCAATAACCAAAATAGAGCTAACATGCATGACTGAAATCTAGAGGTTAACATTACCAGAAATGAGCTTTTTGCCATCACACAAACATTCCCCTTTTGTGCAGGGGCTAATTCCAAATAGTAGTAAAGGAAAGCTGCATTGGCCGGGAATTGGACCCGGGTCTCCCGCGTGGGAGGTGAGAATTCTACCACTGAACCACCAATGCTTGACATGGTTCAAATTGCACCACTGAAAAAAATCAGTCTGCATGGCCACATTATGTTTTCACAAGTGTCAGCAAAAAGGTAATTTTATCCATCTTCCATCAAACACGGATCACAGTCTCTTGGGCGGCCTAGTGCATCAATAACCAAAATAGAGCTAACATGCATGACTGAAATCTAGAGGTTAATATCACCAGAAATGAGTTGTTTACCTTCACACAAACATGCTCCTTTTGTGCAGGGGCTAATTTTGAAAAGTAGTAAAGGAAAGCTGCATTGGCCGGGAATTTGTCCTGGGTCTCAAATGTGGCAGGTGAGAAATCTACCACTGAACCACCAATACTTGACACGGTTTAAATTGCACCACTGAAAAAAATCAGTCTGCATGGCCACATTATGTTTTCACAAGTGTCAGCAAAAAGGTCATTTTATCCATATTTCATTAAACACGGAATCACAATCTCTTGAGGTGGCCTAGTGCACCAACAATCAAAATGCAGCTAACATGCATGACTGAAATCTAGAGTTTAACATTACCAGAAATGAGCTTGTTTGCCATCACACAAACAAGCTCCTGTTGTGTAGGGGCTAATTCTGAATTGTAGTAAAGCAAAGCCGCATTGGCCGGGAATTTGTCCTCGGGTCTCACACGTGGCAGGTGAGAAATCTACCACTGAACGACCAATGCTTGACACGGTTCAAATTGCACCACTGAAAAAAATCAGTCTGCATGGCCACATTATGTTTTCACAAGCGTCAGTAAAAAGGTAATTTTATCCATCTTCCATCAAACACGGATCACAGTCTCTTGGGCGGCCTAGTGCATCAATAACCAAAATGGAGCTAACATGCATGACTGAAATCTAGAGGTTAATATCACCAGAAATGAGTTGTTTGCTTTCACACAAACATGCCCGTATTGTGCAAGGGCTAATTCCAAATAGTAGTAAAGGAAAGCTGCATTGGCCGGGAATCGGACCCGGGTCTCCCGCATGGCAGGCGAGAATTCTACCACTGAACCACCAATGCTTGACGTGCTTAGAATTTCACCACTGAAGAAAATCAGTCTGCATGGCTACATTATGTTTTCACAAGTGTCAGCAACAAGGTCATTTTATCCATATTTCATCAAACACGGATCTACAGTCTCTTGGGCGGCCTAGTGCACCAACAACCAAAATGGAGCTAACATGCATGACTGAAATCTAGAGGTTAACATTACCAGAAATGAGCTTTTTGCCATCACACAAACATGCTCCTTTTGTGTAGGGGCTAATTCTGAATTGTAGTAAAGCAAAGCTGCATTGGCCGGGAATTTGTCCTCGGGCTCACACGTGGCAGGTGAGAAATCTACCACTGAACCACCAATGCTTGACATGGTTCAAATTGCACCACTGAAAAAAATCAGTCTG
>CM057259.1:2365390-2426390 GCA_029931835.1 Etheostoma nigrum
GAGATTGTTTTTTCCACAGCCCACTGTTTTGGAAGCCTGGGTAGCTCAGTCGGTAGAGCATCAGACTTTTAATCTGAGGGTCCAGGGTTCAAGTCCCTGTTCAGGCGTAGCATTGTACATCTCTTTGCTGCCATGATGGGTTGTCCATTTGGCAAGCCACACACTGCCATATCATTTGTGTTCCATGCACAAGTCTTTAAAAATAATTGTGGCTGTTTTTCAAGGAGGTTTGTATCATAACAATGTTGGTGGTAAGTCTGAATGAACAACAGGCAACCTACATCCATATTGCTAGTACCCAAATCTCTGTGCTGATCTCTATGCTTGGATGGCAAGTCATCTGGTGGATTTTTCCTTCCATGGCAACAGCTTAATCGTCTTCATTTACTTGTACCTTATTTTGTAGTTCAGGAGATTGTTTTTTCCACAAACTTCTGTTTTTGAAGCATGGGTAGCTCAATGTTGGTGGTACGTCTAAATGAACAATGGGCAACCTACATCCATCTTGCTAGCACCCAAATCTCTGGGTTGATCTCTATGCTTGGATGGCAAGTCATCTGGTGGATTTTTCCTTCCATGGCAACAGCTTAATCGTCTTCATTTACTTGTACCTCAATTTGTAGTTCAGGAGATTGTTTTTTCCACAAACCTCTGTTTTCGAAGCATGGGTAGCTCAATGTTGGTGGTACGTCTAAATGAACAATGGGCAACCTACATCCATCTTGCTAGCACCCAAATCTCTGGGTTGATCTCTATGCTTGGATGGCAAGTCATCTGGTGGATTTTTCCTTCCATGGCAACAGCTTAATCGTCTTCATTTACTTGTACCTCAATTTGTAGTTCAGGAGATTGTTTTTTCCACAAACCTCTGTTTTCGAAGCATGGGTAGCTTAATGTTGGTGGTACGTCTAAATGAACAATGGGCAACCTACATCCATCTTGCTAGCACCCAAATCTCTGTGCTGATTTCCCTGCTTTGATGGCAAGTCATCTGGTGGATTTTTCCTGTCACGAGGGCTTTTGCTCAAACTACGTATAGTGCTTCCGCATGAGGACACTAAGAGTATAGAAGCGGAACAAGAGGAAGAGTTGTTTTATTGTATCCATTAGCAGTAAAGTTTATTTGTCTGTAGCCGTAAAATTGCATTTGGCTATCAACGTTTTGAGCGAAAATGAATACCACAGCTCAAGTCCCTTGTAAGACAACAGCTTGATTGTGGGATATGTATAAAGTGCTCGCTATTGTCATCGGTCATGCAGGTTTGCAGGATGTTCACAGTCTGCTAGTGGCCATGATGATTTGTGACTTTGAGCTTTTTAACCCTTTGGCCAATTTAGCCAATTTTCAACCAGTTTGTGCAATAACTTTTGGTGTTATCAGGCAATGTGCAAATCGTGGTCTACCCTCTTGCTGTCCAGAACACTGTGATCATGGCAACAGCTTAATGGTCTTCATTTGATTGCACTTCAATTTGTTGTTCAGGAGATTGTTTTTTCCACAGCCCACTGTTTTGGAAGCCTGGGTAGCTCAGTCGGTAGAGCATCAGACTTTTAATCTGAGGGTCCAGGGTTCAAGTCCCTGTTCAGGCGTAGCATTGTACATCTCTTTGCTGCCATGATGGGTTGTCCATTTGGCAAGCCACACACTGCCATATCATTTGTGTTCCATGCACAAGTCTTTAAAAATAATTGTGGCTGTTTTTCAAGGAGGTTTGTATCATAACAATGTTGGTGGTAAGTCTGAATGAACAACAGGCAACCTACATCCATATTGCTAGTACCCAAATCTCTGTGCTGATCTCTATGCTTGGATGGCAAGTCATCTGGTGGATTTTTCCTTCCATGGCAACAGCTTAATCGTCTTCATTTACTTGTACCTTATTTTGTAGTTCAGGAGATTGTTTTTTCCACAAACTTCTGTTTTTGAAGCATGGGTAGCTCAATGTTGGTGGTACGTCTAAATGAACAATGGGCAACCTACATCCATCTTGCTAGCACCCAAATCTCTGGGTTGATCTCTATGCTTGGATGGCAAGTCATCTGGTGGATTTTTCCTTCCATGGCAACAGCTTAATCGTCTTCATTTACTTGTACCTCAATTTGTAGTTCAGGAGATTGTTTTTTCCACAAACCTCTGTTTTCGAAGCATGGGTAGCTTAATGTTGGTGGTACGTCTAAATGAACAATGGGCAACCTACATCCATCTTGCTAGCACCCAAATCTCTGTGCTGATTTCCCTGCTTTGATGGCAAGTCATCTGGTGGATTTTTCCTGTCACGAGGGCTTTTGCTCAAACTACGTATAGTGCTTCCGCATGAGGACACTAAGAGTATAGAAGCGGAACAAGAGGAAGAGTTGTTTTATTGTATCCATTAGCAGTAAAGTTTATTTGTCTGTAGCCGTAAAATTGCATTTGGCTATCAACGTTTTGAGCGAAAATGAATACCACAGCTCAAGTCCCTTGTAAGACAACAGCTTGATTGTGGGATATGTATAAAGTGCTCGCTATTGTCATCGGTCATGCAGGTTTGCAGGATGTTCACAGTCTGCTAGTGGCCATGATGATTTGTGACTTTGAGCTTTTTAACCGTTTGGCCAATTTAGCCAATTTTCAACCAGTTTGTGCAATAACTTTTGGTGTTATCAGGCAATGTGCAAATCGTGGTCTACCCTCTTGCTGTCCAGAACACTGTGATCATGGCAACAGCTTAATGGTCTTCATTTGATTGCACTTCAATTTGTTGTTCAGGAGATTGTTTTTTCCACAGCCCACTGTTTTGGAAGCCTGGGTAGCTCAGTCGGTAGAGCATCAGACTTTTAATCTGAGGGTCCAGGGTTCAAGTCCCTGTTCAGGCGTAGCATTGTACATCTCTTTGCTGCCATGATGGGTTGTCCATTTGGCAAGCCACACACTGCCATATCATTTGTGTTCCATGCACAAGTCTTTAAAAATAATTGTGGCTGTTTTTCAAGGAGGTTTGTATCATAACAATGTTGGTGGTAAGTCTGAATGAACAACAGGCAACCTACATCCATATTGCTAGTACCCAAATCTCTGTGCTGATCTCTATGCTTGGATGGCAAGTCATCTGGTGGATTTTTCCTTCCATGGCAACAGCTTAATCGTCTTCATTTACTTGTTCCTCAATTTGTAGTTCAGGAGATTGTTTTTTCCACAAACCTCTGTTTTCGAAGCATGGGTAGCTTAATGGTCTTCATTTGATTGCACTTCAATTTGTTGTTCAGGAGATTGTTTATTCCACAGCCCACTGTTTTGGAAGCCTGGGTAGCTCAGTCGGTAGAGCATCAGAATTTTAATCCAGGGTTTAAGTCCCTGTTCAGGCGTAGCATTGCACATCTCTTTGCTGCCATGATGGGTTGTCCATTTGGCAAGCCACACACTGCCATATCATTTGTGTTCCATGCACAAGTCTTTAAAAATAATTGTGGCTGTTTTTCAAGGAGGTTTGTATCATAACAATGTTGGTGGTAAGTCTGAATGAACAACAGGCAACCTACATCCATATTGCTAGTACCCAAATCTCTGTGCTGATCTCTATGCTTGGATGGCAAGTCATCTGGTGGATTTTTCCTTCCATGGCAACAGCTTAATCGTCTTCATTTACTTGTACCTTATTTTGTAGTTCAGGAGATTGTTTTTTCCACAAACTTCTGTTTTTGAAGCATGGGTAGCTCAATGTTGGTGGTACGTCTAAATGAACAATGGGCAACCTACATCCATCTTGCTAGCACCCAAATCTCTGGGTTGATCTCTATGCTTGGATGGCAAGTCATCTGGTGGATTTTTCCTTCCATGGCAACAGCTTAATCGTCTTCATTTACTTGTACCTCAATTTGTAGTTCAGGAGATTGTTTTTTCCACAAACCTCTGTTTTCGAAGCATGGGTAGCTTAATGTTGGTGGTACGTCTAAATGAACAATGGGCAACCTACATCCATCTTGCTAGCACCCAAATCTCTGTGCTGATTTCCCTGCTTTGATGGCAAGTCATCTGGTGGATTTTTCCTGTCACGAGGGCTTTTGCTCAAACTACGTATAGTGCTTCCGCATGAGGACACTAAGAGTATAGAAGCGGAACAAGAGGAAGAGTTGTTTTATTGTATCCATTAGCAGTAAAGTTTATTTGTCTGTAGCCGTAAAATTGCATTTGGCTATCAACGTTTTGAGCGAAAATGAATACCACAGCTCAAGTCCCTTGTAAGACAACAGCTTGATTGTGGGATATGTATAAAGTGCTCGCTATTGTCATCGGTCATGCAGGTTTGCAGGATGTTCACAGTCTGCTAGTGGCCATGATGATTTGTGACTTTGAGCTTTTTAACCCTTTGGCCAATTTAGCCAATTTTCAACCAGTTTGTGCAATAACTTTTGGTGTTATCAGGCAATGTGCAAATCGTGGTCTACCCTCTTGCTGTCCAGAACACTGTGATCATGGCAACAGCTTAATGGTCTTCATTTGATTGCACTTCAATTTGTTGTTCAGGAGATTGTTTTTTCCACAGCCCACTGTTTTGGAAGCCTGGGTAGCTCAGTCGGTAGAGCATCAGACTTTTAATCTGAGGGTCCAGGGTTCAAGTCCCTGTTCAGGCGTAGCATTGTACATCTCTTTGCTGCCATGATGGGTTGTCCATTTGGCAAGCCACACACTGCCATATCATTTGTGTTCCATGCACAAGTCTTTAAAAATAATTGTGGCTGTTTTTCAAGGAGGTTTGTATCATAACAATGTTGGTGGTAAGTCTGAATGAACAACAGGCAACCTACATCCATATTGCTAGTACCCAAATCTCTGTGCAGATCTCTATGCTTGGATGGCAAGTCATCTGGTGGATTTTTCCTTCCATGGCAACAGCTTAATCGTCTTCATTTACTTGTACCTCAATTTGTAGTTCAGGAGATTGTTTTTTCCACAAACCTCTGTTTTCGAAGCATGGGTAGCTTAATGTTGGTGGTACGTCTAAATGAACAATGGGCAACCTACATCCATCTTGCTAGCACCCAAATCTCTGTGCTGATTTCCCTGCTTTGATGGCAAGTCATCTGGTGGATTTTTCCTGTCACGAGGGCTTTTGCTCAAACTACGTATAGTGCTTCCGCATGAGGACACTAAGAGTATAGAAGCGGAACAAGAGGAAGAGTTGTTTTATTGTATCCATTAGCAGTAAAGTTTATTTGTCTGTAGCCGTAAAATTGCATTTGGCTATCAACGTTTTGAGCGAAAATGAATACCACAGCTCAAGTCCCTTGTAAGACAACAGCTTGATTGTGGGATATGTATAAAGTGCTCGCTATTGTCATCGGTCATGCAGGTTTGCAGGATGTTCACAGTCTGCTAGTGGCCATGATGATTTGTGACTTTGAGCTTTTTAACCCTTTGGCCAATTTAGCCAATTTTCAACCAGTTTGTGCAATAACTTTTGGTGTTATCAGGCAATGTGCAAATCGTGGTCTACCCTCTTGCTGTCCAGAACACTGTGATCATGGCAACAGCTTAATGGTCTTCATTTGATTGCACTTCAATTTGTTGTTCAGGAGATTGTTTTTTCCACAGCCCACTGTTTTGGAAGCCTGGGTAGCTCAGTCGGTAGAGCATCAGACTTTTAATCTGAGGGTCCAGGGTTCAAGTCCCTGTTCAGGCGTAGCATTGTACATCTCTTTGCTGCCATGATGGGTTGTCCATTTGGCAAGCCACACACTGCCATATCATTTGTGTTCCATGCACAAGTCTTTAAAAATAATTGTGGCTGTTTTTCAAGGAGGTTTGTATCATAACAATGTTGGTGGTAAGTCTGAATGAACAACAGGCAACCTACATCCATATTGCTAGTACCCAAATCTCTGTGCTGATCTCTATGCTTGGATGGCAAGTCATCTGGTGGATTTTTCCTTCCATGGCAACAGCTTAATCGTCTTCATTTACTTGTACCTCAATTTGTAGTTCAGGAGATTGTTTTTTCCACAAACCTCTGTTTTCGAAGCATGGGTAGCTTAATGTTGGTGGTACGTCTAAATGAACAATGGGCAACCTACATCCATCTTGCTAGCACCCAAATCTCTGTGCTGATTTCCCTGCTTTGATGGCAAGTCATCTGGTGGATTTTTCCTGTCACGAGGGCTTTTGCTCAAACTACGTATAGTGCTTCCGCATGAGGACACTAAGAGTATAGAAGCGGAACAAGAGGAAGAGTTGTTTTATTGTATCCATTAGCAGTAAAGTTTATTTGTCTGTAGCCGTAAAATTGCATTTGGCTATCAACGTTTTGAGCGAAAATGAATACCACAGCTCAAGTCCCTTGTAAGACAACAGCTTGATTGTGGGATATGTATAAAGTGCTCGCTATTGTCATCGGTCATGCAGGTTTGCAGGATGTTCACAGTCTGCTAGTGGCCATGATGATTTGTGACTTTGAGCTTTTTAACCCTTTGGCCAATTTAGCCAATTTTCAACCAGTTTGTGCAATAACTTTTGGTGTTATCAGGCAATGTGCAAATCGTGGTCTACCCTCTTGCTGTCCAGAACACTGTGATCATGGCAACAGCTTAATGGTCTTCATTTGATTGCACTTCAATTTGTTGTTCAGGAGATTGTTTTTTCCACAGCCCACTGTTTTGGAAGCCTGGGTAGCTCAGTCGGTAGAGCATCAGACTTTTAATCTGAGGGTCCAGGGTTCAAGTCCCTGTTCAGGCGTAGCATTGTACATCTCTTTGCTGCCATGATGGGTTGTCCATTTGGCAAGCCACACACTGCCATATCATTTGTGTTCCATGCACAAGTCTTTAAAAATAATTGTGGCTGTTTTTCAAGGAGGTTTGTATCATAACAATGTTGGTGGTAAGTCTGAATGAACAACAGGCAACCTACATCCATATTGCTAGTACCCAAATCTCTGTGCTGATCTCTATGCTTGGATGGCAAGTCATCTGGTGGATTTTTCCTTCCATGGCAACAGCTTAATCGTCTTCATTTACTTGTACCTCAATTTGTAGTTCAGGAGATTGTTTTTTCCACAAACCTCTGTTTTCGAAGCATGGGTAGCTTAATGTTGGTGGTACGTCTAAATGAACAATGGGCAACCTACATCCATCTTGCTAGCACCCAAATCTCTGTGCTGATTTCCCTGCTTTGATGGCAAGTCATCTGGTGGATTTTTCCTGTCACGAGGGCTTTTGCTCAAACTACGTATAGTGCTTCCGCATGAGGACACTAAGAGTATAGAAGCGGAACAAGAGGAAGAGTTGTTTTATTGTATCCATTAGCAGTAAAGTTTATTTGTCTGTAGCCGTAAAATTGCATTTGGCTATCAACGTTTTGAGCGAAAATGAATACCACAGCTCAAGTCCCTTGTAAGACAACAGCTTGATTGTGGGATATGTATAAAGTGCTCGCTATTGTCATCGGTCATGCAGGTTTGCAGGATGTTCACAGTCTGCTAGTGGCCATGATGATTTGTGACTTTGAGCTTTTTAACCCTTTGGCCAATTTAGCCAATTTTCAACCAGTTTGTGCAATAACTTTTGGTGTTATCAGGCAATGTGCAAATCGTGGTCTACCCTCTTGCTGTCCAGAACACTGTGATCATGGCAACAGCTTAATGGTCTTCATTTGATTGCACTTCAATTTGTTGTTCAGGAGATTGTTTTTTCCACAGCCCACTGTTTTGGAAGCCTGGGTAGCTCAGTCGGTAGAGCATCAGACTTTTAATCTGAGGGTCCAGGGTTCAAGTCCCTGTTCAGGCGTAGCATTGTACATCTCTTTGCTGCCATGATGGGTTGTCCATTTGGCAAGCCACACACTGCCATATCATTTGTGTTCCATGCACAAGTCTTTAAAAATAATTGTGGCTGTTTTTCAAGGAGGTTTGTATCATAACAATGTTGGTGGTAAGTCTGAATGAACAACAGGCAACCTACATCCATATTGCTAGTACCCAAATCTCTGTGCTGATCTCTATGCTTGGATGGCAAGTCATCTGGTGGATTTTTCCTTCCATGGCAACAGCTTAATCGTCTTCATTTACTTGTACCTTATTTTGTAGTTCAGGAGATTGTTTTTTCCACAAACTTCTGTTTTTGAAGCATGGGTAGCTCAATGTTGGTGGTACGTCTAAATGAACAATGGGCAACCTACATCCATCTTGCTAGCACCCAAATCTCTGGGTTGATCTCTATGCTTGGATGGCAAGTCATCTGGTGGATTTTTCCTTCCATGGCAACAGCTTAATCGTCTTCATTTACTTGTACCTCAATTTGTAGTTCAGGAGATTGTTTTTTCCACAAACCTCTGTTTTCGAAGCATGGGTAGCTTAATGTTGGTGGTACGTCTAAATGAACAATGGGCAACCTACATCCATCTTGCTAGCACCCAAATCTCTGTGCTGATTTCCCTGCTTTGATGGCAAGTCATCTGGTGGATTTTTCCTGTCACGAGGGCTTTTGCTCAAACTACGTATAGTGCTTCCGCATGAGGACACTAAGAGTATAGAAGCGGAACAAGAGGAAGAGTTGTTTTATTGTATCCATTAGCAGTAAAGTTTATTTGTCTGTAGCCGTAAAATTGCATTTGGCTATCAACGTTTTGAGCGAAAATGAATACCACAGCTCAAGTCCCTTGTAAGACAACAGCTTGATTGTGGGATATGTATAAAGTGCTCGCTATTGTCATCGGTCATGCAGGTTTGCAGGATGTTCACAGTCTGCTAGTGGCCATGATGATTTGTGACTTTGAGCTTTTTAACCCTTTGGCCAATTTAGCCAATTTTCAACCAGTTTGTGCAATAACTTTTGGTGTTATCAGGCAATGTGCAAATCGTGGTCTACCCTCTTGCTGTCCAGAACACTGTGATCATGGCAACAGCTTAATGGTCTTCATTTGATTGCACTTCAATTTGTTGTTCAGGAGATTGTTTTTTCCACAGCCCACTGTTTTGGAAGCCTGGGTAGCTCAGTCGGTAGAGCATCAGACTTTTAATCTGAGGGTCCAGGGTTCAAGTCCCTGTTCAGGCGTAGCATTGTACATCTCTTTGCTGCCATGATGGGTTGTCCATTTGGCAAGCCACACACTGCCATATCATTTGTGTTCCATGCACAAGTCTTTAAAAATAATTGTGGCTGTTTTTCAAGGAGGTTTGTATCATAACAATGTTGGTGGTAAGTCTGAATGAACAACAGGCAACCTACATCCATATTGCTAGTACCCAAATCTCTGTGCTGATCTCTATGCTTGGATGGCAAGTCATCTGGTGGATTTTTCCTTCCATGGCAACAGCTTAATCGTCTTCATTTACTTGTACCTTATTTTGTAGTTCAGGAGATTGTTTTTTCCACAAACTTCTGTTTTTGAAGCATGGGTAGCTCAATGTTGGTGGTACGTCTAAATGAACAATGGGCAACCTACATCCATCTTGCTAGCACCCAAATCTCTGGGTTGATCTCTATGCTTGGATGGCAAGTCATCTGGTGGATTTTTCCTTCCATGGCAACAGCTTAATCGTCTTCATTTACTTGTACCTCAATTTGTAGTTCAGGAGATTGTTTTTTCCACAAACCTCTGTTTTCGAAGCATGGGTAGCTTAATGTTGGTGGTACGTCTAAATGAACAATGGGCAACCTACATCCATCTTGCTAGCACCCAAATCTCTGTGCTGATTTCCCTGCTTTGATGGCAAGTCATCTGGTGGATTTTTCCTGTCACGAGGGCTTTTGCTCAAACTACGTATAGTGCTTCCGCATGAGGACACTAAGAGTATAGAAGCGGAACAAGAGGAAGAGTTGTTTTATTGTATCCATTAGCAGTAAAGTTTATTTGTCTGTAGCCGTAAAATTGCATTTGGCTATCAACGTTTTGAGCGAAAATGAATACCACAGCTCAAGTCCCTTGTAAGACAACAGCTTGATTGTGGGATATGTATAAAGTGCTCGCTATTGTCATCGGTCATGCAGGTTTGCAGGATGTTCACAGTCTGCTAGTGGCCATGATGATTTGTGACTTTGAGCTTTTTAACCCTTTGGCCAATTTAGCCAATTTTCAACCAGTTTGTGCAATAACTTTTGGTGTTATCAGGCAATGTGCAAATCGTGGTCTACCCTCTTGCTGTCCAGAACACTGTGATCATGGCAACAGCTTAATGGTCTTCATTTGATTGCACTTCAATTTGTTGTTCAGGAGATTGTTTTTTCCACAGCCCACTGTTTTGGAAGCCTGGGTAGCTCAGTCGGTAGAGCATCAGACTTTTAATCTGAGGGTCCAGGGTTCAAGTCCCTGTTCAGGCGTAGCATTGTACATCTCTTTGCTGCCATGATGGGTTGTCCATTTGGCAAGCCACACACTGCCATATCATTTGTGTTCCATGCACAAGTCTTTAAAAATAATTGTGGCTGTTTTTCAAGGAGGTTTGTATCATAACAATGTTGGTGGTAAGTCTGAATGAACAACAGGCAACCTACATCCATATTGCTAGTACCCAAATCTCTGTGCTGATCTCTATGCTTGGATGGCAAGTCATCTGGTGGATTTTTCCTTCCATGGCAACAGCTTAATCGTCTTCATTTACTTGTACCTCAATTTGTAGTTCAGGAGATTGTTTTTTCCACAAACCTCTGTTTTCGAAGCATGGGTAGCTTAATGTTGGTGGTACGTCTAAATGAACAATGGGCAACCTACATCCATCTTGCTAGCACCCAAATCTCTGTGCTGATTTCCCTGCTTTGATGGCAAGTCATCTGGTGGATTTTTCCTGTCACGAGGGCTTTTGCTCAAACTACGTATAGTGCTTCCGCATGAGGACACTAAGAGTATAGAAGCGGAACAAGAGGAAGAGTTGTTTTATTGTATCCATTAGCAGTAAAGTTTATTTGTCTGTAGCCGTAAAATTGCATTTGGCTATCAACGTTTTGAGCGAAAATGAATACCACAGCTCAAGTCCCTTGTAAGACAACAGCTTGATTGTGGGATATGTATAAAGTGCTCGCTATTGTCATCGGTCATGCAGGTTTGCAGGATGTTCACAGTCTGCTAGTGGCCATGATGATTTGTGACTTTGAGCTTTTTAACCCTTTGGCCAATTTAGCCAATTTTCAACCAGTTTGTGCAATAACTTTTGGTGTTATCAGGCAATGTGCAAATCGTGGTCTACCCTCTTGCTGTCCAGAACACTGTGATCATGGCAACAGCTTAATGGTCTTCATTTGATTGCACTTCAATTTGTTGTTCAGGAGATTGTTTTTTCCACAGCCCACTGTTTTGGAAGCCTGGGTAGCTCAGTCGGTAGAGCATCAGACTTTTAATCTGAGGGTCCAGGGTTCAAGTCCCTGTTCAGGCGTAGCATTGTACATCTCTTTGCTGCCATGATGGGTTGTCCATTTGGCAAGCCACACACTGCCATATCATTTGTGTTCCATGCACAAGTCTTTAAAAATAATTGTGGCTGTTTTTCAAGGAGGTTTGTATCATAACAATGTTGGTGGTAAGTCTGAATGAACAACAGGCAACCTACATCCATATTGCTAGTACCCAAATCTCTGTGCTGATCTCTATGCTTGGATGGCAAGTCATCTGGTGGATTTTTCCTTCCATGGCAACAGCTTAATCGTCTTCATTTACTTGTACCTCAATTTGTAGTTCAGGAGATTGTTTTTTCCACAAACCTCTGTTTTCGAAGCATGGGTAGCTTAATGTTGGTGGTACGTCTAAATGAACAATGGGCAACCTACATCCATCTTGCTAGCACCCAAATCTCTGTGCTGATTTCCCTGCTTTGATGGCAAGTCATCTGGTGGATTTTTCCTGTCACGAGGGCTTTTGCTCAAACTACGTATAGTGCTTCCGCATGAGGACACTAAGAGTATAGAAGCGGAACAAGAGGAAGAGTTGTTTTATTGTATCCATTAGCAGTAAAGTTTATTTGTCTGTAGCCGTAAAATTGCATTTGGCTATCAACGTTTTGAGCGAAAATGAATACCACAGCTCAAGTCCCTTGTAAGACAACAGCTTGATTGTGGGATATGTATAAAGTGCTCGCTATTGTCATCGGTCATGCAGGTTTGCAGGATGTTCACAGTCTGCTAGTGGCCATGATGATTTGTGACTTTGAGCTTTTTAACCCTTTGGCCAATTTAGCCAATTTTCAACCAGTTTGTGCAATAACTTTTGGTGTTATCAGGCAATGTGCAAATCGTGGTCTACCCTCTTGCTGTCCAGAACACTGTGATCATGGCAACAGCTTAATGGTCTTCATTTGATTGCACTTCAATTTGTTGTTCAGGAGATTGTTTTTTCCACAGCCCACTGTTTTGGAAGCCTGGGTAGCTCAGTCGGTAGAGCATCAGACTTTTAATCTGAGGGTCCAGGGTTCAAGTCCCTGTTCAGGCGTAGCATTGTACATCTCTTTGCTGCCATGATGGGTTGTCCATTTGGCAAGCCACACACTGCCATATCATTTGTGTTCCATGCACAAGTCTTTAAAAATAATTGTGGCTGTTTTTCAAGGAGGTTTGTATCATAACAATGTTGGTGGTAAGTCTGAATGAACAACAGGCAACCTACATCCATATTGCTAGTACCCAAATCTCTGTGCTGATCTCTATGCTTGGATGGCAAGTCATCTGGTGGATTTTTCCTTCCATGGCAACAGCTTAATCGTCTTCATTTACTTGTACCTTATTTTGTAGTTCAGGAGATTGTTTTTTCCACAAACTTCTGTTTTTGAAGCATGGGTAGCTCAATGTTGGTGGTACGTCTAAATGAACAATGGGCAACCTACATCCATCTTGCTAGCACCCAAATCTCTGTGTTGATTTCCCTGCTTTGATGGCAAGTCATCTGGTGGATTTTTCCTGTCACGAGGGCTTTTGCTCAAACTACGTATAGTGCATCCGCATGAGGACACTAAGAGTATAGAAGCGGAACAAGAGGAAGAGTTGTTTTATTGTATCCATTAGCAGTAAAGTTTATTTATCTGTAGCCGTAAAAAGGTATTTGGCTATCAACGTTTTGAGCAAAAATGAATACCACAGCTCAAGTCCCTGGTAAGACAACAGCTTGATTGTGGGATATGTATAAAGTGCTCGCTATTGTCATCGGTCATGCAGGTTTGCAGGATGTTCACACTCTGCTAGTGGCCATGATGATTTGTGACTTTGAGCTTTTTAACCGTTTGGCCAATTTAGCCAATTTTCAACCAGTTTGTGCAATAACTTTTGGTGTTATCAGGCAACGTGCAAATCGTGGTCTACCCTCTTGCTGTCCAGAACACCGTGATCATGGCAACAGCTTAATGGTCTTCATTTGATTGCACTTCAATTTGTTGTTCAGGAGATTGTTTTTTCCACAGCCCACTGTTTTGGAAGCCTGGATAGCTCAGTCGGTAGAGCATCAGACTTTTAATCTGAGGGTCCAGGCTTCAAGTCCCTGTTCAGGTGTAGCATTGCACATCTCTTTGCTGCCATGATGGGTTGTCCATTTGGCAAGCCACACACTGCCATATCATTTGTGTTCCATGCACAAGTCTTTAAAAATAATTGTGGCTGTTTTTCAAGGAGGTTTGTATCATAACAATGTTGGTGGTAAGTCTGAATGAACAACAGGCAACCTACATCCTATTGCTAGTACCCAAATCTCTGTGCTGATCTCTATGCTTGGATGGCAAGTCATCTGGTGGATTTTTCCTTCCATGGCAACAGCTTAATCGTCTTCATTTACTTGTACCTTATTTTGTAGTTCAGGAGATTGTTTTTTCCACAAACTTCTGTTTTTGAAGCATGGGTATCTCAATGTTGGTGGTACGTCTAAATGAACAATGGGCAACCTACATCCATCTTGCTAGCACCCAAATCTCTGTGCTGATTTCCCTGCTTTGATGGCAAGTCATCTGGTGGATTTTTCCTTCCATGGCAACAGCTTAATCGTCTTCATTTACTTGTACCTCAATTTGTAGTTCAGGAGATTGTTTTTTCCACAAACCTCTGTTTTTGAAGCATGGGTAGCTTAATGTTGGTGGTACGTCTAAATGAACAATGGGCAACCTACATCCATCTTGCTAGCACCCAAATCTCTGTGCTGATTTCCCTGCTTTGATGGCAAGTCATCTGGTGGATTTTTCTTGTCACGAGGGCTTTTGCTCAAACTACGTATAGTGCTTCCGCATGAGGACACTAAGAGTATAGAAGCGGAACAAGAGGAAGAGTTGTTTTATTGTATCCATTAGCAGTAAAGTTTATTTGTCTGTAGCTGTAAAATTGCATTTGGCTATCAACGTTTTGAGCGAAAATGAATACCACAGCTCAAGTCCCTGGTAAGACAACAGCTTGATTGTGGGATATGTATAAAGTGCTCGCTATTGTCATCGGTCATGCAGGTTTGCAGGATGTTCACAGTCTGCTAGTGGCCATGATGATTTGTGACTTTGAGCTTTTTAACCGTTTGGCCAATTTAGCCAATTTTCAACCAGTTTGTGCAATAACTTTTGGTGTTATCAGGCAATGTGCAAATCGTGGTCATCTCCCTACTTGGATGGAATGTTGGCTACGTTCTGTGGATTACGTTATGTGTAAAGTGACGTCAGTATCTTAAGTTAACGTTAGCTGTAATTTTATTATATATATATATATTTTATAATTTTTAGTAACATTAGATATATACATATATAAATATATATATATATACAGAGAGAGAGAGATAGAGAGAGAGTAATAAATGGATTGAATTGACATCAGTCCCTTTTAATTTATATTACTTTTAAATTAGCATTCAAATGTTTACCCTACCTTTAGTCCACTGTAATATTTGTTGAAAATAAAATATAATAATGTATTGTAATATAATAATAATGTTGATTATGATTATAATAAGCCTCAATTATGCCTCAAGCCCCTTTCCTAGCAATGTTACAAAATGTTTTACTATAGGATAATGGTAGATAGATTTAGATGATAGAAATAAGCAATTCCATGGTCATGCCTGGAATATATAATTATTTGTTTAAATCTTATACTACAGTTTTTTCTTTTTGGATACAATGAAGGGACCTTATTAAGTGCATAAGCTATAGACATTATTGTCCTATTGTCCTATTCAGTTTTAATCTCAGATGGCATCTAAGGCTAAGAAGCATCGTGACATGGGGCACGATGATTGGCTGTCCCGGCTGAGGACGTTTGCCGCTACATGGGTTTGGCCTACTGATGCTGGGAATAGACCAGCCCCTAGACAAAAGAGATGGCATGAGCTCTATCTTAAGGTACAGCATTTTACATGTTTTATTTTACTATCAACAATTAATTAATGTTATGTAACATTCTGGTGCATTTTAATTTTGGTTAATTACAGATAGAGAAGTGTCCACTCCAGCATCGGGGGCAGATGTCTGTTTTTGGTTGAGCACAGGTCTGCATGTGTGGATTTCACACTAAGAAGGTAAAGTTAATTAGGATACATAAATGATAGAAATATGCTAAAGATGCAACCATAATGTATGTTGTTAAAATGGACTTATATTTGTGGCTGTTGAATTCTTTGATATTTGTATTAGAAAACTAATGTGCAGACAGCCACACCTGCTGCTGCAGCAGGCCCAGCTCAGTCAACTGCTGCTGACCCTGCTGCTCCAACTGGTGCTCTACCCTCTGCTGGTCGAGTGCCGCCCAAATTATCCCTTGAAATGGTACCCAGCACTACTATTTAATGAAAAATATAAACAGAATCAAAGCCTGCAAACAGTAGCTTTAATTACATGTATATTGCTTTGACCTGTACAACTCTATGATCCTTTACTGTAACTTGTGAGATTTCATCCTTTCCCAGTTATTCAAACCACGGTTCGGTGGCTCACATACTGCAACACTGAAGGCCAACCTCAGTGTGGCCAGGAAACCTTCTCAGGTATGATGCTACATATTGGTTAATTATAATGCATTTAGTTAATAATGCATTTTATTAGTTTGCACTCCGTTTTTCATAAATAAACTGAATTAAAATGACCTTGTGTTAAACTTTAAAATGTTATCTCTTTGGCAGAATAGTTAGTATGGTACTGTCCATGCAATTTCTCTTTTCTTCCAGGTCGTTTCCAGCACTGCCACCACGTCATCTGGCAGTTTGATTGACGCCTCTGCAATAAGAACCACTATCCCTCTTGCTGCACCTCCATCAAACCTGGCTGTGGCCTCTGTCAGTCCCACTGTCTCCCATTCTGTGTCCAATCCTAAAACCATAAGGACAATCTCCCCTTTCTCTCTTCCCCCTTCCTCTTCTACAGTCTCTGTGAGGACCAACAAGCGCCCTGCCATTGATATCCCCTCAGATTCAGCTGGCTCTGTAATTTTTTTTGTTTCACATTTACAATAGTTATTCTTTTTATTCAACATTTCAAATTTACAATATCTATCTTTTTAAACACCAATCTTTTTCTTTCTGTCAATTAGGATGGATCTGCTTTATCTGCCCCACTAGTGCCTCTGCCTGCATCATCTGGATCCTGTCAATTCTGGTTTCCTGTCAAACTGAAAAATACCCTCCCTCTTCAAGACCAGCAGTGGATCTCATCTACATTGTGGCGAAACCAGCGTCTAAGGAATGACCTGAAACTCTGGTATGATCCACCTACTCCATCCCTGATCTACCACCAGTTCCCCACTCCAGAACGCTTTTTCTGCCACCGCCTTCTTGTGTGGATGCCATACCACCTGTGGAAGATCAGAGTGATCTGTCCCAAATGTGGGGGGCACCTCACAGGAGGACGTATTCACAAAAGGGCACGGCAGGTACTAGATATCGACAGGAACTATTTGATGATCACGGAGACCCTCAGGTGCAGCAACTCAGGATGCAAAGCATCCTACCTGTCTTCGGGTGTCAGTATTTTAGACCAGCTGGACCTTCCTCACCGGTCAGAGTTCCGTGTCATCCTGACACACAAGTGAGCTGTCTTTTCCTCCTCTCCAGCCTCAGTGACATTCTTCTTCTCTTGACTTTATCTTGTCACAGTCCCCTGATTTCTGTTTGATTTTCATTTTGCATTATGTACTGTAGAGCAAAGTCAGATTCTTGTCAGTGTGCTGACTGCACAAGAAGGACCTGGCCTGGATGTCATGGTGGATGGCATCATAACAAGGTACAGCCAGGCAGGTGTGCCTCCCCCAACGCTGCTTTATGTGGACACTGGCTGCTGCATGGAGACAGATGGACAGACCAAACTCCAGAGAAGATTTGGTAGATGGCCAGACCTCAACATACGTCTGGACATCTACCACTTCATGCGACGGCTAACAGCTGGTTGTACCACTGACGGCCATCCTCTGTACCCCATTTTAATGGCACGTCTCTCAACGTGTATTTTTGAGTGGGATCCAGAGGATGTTGCTGATGCAATGGTGGATAAGAGCATCACCAAATACGAGCTTGCTCTCCACTGCAGAAGAAAGACCAGAAGACAGGAGTCCACCATCAACCTTACAGACCACCTGCTGCAGGAGCTGATGGGGCAAAAGGGGAGAGATCTGCTGGGTGTTCCACTCCTGGATCAGGTCAGAATGGAGCATATCTGGCGTGTGCAAAAGAGACACGTTAAGTGCATTCAGGATTTGCCAGGCGTGGCTCTCTACACATAGACCGGCAATATCACCATCAAGGAAGACATTGTTCTGAAGAACTACAGGCGTGCGAGAGGCTCAACATCCCTGGAATCCTTTAATTTGCACCTGAACAGGTTTATTCCTAGGGCTGGGTATCAATCAAAAATTTTCGATACCGGTACCAATACCGATACCTTTACTTCGATATTGGTTCCTGAACGATACCTTTTTCAATACCAGTTTTATAATATCAATTCTGAGAAAAAGAAAATTACACAACATAATAAAGTTCAAATCTTGAGTTTTATTTTTAGCTCAGATTTTTCCATTCAAAGTACTTCTCTCATAAAAAAAAAAATATTTTCAGTGAAAAAGAACATTTGGAAACAAGTCAGTGTCTAATGGTCACTGTGTTAAGTTGCAGTAACGCTAATAAACATAAACTTGCCTGTTGAAATCCCAGACACAGGGCCGTCCTCGGTACTCTTTGATGAGGCGGAGTCCGGTGGTGGATATTTTGAATCACTCGGAGTCGGCTCTGGTTTTGCATTGCCCACGGGCGGCTGAGAGGAGGAGGGCTGCGCTGGCTGCGGTCCGCTCTTCTTGCAGTCAAACACTGTGCAACTTTCCGCTCTTAAATTGATCCCGTGCACTATCAGGTGCTTCATCAAATTAGTCGTGTTGCCAGCCTTAGCAACAATGTCTTTTTTGCATATATTGCATTTCGCACTGTTGGCATCAATCTTAATAAAGTGAAGCCACACTTTTGATCTAGGTGGCATTTTTAAGCGGTACAACGATGCTCGCAACCAGTTCACAACAGATACACGTGAACCCCGTCTGTCGGCGTAACCACGTATGTATTTTTCCTGGGTGACGCAATCACGTTTAACGTTACAGCCAATCACCGAAACTTGGCACCGAAAGACGAGGCATAATTTGATACTGTGTAAAACCGAAACATTTCGGTCGGTACCATAAAAAAATCGAAGTTCGGTACCCGGCCCTATTTATTCCAGGTGATTGTTTTATGTATATATATATATATATATATATATATGTTATAATTTATATTACATTATGTTATATGTGTTGAATATTCTTCTCAGTAATGAGGGAATGCAAAATGTTAACACAGTACAACTTTAATTTCAGGAACAAATGCCAACAGCCTAAATTTTCAGCTGTTTCTGCTAGAAGGCCTGAGCAGGTGGAACCAGGACCGGGCTGCACAGTCTCTTGTCACCAAACCCTCGCATCTCCTCAGCTACTCTGGAGACCTTGTCCAGTCGCTCAACACCAATAGTCTGAAGGTGCTTGGTCGGATGTATGTTCCGTTTTTCCAGCCTTTGCCCCAATACACCGGTATGTTAAGCAGCAGGCATGTTATTCACCATTCATTAACTCTGCATTTACATATTATTGTTGATTTGTACATTTGTGCTCATACGTGCTAATAAGATCTTTATTTATTATTTTTTGTTCACCTCCCAGGAGACCTAATTGGTGTTGACTACTTCTATAATCAGACAGGGCAGCCCATTCAGGACATGAACCCAGACTCCGAGAAGACAGATGAGCTGTTGGAAGATATCAACATTGGGGAGGAGCAGGAAGATGAAAGCTTTGAGGACCAGGATCTAGACCCAACAGTTGTAAACCTGAAAACATCAGCATCTGTTCCAGGCCAGTGTGTTGCTTCATCCAGCCAGCCTGCTGCCGCCTCAGTGTCCACCCAGCCTGCTGCCGCCTCAGTGTCCACCCAGCCTGCTGCCGCGTCAGTGTCCTCCCCAGCTACCCAGCCTGCAGCCGTCTCCGTGCCTGAAGAACAACTAGTAAGAGGGATTAAAGAATAGCTAAGAAAAAACATACCCAAAGGGAATGAATGATGAACACACCATGCCGGGAATGGATCTTGATCACTGATCCTGCAAGGAATAAATCTACCTGCCCGAATTGCTGTGGCCTTGGAGGCCCTTCCACCTGCCAACATCCACGCTGCTGCTCCTCCTCAAACACACTGCACTGAACATGTTTACAACCTGCCCCCAAGCACTGTGGGGTTGGCAAAGACAAAGTGGTGGCGGGCAGTAGCCCCTGTCACCACTGCCCCACAGGCTATCATGCCAAATCCATCAGCCAAGAATCCACTTTTTCTACCCTACCAGTCAGATTACCACAGGAGGTAATATCTTTTGCAGCTCTTTTACAGACTCTACCATAATACCTGTTGGAGAAGCCAAGTCCTCATACATGTAAAGCATGCGCTCTACCACTGAGCTACATTCCCTGAAGTTTTTTAGATTTTTTGAGTTTTTTCTGAGATAAACTTAGACTTATCTTTATTAATCCTTTTGGGATGACTCCCGCAAGGAAGTTGAAATATCACTGAATAAAATAAAAAACCTGGGTAAAACATGTAACGTTAAGGTGAATATGGCTTCAAAACCTGTAAATGTAACTGCGGTGGCTGGAAATCAAACCTGTGCCTTGCACTGCTACGGTATAAATCATAGTTTAAAAGAGATAACACAACATTGTTTGTTGGTATTGGTTTGATATACTGTGAATTGTCATTGGCTTGCTATCACTCTGCCCCTCGTTGTCAGCAGGATTTGAACCTGCGCGGGGAAACCCCAATGGATTTCTAATCCATCGCCTTAACCACTCGGCCACAACAACCTGAAAAGCAGTGCTCTACCTGTTTGAAAAAATGTTCATAAACTTTCATAAAAGTAGTTACCAGACACGGGCAAAGTGCAAATCATAGTGCACTGCCTGTGTCTGTGGATCCTCGTGGAGGCAGCTTGATTGATTGATATGCTCCCTTATTTGTATCTTAACAGAGATCTAATATTTTATCAAATTGGGTTGGGCAAGTAACCTTTCTGGTTACTTCTTGACAAATAAAGCAAGTAACATCACTCAAAGAAAGCTACTGCGATGGTTGGTCAACTGCCATCGCTGGGCAATACAAGCACATGTGGCCATTGAGACCAGAGATGGGAAGTAACAGAGTACAAATACTTCGTTACTGTACTCAAGTAGATTTTTACTATTTATTTTTTGGGCGACTTTTTACTTTTACTCCTTACATTTTAACACAAATATCGGTACTTTCTACTCCTTACATTTTACAAAATTGGTTCGTTCCTTTAGTTTTGTACTAAAGGTCGTCTATCAGGCGTGATTGTGAGTGCGTGTCAGAGAATAGCGCTGACACGCGCCTCACACCGTGAGCGGGCGAGCACGGCACACAGAGACAAAAGTGAGAGAAAAGAAAAAGATACTAGCTGTCCGGAGGATAATTAGTTCAGATTGTGTGTGTGTCTTTGAGAACTGTAAGTCATATAACTGATGTTGTTAGTTCATTTAAGCCTGTTGTTGTATTGGTCTATAGATCTGGCAAATTTAAAAGTTAGCTTGTTTGTGTTCTTCATCTGTTTCCTAGGTTACACCCAGTGACGTGCAGTTTTGGCAGGGTAGGCAGTGCCTAGCTTGCCTACCCTGCCAAAATTCAAGCATAAAAATGTTTATTAAATAAATGTTTTTAATAAGCTTGTATTTGTATTTTTACTGTTTATTATTGTGATTTATATGTGTGTTATTCGAATTTTTTAGACAGTACGATGACAAATGTAGCAGTTACGCATAATCAAATAGAAAAAATGGTAGAATAAGCAGTGCCTTTACTGTCCATTCAAGCGATAAACCAATGTTGCGCATGCGCACTTCGATCCTGTATTCTTTAACATGTACGGCAAAAAGCACAACTCTGCTGTGCCTTTGCACGTAAATGTGTTATGCCAGTAATCATCTCCGTTACATATCAAACATGGACCAATTAAAATCGAGATATTACTGGACCTTTGCGTAGCTGACGTCATTACACCAGCTACGTTGTAAGCACAATCCCCGCGAAATTCAAAGTCAAAATGACAGCAGCGGAGTCCGCCGATATCACAGCGGTGAGGAACTCCTCTAAACTCGATTTTAATTCAAAAAAGAACTAATAGCAAGATGGAAGTCTACGCCAGCCTTAGACGGACTACCGCAGCAAAAGGGACAAAAACTTGTCCGATCGTTTCAAACTGACTGTTTGGAAGAAAAGACGTGGCTACGTGGCTGTGCTAACAGTCAGCGGCGGGACCTCTACGGGGTCTTGAGATCTGAACAGTCAGCGGCGGTACCTCTACGGGGTCCTGGGATCTGAACAACCTGCCCGCAGCTTTAACCAAGCATGAAAAACCGTCAGCTCATATAATACCGGCAACTACAGCTTCGCACATTTTCCACCCTGAAACGGATCAAAACATCCAGTCGGAACCGGACCGGGCCAGCACGTCTTTCAGCCCTCGCCATTCTGTCAATTGAGAGTCAGAGACTATGCAAGACGAGTTTTACAACGCTATGATCCACGTCTTCACGAGGAAAGAGCGTCGGATGGATTTTATGTACAGATAATCTCCCGATTGGTGAGTCAGAAACTATTTTGGGCTTAGTGCAAGCCATTTGCCTTCATATTCAGTTGAGCAGTGTGTGTTTTCATTGTTGCTGACTGTGACTGACAGACATAATTGGCCGCTGTGCAATAATTAGAACAAAGATGGCTTCATAGCTTGCATTCTGATGTTGGACATTAACTTGTGTGTGTGTGTGTGAGTGAGTGAGTGAGTGAGTGAGCGAGTGAGAGAGAGAGAGAATATATGTCACCCAGAGTAATTGTCTGAAATCTTAATTTTGCGGGAGCACAACTGTCATTGCGGTCTTCAAATCAGCGAGTTTTAGAAGTCCTAAGGTCCAGGTATAAACGGTGTGGTGATCAGGCTTTTGCGGTTGCTGCCCCGAGACTCAGGAACAAGTTACTCGCCCCCCCCGATATTCGCACTGTTACAGATGTCGCTCTTTTTAGGTCCAAACTCAAAACATATCTGTTAGTCTGGCTTTTAATACGTAGCAGCGGTGTGACGACTTCATTCTTTTGTTTCTTTGTGACTTTTTCAGATTTTATTGTTTTCTATGTTCACTTTTTCTATTAGATGATGTAATTTTACTCATTCTGTTAAGCACTTTGGACCATTCTGGTTGCTGTAAAGTGTTATATAAATACATTTAGATTGATTTTGGTTGATAGATTGATGTCTTGCTATTGACCGTGCGTGTGTGCCGCGCTTGTGCGTAACGTTTAGCCTACTGTTTTGATTGAGTATTAGCCTAAACAATAAATTAGGTAATCTGGCTTTCATAACTCAGTGCCTAGCCTCTTACTGACATCACCGCACGTCACTGGTTACACCTGTTACCTAGATTACACCTGGCTGTTGATTCGATATAATGGCGATTGTTGAACGTCCTTGCTCATTAAGATAACGTAATTAATAGTGGGTTTATTGTTCTTATTTACTAGCATATGTGATTCTTATGCATTGTGTATAGAAGCCTTTACAATGTTATTTATTACTTTTATTTCCACACAGCCATAGCAGAGCCACCCACGCCCCTGTTTATACTGATGCTTGATTGTAATGAAGCATCATCAGAAAGAAGTTGTCTCCATCTGTGTTTTAACAGACACACCTGGTCCGAAGTTGGTAACCAGAATCAGCTTTAAATCCAGTCCTAATCTAGTCCTCACTATGTTTAAATAATTTCACTGGAGTTACCAATACAGCATTTAATGTAATTGGATGGGAACTGAGTAACAGAACGTTTGTTGCTTAAATAACCTGGAGGTTTATCCTTCTGCAGAAGACCATAGAGCAGCCCAAAGATAACCCAAGTGGCCTTATGTCTATCAGAAGGTACAGTTCTGTAAACCATGTACACTCACCTAAAGGATTATTAGGAACACCTGTAAATTTCTCATTAATGCAATTATCTAATCAACCAATCACATAGCAGTTGCTTCAATGCATTTAGGGGTGTGGTCCTTGTCAAGACAATCTCCTGAACTCCAAACTGAATGTCAGAATGGGAAAGAAAGGTGATTTAAGCAATCTTGAGCGTGGCATGGTTGTTGATGCCAGACGGGCCGGTCTGAGTATTTCACAATCTGCTCAGTTACTGGGATTTGCACGCACAACCATTTCTAAGGTTTACAAAGAAGGATGTGAAAAGGGAAAAACATCCAGTATGCGGAAATCCTGTGGTAGAAAATGCCTTGTTGATGCTAAAGGTCAGAGGAGAATGGGCCGGCTGATTCAAGCTAATAGAAGAGCAACTTTGACGGAAATAACCACTCGTTACACCCGAGGTATGCAGCAAAGCATTTGTGAAGCCACAACACGCACAACCTTGAGGCGGATGAGCTACAACAGCAGAAGACCCCACCGGGCACGACTCATCTCCACTACAAATAGGAATAAGAGGCTACAATTTGCAAGAGCTCACCAAAATTGGACAGTTGAACACTGGAAAAATGTTGCCTGGTCTGATGAGTCTTGATTTCTGTTGAGAAATTCAGATGGTAGAGTCAGAATGAGAACATGGATCCATCATGCCTCGTTACCACTGTGCAGACTGGTGGTGGTGGTGTAATGAGCAATTCCGGTGATTACGGTAAGCGTACCTGACTCATTTCCGTTTCCAGTGCTTGTGTGTTGCTGCTCACTAAATACCAGTTCTGTTTGTTAGATTTGCTATTACAGCGGCTAACTGTCCAGTAAACAGTTATTCTTATAGTAATTCTGCCTAAGCACTCACAGATATTTTCATTTTTAAGCGACTTTCGTTAAATAACAGCTGTTTTTAACGCTTGGTAGCTAACGCTACCGTACTTTAGCTTAGCTGCTAGCAACTTTAGCTTAGCAGTTAGCCATGTTGTCTCCCTCTCCTACTTTCTCTTGCTCGGTGTGTGCGATGTTTAGTTACTCCTCTGCATCCTTTAGCGACAATGGTATGTGTAACAAGTGTAGTTTATTTATGGACGTGGAGGCGAGGCTTAGTGAGTTAGAAGTCCAGATCCGCACCATGATATCAGTCGTTAGCTACTGTAGCTAGCCACCCCCCGGTAGCCGGTGCGGGCCGGCCTGAGCCTGAGTTAGCCTCTGGTAGCCGTCCCCCGGCAGCTCCTGAGCAGCCAGGAAAAGGTTCCTGGGTGACTGTTCGTGGCAAAAGTAGTCGTAAGCTTTCAAGGGCCACGGACCACCAGCAGCCTGTTAGCGTTTCTAACAGATTTTCCCCACTCAGGGATACACCCGCTGAGAAACCAACTCTGGTTATCGGCAGCTCCATTTTGAGAAACGTGAAGTTAGCAAAAACAGCAGCCATAGTTAAATGCATCCCGGGGGCTAGAGCGGTCGACGTTGAGTCTTATTTGAAACTGCTGGCTAAGGATAAACGTAAATACAGTAAGATTGTTATTCACGTTGGCGTTAA
The DNA here is from genome assembly GCA_029931835.1 of Etheostoma nigrum. Classification (NCBI taxonomy): domain Eukaryota; kingdom Metazoa; phylum Chordata; class Actinopteri; order Perciformes; family Percidae; genus Etheostoma; species Etheostoma nigrum. The sequence continues at coordinate 2,390,354 of CM057259.1, forward strand.
TGACTCCCGGTTACGCCAAACGGAGGTCACCAAGATTAATGTTGAATCGGTTTGTACATACGCAAAGTCAATGTCGGACACCGTAGTTTTCTCTGGACCCCTGCCAAATCTAACCAGCGATGACATGTATAGCCGCATGTCATCATTTCGCCGCTGGCTGTCGAGGTGGTGTCCAGATAATGATGTGGGCTTTGTGGATCACTGGCAGTCTTTCTGGGGAAGACCTGGTCTGATTCGGAGGGACGGCATTCATCCCACTTGGGATGGAGCAGCTCTCATTTCTAGAAATCTTGACGAGTTTATTAGTGGACCTAATCCCTGACAATCCAGAGTGGGGACCAGGAGGCAGAGTCGCAGTCTGACACACTTCTCTGCTCCTCCATTCCAGGGGTTACCTAGTCAAAACCCCATAGTGACGGTGTCTGCCCCCCGACCATTGAAGTTATTTAAATCAAAGGTAAACAGAAGAGGAGCTGTGCATGAAAACCTCATAGCAATTAAAACCACAAGTGCAATAGTGCAAAAGAATAGGATAATTAAATGTGGACTCTTAAACATCAGATCCCTCTCTTCTAAAGGTGTACTAGTAAATGAATTAATATCAAATTCTAATATTGATTTATTTTGTCTTACTGAAACCTGGCTGGGTGATGGAGAATATGTTTGTCTAAATGAATCCACCCCCCCCAGTCATATTAATACTCACATTCCTCGAGGCACAGGCCGAGGAGGTGGAGTTGCAGCCATCTTTGACTCTAGTCTAATAATCAGCTCTAAACCTAAACTAAATTATAACTCATTTGAAAGTCTTGTTCTTAGTCTTTCACACCCAAGTTGGAAATCACTGCAACCAGTTCTATTTGTTATAGTGTACCGAGCACCTGGTCCATACTCTGAATTCTTATCTGAATTTGCAGAGTTCTTGTCAAATTTAGTGCTAAAAACGGACAAAGTTCTTATTGTAGGGGATTTTAATATTCATGTGGACGATGAGAATGACAGCCTTAGTACTGCGTTTATCTCTCTATTAGATTCTATTGGCTTCTCTCAAAGTGTTCATAAACCGACTCACCGTTTTGGCCACACCCTCGATCTTGTTCTGGTCTATGGTGTTGAAATTGAACATTTAATAGTGTTCCCACAGAATCCCTTTTTATCTGACCACTGTTTGATAACTTTTGAGTTTATACTGCTGAACTACACGCCATTAGGCAAAACCTGCTTTACAAGATGTCTATCTGATAGTGCTGTAGCTAAATTTAAGAATGTGATTCCATTAGCATTTAATTCATTACCAAGTCACAAAGTAACGGAGGACTCCTATGCTAATTTCAGTCCCTCCCAAATAGATCATTTTGTTGATAGTGCAGCAGGCTCGCTGCGAATGACACTTGACTCAGTTGCCCCTCTAAAAAAGAAGATAATAAAACAAAGACGGTTAGCTCCATGGTATAACACTGAAACTCGCAAATTAAAGCAAATATCGCGGAAACTTGAAAGGATTTGGCGTTCCACTAAATTGGAAAATTCTCGTTTAATTTGGCAAGATAGTCTTCAAACTTATAGGAAGGCCCTCCGCAATGCCAGAACTGCGTACTACTCGTCATTAATAGAGGAAAATAGGAACAACCCCAGGTTTCTTTTCAGTACTGTAGCCAGGCTAGCGGAAGGTCACAGCTCTACTGAGCCAAGTATTCCCATAGCTCTTAGTAGTAACGACTTCATGAGATTCTTCAATGATAAAATTATAACTATTAGAAGCAAAATCCACCAAGACCTGCCTTTAACTGGCACTGACTTATCTCTAAACTCAGGAACCTTAGAAACAGTTGTAAAACCAGATATATGTTTAGACTGCTTTGCTTCACTTGATCTTTGTCAATTTAATTCAATTATTTCTTCAGCTAAACCATCAACCTGCCTCTTAGACCCCATCCCGACTAGGCTACTTAAAGAGGTTTTACCCTTAGTCAACACTTCTCTATTAGATATAACCAATCTGTCTTTATTAACAGGCTATGTACCACAGCACTTTAAAGTAGCTGTTATTAAACCTCTTCTGAAAAAGCCCAACCTTGATCCAGAAGTTCTAGCCAACTATAGACCTATATCCAATCTTCCATTTCTCTCTAAGATTCTTGAGAAAGCAGTCGCTAAACAGCTATGTGATTTTCTGCATAGCAACAGCTTATTTGAGGATTTTCAGTCAGGATTTAGAGCTCATCATAGCACAGAGACAGCACTTGTGAGAATTACTAATGACCTCCTGATTGCATCAGACAAAGGACTTATCTCTGTACTGGTGTTATTAGATCTTAGTGCTGCATTTGATACCATTGACCATCATATCTTATTACAGAGATTGGAACATTTCATTGGTATTAAAGGGACTGCTCTGAGCTGGTTTAAGTCTTATTTATCAGATCGATCTCAGTTTGTTCATGTTAACGATGAATCCTCTGTGCACGCCAAAGTTAGTTATGGAGTCCCACAAGGATCTGTTCTAGGTCCAATCCTGTTCACTTTATATATGCTTCCTTTAGGCAATATTATCAGGAAGCACTCCATACATTTTCATTGTTATGCAGATGATACTCAATTATATCTATCAATCAAACCGGATGAAACTAATCAGTTAGCTAAACTTCAAATGTGCCTTCAGGATATTAAAACCTGGATGAGCTGTAATTTTCTAATGTTAAACTCAGATAAAACTGAAGTTATTGTTCTGGGGTCCAAGCACCTCTGTGACGCACTATCCAAAGAGATAGTTACTCTGGATGGCATCTCCCTGGCCTCCAGCACCACTGTGAGGAATCTTGGAGTTATCTTTGATCAGGACATGTCCTTTAATTTCCACATAAAGCAAATTTCAAGGATCTCCTTTTTTCACCTACGTAATATTGCAAAAATCAGGAATATTCTGTCTAAAAATGATGCAGAAAAACTAGTCCATGCATTTGTTACTTCTAGGCTGGATTACTGCAATTCTTTATTATCAGGCTGCTCAAAAAAGTCCATAAAGACTCTTCAGCTGATCCAGAATGCTGCAGCGTGTGTTCTGACAGGAACCAAGAAAAGAGATCACATCTCTCCTGTTTTAGCTTCTCTGCATTGGCTTCCTGTAAAATCCAGAATAGAGTTTAAAATCCTTCTTCTCACCTACAAAGCTCTTCATGGTCAGGCACCATCTTATCTTAAAGAGCTCATAGTACCTTACAATCCTGCAAGAGCACTACGCTCCCAGAATGCAGGATTACTTGAGGTTCCTAGAGTCTCTAAAAGTAGAATAGGAGCCAGGGCGTTCAGCTATCAGGCTCCTCTCCTGTGGAACCAGGTTCCAGTCTGGGTTCGGGAGGCAGACACCGTCTCCGCATTTAAGAGTAGGCTTAAGACTATCCTTTTTGATAAAGCTTATAGTTAGGGCATATATAGTAATATGCCCTACCTTAACCAGAGTTTGTATCTTATCCCCCTCTCTGACCTTCCTGACTCTAACCCCCATTTTCTCTCCCCCTACCCTAACCAGGTTTTTGTATCCCATCCCCCACTTTGACCGTCTTGATCTTAACTCTATCTTTCTCTCCCCTACCCTAACCCGGGTCTGTATCCTTCCCCTACTTTGACCTTCCTGCCCTTAGCCCTGACCCTCATGACCTTGTTTTAGACAGCTGGGACTTCCTGTGACACACCTAGTTCCTCTCTCCTCTATTTTTCTATCTTTCCAATTATGTGCATCCATGTCCCAGAAATGCTTGTTACTAACCTAGCTCTGGGGAGTCATTCCCCGGAGTCCTCATGTTCTTTTTCCCCCAGCATATTTCCTCGGATCAGGGAGGCTCCAAAATCAAGGTTGCAGCTGTCGCCATGGTCCCGCTACACGCTCTGCGATGCCATGTTCCTTCTGCTACACTCTGCTATGCCGACTACAAAGGACTACTAACAACTACTATTTTTTTTGGGATTGTAATTGCCACTTTTCATTCTAACCCCAACCGGCCCGTCAGACACCGCCTACCAAGAGCCTGGGTCTGACCGAGGTTTCTGCCTAAAAGGAAGTTTTTCCTCGCCACTGTCGCACTGTTGCTTGCTCTGGAGGACACTGTTGGGTCCTTGTGAATTCTGGAGTGTGGTCTAGACCTACTCTATCTGTAAAGTGTCTTGAGATAACTCTTGTTGTGAATTGATACTATAAATAAATTGAAATTGAAATTAATGATGCACATTTTAGGCCCCTTAGTGCCAATTGGGTATCGTAAAATTGCCACGGCCTACCTGAGCATTGTTTCTGACCATGTCCATCCCTTTATGCCACCATGTACCCATCCTCTGATGGCTACTTCGAGCAGAATAATGCAACATGTCACAAAGCTTGAATAATTTCAAATTGGTTTCTTGAACATGACAATGAGTTCACTGTACTAAAATGGCCCCCACAGTCACCAGATCTCAATAAATAGAGCATCTTTGGGATGTGCATCCCACAAATCTCCATCAACTGCAAGATGCTATCCTCTCAATATGGGCCAACATTTCTAAAGAATGCTTTCAGCACCTTGTTGAATCAATGCCACGTAGAATTAAGGCAGTTCTGAAGGCGAAAGGGGGTCAAACACAGTTTTAGTATGGTGTTCCTAATAATCCTATAGGTGAGTGTACATTTTGGTGTTATTTCCTTTTTCTAAAGATATCCTACCACAATACATGCATTAATATTGCAATTAGGTATTTATCATGAGAGATTATAGAGTTTGGACTCTGGCGGTCAAAATCACGGCAGTTCTAGTAGTTATGGAACATTATTTTTTCCACACTTATTGGACTGAGTCTGTTTCTTTTTTTGCTCACAACTTCTCCACATTTAGAGAAGTTTATGTTTAGCCAGTATAAAAAGGTGAGGGTACACATTTTTGTGATTTATCTAGTACACCAGTGGGGCTTCAGATCTTTCCAGAGCCATCATGTACCGCTTTACCTCCACTGTAGCTTCCATCTTAATGAAAATAAATCTATACTAACAAACTAAAGATTGTCACTGTAGAGGCTGCTACAAACCAAAGGCGACTTTTTTTTATTCTTTGAGCGCGCTACGAAGCAGTTGATGCTTCGGAGGTCATTTGTCATGTGGTGCCTGCAATCAAATGGAGACTGCGGATCATGTTTTTCTTTAATCCCTAAAATTTCAAATTAAAGAATGTTGTTGGGGAATGGACTTGAATGTGAAGGAATTAAACAGAAGGACATTAACGTCCACAATTAAAAGGCAGATGTAAATTCAAGAATAAAAATAGAATGTATTGAAAAATCACGAAGAAAAAAAAAATATATATATATACAAAACATTTAACCAATATTAAAAGAAACTCTTGCAAACCACTAATGCCTGGAATTTTAAAGGACCTGACATCGTCACCTGCTTGACCAACTCCCACGGCAATATGGTCATACTCACCATCGCAGACTGGTTCTCCCAAGTCTTTCCATTTCATCCCCCTGTCCAAGCTGCCCACATCCATTGAAACTGCCCACCTGCTGGTCCACCACGTCTTCCGCCTCCACGGTATCCCCCTGGATATCGTCAATTCAATTAAATGTAATTTTATTTATAGTATCAAATCATAACAACAGTTATCTTGAAACACTTGATAGATAGAGTAGGTCTAGAGCTCACTCTATAATTTACAAGCACCCAACAGGTCTAGTAGTTCCGTCTAAAGCAAGCAACATTGCAACAGTGGTAAGGAAAAAATCACTTTTAGGAAAAAACAGTAAAAGATAATGGAACAGTAACTAGAAATAGTAGTTTGTAGTAGTTCATAGCTTAGCAGGGCTCTGCACGGTATTACAAGGCACAGCAGAGCGTAGCAGGGCACCACAAAGCGTAGCAGAGCATCCCAGGATGTGTAGCAGGACCATAGTGACAGCTGCAAACATGATTTTGGAGCCTCCCTGATCCAAAGAAACATGCTGGGGGAAAAAGAACATAAGGACTCCGGCGAATGACCTACCAGAGCTAGGTTAGTAACAAGCACTTCTGGGACATGGATGCACACAAACGGAAAGATAAAGCTGAGAGGAGCTCAGTGTGTCAAAGGAAGTCCCCCGGCAGTCTAAAGAGAGGAGTCTGGTCGGGCTAGAACCCCATATCCCCATATCCCCATATCGCATGTATAAAAGTTCCTGATTGCCAGCAGGCCCATTCTATGGAGCCTGGATGGGGTGAAATAAAATCTATGTATCATCTTATAATGTGTAAATTTCCCTCTCGATTCTTTGATATATTTACCATTATTTGAAAGTATTTTCGACCATTCTTCATCACTAAAAATGCAACCAAGGTCCCTCGGCCAGACAATCCCAAGACTTTTACACACATCCCCAGGTATGCTATTAACTAATTTATAAAATGTAGATGCTTTATATTTGATTTTGCTTGGGCCCATAAGGTCTTGTATCGGATTATCCTTACATATGAAATTGTCTTTAATAATACAGTCTCTGATTTGTAAATATTTCCAGAAACTATCTTTTTTTATATTATATTTCAGCATGATATCTGAGAAAGATATAAACGCCCCATCTGTATATAGATCACCCACAATACGTATTCCTTTCATCAGCCAATCTTCCCAATAAACTGTTTTTCTTCCAATACAAATGGATGGATTAAACCACAATGAAGAGTTGTGTTACTGTTTTAAATGTGACATCTTACATATTTTATGCATCTCCTTCCATACTAGTTTAGAATGTGCTAATATTGGATTTGCAGGGAGAGGTTGTCTATTATCCGTTTTACCATGGGAAAGGACATCTATTGGTCTGAATGGGTTCACCAATTCTTCTTCAATATTCATCCAACTCAGCTTTGTCTCTCCCTTTTCAAAATATTTAGACAACCTGGACATTTCGAATGCAAGATTATACAACCTTACGTTAGGGAGGGCCATGCCTCCTACATCCCTTGCACAGCACATTTTCTTAATGCTAATCCTGGGTTTCTTCTTGTCCCAAAGGAAGTCCTTAACATAAGTATCATACTGTTTGTAAACCTGGGATGGGACGTCAACAGGCACCATCATGGACACATAATTGAATAGTGGGGCTATCACCATTTTTATTATATTCACCTTTCCCCATAAAGAGAGCTTCAATTTTGCCCATTTATTAAGATAAGTTTTAATTTTCTGAAGAAGCGGTTCCATATTCAATAGCATTATTTCCTCTACCTTCGGATGAAGTTTTATACCCAGATACTTCATACCTGAGGGCACCCACTTAAAATTAAATTGTGTAATATAATTTGAGTGACACGTTGGGAATATGGGCATACACTCAGATTTATTCCAATTAATCTTGTATCTTGAAAATTTTGAATATAATTCAACACACTGTAATAGAGCCGGGACAGAGACGGTTGGATCTGCTATAACAGCTAAGATGTCATCCGCATACATAAGTAACTTGTGCTCTTTTCCTCCTGCATGAATTCCCTTAATTCTTGGGTTGATTCTTATCGCTGCAGCTAATGGTTCCACCACCAGCGTGAAAAGCAATGGGGACAAGGCACAACCTTGCCTCGTTCCTCTAGAAAGATGAAAAAAGTCAGATAACTGACCATTCGTCATAATTGCTGCTTTTGGTTTAGAATATAATAAGTCAACCCATTTGCAGAACACAGATCCAAATCCAAATTTTAAAAGTGTTGTTTTAAGAAAGCCCCATTCCACGCGGTCAAAGGCCTTCTCAGCATCCAAAGAAAATGTCGCAACAGGGGTTGGATTAGAATTACTCAAATGTATTAGATGAGTAAGTCTTCTCATATTGTCGACTGAAGATCTGTTCTTAATAAAGCCTACCTGATCTTCATTTATGATATCCGGAAGCACTTTTTCTAATCGTGATGCTAGTGTTTTTGTCAGTATTTTACAGTCTACTCCTATGAGACTAATGGGTCTAAAGTTAGATGGATCTGAAATATCCCTGTCTTTTTTAGGAATAAGTGATATTAGAGCCTCATTCAAAGTGCAAGGTAGAGAGCCTGAATCAAAGGCTTCTCTATACACATAATATAATATTGGGGCAATGCTGTCGATATATTTCTTATAATATTCAACTGGAAAGCCATCCAGGCCCGGCGATTTTCCAGGCTTCATTGACAAGATCGTAGCTTTGATTTCTTCTAGAGTGATAGGAGAATCCAATTTTTCTCTTTGCTCATTGGAAATGGTAGGTAACCTCAGTGATGAGAAAAAGGCATTCATTTCTTCTGAGTTAGGACCATTAGCAGATGTGTAAAGGTTTTTATAAAACTCCACAAATATCCTATTTATGTCTTTGACTGCAGTAAATGTCTTGCCACCTTTTCTAAGTAGTGGAATGTTATTCGAGTTATCCTGTTGTTTAAGTTGTCTTGCTAATAATTTGCCATTTTTTTCTCCACCTTCATAAACTTTTGTCTTCAGTCTGAATAACGCATATTCAGCTTTCCTATTATATAGCTCATGTAACTGATATTTAAAATGACAGTGTTTGATAAAGATGATTTGAATATTTCTGTGCTATGTTTTTCTCTAACACATAAATTTCTTTTTCCAACTTTTTTTCCTCCTCATTGTTTACTGTTTTAATTTTTGATGCATACGCAATGAATTTACCCCGAATGTATGCTTTCGAGGCTTCCCACACCGAGGCAATGTTATCTGTGGAACCCTTATTTACTTGGAGAAAAAAATTAAGGTCCTCCAAAATAGAATTACTAAATGCCTCATCTTGAAGTAGCCTAGTATTAAGTCTCCAACGTCCTCTTCTTTCTTTTTCCACCTTAAAGTCTATATGTAACTCCACTGTGCTATGGTCACTTATAATAATTGCTACTATTTCACAGCCCATTACGGATTCCACCAGCTTATTAGATATTAAGAAAAAGTCAATTCTAGAATATGTCTTATGACTGTGAGAGTAGAAGGTATATTCTCTCTCTCGTGGGTTTATCAGTCTCCATATATCAACCAAATTCCAGTCCTGTGCTACCATTTGGATGGCAGCCCTGTCCTTATGTGCTGATTTCCCCCCCTCTTGTCAATAAATCCATCCATCACCTGGTTGAAATCGCCTCCCAGAATAATATATCCCTCCGCATTTCCTATTATACTATTAATTTCATGAAAGAAGTCTGGTTCTTCCTGGTTAGGAGCATAAATGTTGCAAAGGACAGTCCTAATTCCATTCAGCAAGGCTTCAATACATATGAAACGCCCTTCCTTATCATTATGTTGTTTAAGCATAACAAAACTTATATTTTTATTAACAAGAATCGTTACACCATTTCGTTTGCTTGAAAATGAGCTGTGGTACACTTTACCCACCCAGCCTCTTTTAAACTTGGCAGCTTCTTCTTCCCCAGTTATATGTGATTCCTGGATGAATGCAATATCAGCGCCCTTGGATTTTAGATAAGTCAAAACTTTTTGTCTCTTAATTGGGTGCCCACACCCCTTAATATTCCACGATATTATGTTGATATATCCCTTAGACATCTTTTGCTACTTGGTACTTTGCGTGATTTGATCTGCCACTTACCGAGGTACATACACAACAACATGATAATTACTACTAACAACACTCGTAAACTTAAGAACACTGGCCTGGTGCAGAAAAAAGAAAAAGAAATATAACACACAACTAGGCAAGGCGACACAGAACATGCTGCCGCTGTTAGTCCTTTTCTTAACCCCTCTATTTAAACTTGGTCCGTGAGACGCCTTGAGAATCGTCCGTGGACAACACAACCATCCGACCTCCGAAACACAAAACCGACATCAATTTTACATAATGTTTTGATAAATATACACCTCCAGTGGTAACGCTCGTTTTCACTTAGCTTGTTGCAGGAATCGTTCGGCCTCTGAATTATCCCGGAAAGTCTTCCTCTCGCCCTTCCAGGTGAAGATGAGCGTTGCAGGGAACAGCAGCCGGTGTTTCACCTCCATTTCCCGGAGGCGTTTCTTTACAGTGTTGAAAGCTCTCCTTTTCTCCGCCAGCTCCTTTGACAGGTCCTCAAAAAAAGATAGTTTGCAGCCTTCCCACTCCAGCCCACGTTTTTCTTTGGCCATCTGCAGCACCTTGTCCCGAGCCGATGAACGCAGGAACCGAATCAGGATTGTTCGCGGTGGTTTATTGACATCAGGCTTAGGCGCCAGTGAGCGGTGGGCCCGCTCCACTTCGAACTCCCCGCCCGCGAGGCCGAGCCCGTGAGCTATGATCCTTTCCACATACTGGCGCACGTTTCCCTTTTCTTCTTTGTCTTCTTTCAGTCCCACCATTCTCACATTGTTCCTCCGACTCCGGTTCTCCAAGTCCTCCACTCGTTCCCAAAGAATCGCCAGTTTCTTGTCACATACCTCCACACATTTCTCCACCTGAGCACTAGCATCTTCAATGTCGGACACTCGTTGTTCGACCTCACCCAGCCTAATTAGAATATTGTCCACGGAGTCTTTAAGCTCTTTAGTTGTTTCTTTAATCAAGACAATATCTGCCGCAACAACTTGCAGTGTTGCATTCATTTTTTGTATTTCTTCCATGAAGTTGGAGTCGGTATGTTTCTCTGTAACGCAGGTTAATTCTGCAGCAGTGCTTTCAGGCGTGGGACTGGTCCTCGCTGCTAGCTTACTCCTTGTTGCCGCACCCTTGAGAAAGTTAGCTTTGTTGTTGCTTGACATTTCGTCAGTGAATCAATACTATCTGGTTTTATAAAAGGACTTTAGGATTTAGCGTATCGAATGTATTTATGTCCGGATAAATTGAGAGGTATATATACCATTTAAATGTGAACGAAAAATTGTCGGTTTCCGGAGCTCTCTTAGCGTGCTGCCATCTTCCTCGGCGGTCCCACGTGACTCCTGAACCAGTGACCTAAGGATTTCAGCGTTATGCCACTACAGTCCTCTGCTCTACCAACTGAGCTATCGAATGGAGCTTAGTCATGTTGGGCACTTCCCATTCTTGTGAATGTGACAACAGGACGCCCTGGAGGGAATTTCTTCCGTTTTTCAAAAACATTCACGTGAATTTGCAGATCAGTTGATGAGTATCCCACTCAGAAAAGAGCTTTTAGACCTGGAATGAGCCATTTTTTATTTCCTGTGGAGGTCCAAGTGGGAACGAGTGAAAAGAAGAGAGATGAAGAAGCCAAAGGAGAAAGGAGGGAAAGGAGTGCCGGACTTGTTGTTCTTTTAGGGAGCAGATTTACAGCTATACACATAACAGCAGCCACGGCCCCATCCAGAAATCCTAAGACTGCAGCTATGGCACGGTTCTGGATGGGATCATACCTCAGAAGATTGAAGACCTTACCCTCTGATCTTAAAGTACCTGGATCTTTAATCTTTAATGCCATGATATAGTAAGTCCTCAGTCATCCATGTCATAGTTAACAAGGGAAGGTTTCTCAATCGTCAGTCCAAATATATGGGTGTCCATGGAGACATGGAAGAAAGTCACCTGGGTGGCAATGTGCTTTACAATGGCAATACAATGCGCGGGATGTTAATAGCATCTTAATGACTTTGTACCCCAATGTGCAATACAGGCCAAATCCTATGGTGGGAATCAAGATCCACCAAGGTTTCTGTCCACAATGTCCACCTGAATCAAGAAATGTCCCTGCCCGATGGGAAATAGACTGAAAATCAGGTCAACATTGTGCAGTTATCTTCAAAATGTCCAACTGAGTCCACAAATACACCTGCCAGATGGGAAATAAACTGATAACTGTGTTCATGGTCTAAACGTGACAAATATTGCCGTACAATGCTCACATTGAGTCCAGATGTGTCCGTTTTGGTTCCTAATCCATGCTATTACCCCAAAAGTGCACAACTAGGCCAAAGGCCACAGAAGTTTTGTCTCTCATCCAAGAGACTTCTTTATTTATTTATTTTACACAGAAAGGGTTGGACACAGTGCCCACTCCCCCACCCATATCTGACAATTGAAAGCTGTGGGGAAAGGGGGGTTCCAAAGCTAACAGACCATTCAACAAGCAATTCTGATGCACTATACTGGCCCATTCAGTATAAGCACTGTATACTCTGCCTGCAGCAAGCTCACTTTAAACTAGATGTGGAAAGTTGAAAGGTTGATCTTTTTCACCTGTGCTGTGGCTTAAAAAAAAAGGTTCCACTGAGATTTGAACTCAGATTGCTGGATTCAGAGTCCAGAGTGTTAACCATTACACCATGGAACCTTTAAAAGTGTTGCATTGGTTTGCTAGGCAGTTTCTTTTATAATATCCACATGTGTGATATTGAAGGCACACAACAATCACAACAAAGACGAAAAAGCAACAATTACTGGCGAACTTAACCCTTGTATTGTTCTTTATGTCACAGGGAGATGTTTAGTTTATTTGACCTTTTGTACTAGCCTACCGTTGGGCTTCGGGGTCCCAAGACACCGCTTTCATTTCATGTCAAATGCCATCGTGGCCTCATCCTTATGGTCTCAGACACCCCCTGTTTTATTTATCATGCCATTATACGTACGTTCCACCACTGCCGTGGCGGCCTCAGCCTTCGGTCCCGGGGACCCATCCTTGTGGAACATGGCGAGGGGCAAGCGCGCCATCTTCCTGCGATAGCTGTACGTGCCCACAAGCTTGTCCAGGTTGTCCACTCCGCCCTTGGTGTGGTTGTAGTGGGGGATGATGTCGGGTTTGGCTTGCTTGCCGGAGCCGACGCGCTCTTCCTTCCTGTTCCTGTGCTTCTTGGGCACGTAGGACACCAGAGTGGCGACGGGCGTGAAGGAAAACTTGGACGAGAAGACCGCGCAGCCCTTGGTGGCGAGCAACGCTTTGCAGCTCGGGCTTGTTTTTGCGCACTGTGCCCACCGCGGTGAGGCGCCACTTGACGAGCAACCGCTGGGCCAGCGCGCAGGAGGTGAAAAAGTTGTCCCTGTCACATGTTTAGTTTATGTGACCTTTTGTACTAGCCTACCGCTTTCAATTCATGTCAAATGCCATCATGACCTCATCCTTCGGGTCTTGAAGCGTGTGTGTGTGTCATTAGTTTGCTACCACTCTTAAAGAATGCCTTTCGTTGTCAGCAGGATTCTAACCTGCGCGGGGAGACCCCAATAGATGTCTAGTCCATCGCCTTAACCACTCAGCCACGACAAACTGAAAAGCAGTGTTATATTTGTTTTCAAAAATGATCATAAACTTTTCAATTGGTTAGTAGTAGTTACCAGACACAGGCAAAGTGCAAATCGTAGTGCACTGCTTGTGTCTGTGGATCCTCGTGGAGGCAGCTTGATTGATTGATATGCTCCCTTATTTGTACGATAACAGAGATCTAATATTTTATCAAATCGGGTAGGGCGAGTAACCTTTCTGGTTACGTCTTGACAAATAGAGCAACTAACCAGACAACGAAAGCTACTGCGATGGCTGGGAATCAAACCCAGGTCAACTGCTTGGAAGGCAGCTATGCTCACCACTATACCACCATCACTGGACAATGCAGACGATGTCCTTAAAGGTGGGATTTTTCCTTTTTATTAACTTAAGGCATTAAGATCAATTTCCAAACAATGATTTTTTTTAATTCCTCTTTTTAGTCAACTTCAGCATGGGTTGCTAAACGCATGCATACCACTGTATGCATGTATACCTGCATGCATTTCAAAATGTAGGCCAAGTATGTATTTAAAAAAAAGAAACAGAGCTGTATTGACACAAAAAAAAAACTTTACAGCAGAAAGCACCATTTTAAGGACACACAGTAGACCTACAATGAAAGTGTAATTGCACTGCTTTGAAAATAGTAAGAACCTTCTTCATTACAAACCTGATGGTGCAGTACTTGATCCACATGGATCCACTTGCTGTCCCTCTGGCTGTTCCTCTCTCTGTCCCATTTATGTTTTCTTCTTCCTCACTCTTTTTTTCATGCTCCTCACCCTCTTCTTCATCTTCCTCAACCTCTGGAATATCCCTCTCTCTGTCAGATCCCTCACTTTCATCACAAGCCCTCTCTCCAAACTCCCAAAACTCCTCTGGTTCTCCCTCTTCCTGCTCTTCAGTCCCTTGAATTGTTTCTCTCACTGCTGTTTTTCTCAGTTTTTGTTTACTAGGGCGCTATATAGCTTCCTCGTTTCATGATAAATATTAGAAGAAGAAAAAACGTAGGGGTATGCATTACATTTCCCTCCATACTTAACATGGGCATAGAGCCTGTCAATTACTTTACACAGATGTAGCTATTTGTTATCGCAATGCAACAGCAAAGATGGATGAAGTTACGTCTTAACATCCAGAGATGCCAAAAGTACTCACTTCCCGTACTCAAGTAGAAGTACATATAATTATGTTAAAAAATACTCTGGTAAAAGTAGAAGTACTGATTTAACGTCTTTACTCAAGTAAAAGTAACAAAGTACAGGCTTAGTCATTTACTTAAAGTATAAAAGTAAAAGTAGCCTTATGAATGACAAAGCTACCTGGACCAGACAGATGTTACTAGAGAGCACGCTGAGAAACTACAGTGGACATGGAGAAAAGACTCTTTATTCTTTATATGCCATTGCCTACATGTTAAATTGCTGTCTGCCAATAGGCCTAAAACATATATGAAACATATATAAAACATATAGCTTATTTATTGTGACAGAGACTGGGACTCCAGGTTAATAAGATTCTGACCGAGTAGCAAGATATGAATTCAGTTGTGATTTTGTGAGAATTCCGTGAATATTCCCATCCAATTAGATTTAATTTAGTATTGATGATGCAAAAATAATAACTCCAGTGAAATTATTTAAATTTAGTGAGAACTAGATTAGGACTGGATATAAAGCTGATTCTGGTTTCCAACCTGGTCCCAGGTGTGTCTGTTAAAACACAGACGGAGACAACTTCTTTCTGATGATTGACACATCTGTCGGAGCAGAGTTGCATGGATTTATGAGTTAAAAGTATTAAATCACAATCTAGGTTTGTGGCAATTGCTAGCTATGACAGAAGAGAGATGCTGCATCTTTACCACCTTCACAGCATTCTGGTATGTGGATAGACTGTTCCTTAATACACCCAGTGTCACATGTAGATTGTCCTTCCATCTTCGCTCAGTTTGTCTGCAGTGTTGCCTAAGGACCCTTGTGGTGTCATTTAGCCAGGGATCCACCTTAGGTTTAACAGCTTTAATCAAATAAGGGACAATAGAGTCTAGGATTTCAGTGCACGTGGAATGGAACACAGAGAGAATGTTATCTGGGGAAGAGGAAGAGACCAGATCAATCGTGGCATAAAACTGTATGTATGTGGATCCTCATGGAGGCAGCTTGATTGATTGTTATGCTCCCTTATTTGTGCGATATAACGTCTAATGTTTTATCAAACTGCGTTGGGAGAGTAACCTTTCTGGTTAATTAACTTTTATATCACAGATAAAAAAGGTGTGCAATCGAGTCAAATTTAATATCGCAAATTTTCGATTCATAAGATCACACTTGTCACTTCAGGCAGCAAAAATGTTTATGCACAGTATGGTTCTTTCTCTTATCACTTACTGTCTTACAACCTGGTCACAGGCAAACAAAACAATACTAAAATCCTTAGAGTCACTTTACAAACAGACAATCAAAAATCTGGATAAAAAACCATCAAGATATCACCATTGTGCCATTTTACAAAAGCATAAGCTATGTTGTCTTCGCTACAGTGTAGTAACTGCAGTTAATCAACTAGCTAAACTCTTGCTGAAAATGACGAGTTGAGTCGTAGTAAGCGTCTTTAGCCGTTTACTGTGGCTCTTTACATAAAGTCACAGACAGAAGAGTGAAAACTGTAACAAAACACAAGATACAAACTGTTTAGTCCTACGAAAATATATGTAAATAAAACATTTTTAATTACAGTCATAAAATGCCTTTTTGCTGTAAATATGCATCTTAACATTTACATTATAGTTATAGCAATAAATGTATCAACTTACGACATTGCCTCTGCAGCATTTACCATGTGGATTGCCATGGATGATGAAAGCATGTTAGCTGATTCTGCCATCTTTCTCTAACCACTAACAGGAAACTAACCCCTGGAACTCCTTAAGCATAAAACCATTTCAAAATAAAAGCTTGTACAAAATAAAAGTCTATACAACATAATACCTAATGCCTAATAGGCAACACATAAGCTTTTAAGTTGACAAAATGTCATTAAGTATTCAAACCTCTGTCTGTTATACAAAATCATCCATGGTCTGTCATCTCCTCCACTCAGTCAGTGTGTGACCATAAGGAACACCACACAGAGAGTAACACAAGGGTCGGCCCGAGGAGACTGTGTTGTTCCTCTGCGGAGAAGTGCATTTAGTCAGAGTGCCTTATCAGTCATAGCAGCACGGGAGTGGAACTCTGTCCCTCAGAACATCAGAGAACTCACCACATACACTTTGTTCAAAAAACATCTAAAAAACTGGTTCATAACACATCAGGCATGTCAGCATTAATAAGAAAATGTATTATCACTCAACCCAACCGTGCTGCCACTTGTGTCTCTATTGTGTTTATGTGTACCATCCTTTTTTTATTTTATTTTATTTGTTTGTTTGTTTTTTTTCCTTAATGTCTGTATTACATTTGTACACTGTATTTATCAACGGGATTTAAAGAGTTTAATCTGTTTTACTACTTTTTATATTTGTATTGTTGACCGTAATCTTCTTATTGTTGTTGTTTTTTAGGGAGACTATTTTAAGATCTGTCCAGGGACAACGGATGAAAAATAGCCTTTTGGCTAATTCTGGTGCATTTACAGCAATGTTAATTAATGTACACTGTCCCTGTCAAATAAACTAATAAATAAAACGTTTTTTAAAAAAACATAAAAATTAAAAATTTGGAAAATCTGACCACATTCATGTTTGCGGGGTTCAGCGATTTTCCTACAGCCTTGCGAGCTATGCTTAACATGTTACTTCAGAACCAGATGGGTCTAGATTCACTGTTAGCAGCTCAGGGGGGTGCTTAGGTGATCAATGCTGCACATTCATCCCAGACATTGAAGGTAACCTCACAGACACCGTACATCAGCAAAAACAACTCGCCACTTGTCTTAGGGCTCAAGATGTCCCCCACACTGATTCTGGGTGGGACTGGGGCGCTTGGATATTTGGGGAGGGGTGGAAGGCTTGGATGGGGAAATTGTGGTTCCAGTAATCTCTGTGATCTGTTTCTGTTTTTAAATATTTGGTGTATTATCCCATTAAATGATTTCCTCTTTGTTCATTATTGAGAAAGTTCAGTATCAAGCCTTACAACTCAAAGATGATGGTCCTGAATTCCTTCTTTTAGACTTGATACAGTGATAGCTTAAACTAAGAGGTTTAAATTCATCACTAAAACATCTTTTTTGGGACATGCAGATATGCATGTCCTTTCAGTAATTTTCATATGTGTAATGATTACGGTTGTAATCAAAAGGGTGGAATGTAATGGGAAAATTACATAAACAATGATTTTCTTTCAATAATTGTTCATCTCTTAAGGGATTTTTTCATTATAAATCCTTCAATGTTCCTCTGAAATATGTGTATATCCTAAAATAAGTCCTCCAGTGTTGGAGACAGCTAAGAATGTTATGACTTTGCATTTCTCTACTGTAAGCAAGGTTAGAGCCATGAAGCATTCCACAGATGAGATAAGTCTCTGATTTCTCAGACAGAATGACGGCTACAGTCATTCTTGACGCACCAGAGACAGATGCACGGGGATATAAGGACGGTATATGCTGTGTGTTAAACAGAAAACTGTTGTCACTTTGTAACTTTGATTCATTGTGAAAGCTGTTCTTGTCATTTTTGATTGTTCTCTCGAGAAAATAATTAAACCCTTCCACCAAATACCTAAACTTTTAATCCAGTTTGCAGCCTGTCTTTATTTGTTTCAACAAGGTCTTTTTTCTATCACTCAAAATTCCTCCCTCGCTGTAACAGAAACTTCCACAACAAAAGTCAGACCTTCAGCACCATAGGCTTTAAAAACCTTAGTGGAGCAGCAGAACTACCTGACAGGTCCTTGCTGGTAAAAGAAGTGGATGGAAGAACCATCATTCTCATACCTCGACTTTGGCTGGCTGACAGAGAAATTCGTTTTGATAAGTCCTTTATTAGACAATTCTCTGTAGTAGTGTTTTAGAATATTATATCTTGCATGCTTAAATTCATATATTTATATTCATATTATAATCACTGCTTTCATGCTTATATGATCTCATATGCACATTTAACCAAATATGTTTACTTTAAAGCATTTAACCAACTATGTTTACTTTAAAGCTGTTAGGGCCTCCAGGCAGTAAAATGTCTCCACGGCCGCATATCATAAAGATAGCAAATGTCTCCAAGTGTCTTAACTCCGAGGTCTGGTAAAGGCCAGGATGCCACGGCAGACCTGCACTTTGAACTCTTTTCTCAGTGTAGGCATAAACCATTATACCAGATGCTTTAGACTAAACAACTGTAAATCTTTGTATGTGTGTGTGTGTCTCCAACAACCTTCAATAAAAAGCCTATGCTTTTGTAACTAGGTGTCTGTTCCGCGGAAGCAACTCTGGCAGGCAGATTTGCTCTCCGGAGCTCTCCCTTTTGCAAAAGACATTAACTCCACATTTTGCCGTCTGAGTCTCGTTTTCTTTGCTTGACCATGTTTATTTAGTAAGATAAAGTGTCGCTAAACCTGACACTGGCCATAGGACAGACATGTTTTTGTCTGTGATTCTTTTTGTGCTGGCTGTTGTTATTGTTGCTGTTGCTGTTTGTACATTATGTTTCTAACAATTTTCTCAGTAGAGTCTTGAGTTAGAGGCGTAGCCTGGGTCTGCACAGGTGGTGGTGGTGGATTAAGAACTGCAGCAGACATGGTAACAACTGGCACACTGGTAGTCTTACTCCCCTTGGTCAGAGAGTGCCAGAGTTCCTGCCTCTCTTGCATTAACCTTAAAGGTTCAGTAGGTAACTTTTGTAAAAATGTATTTTTTACATATTTGTTAAAACTGTCACTATGCCCTGACAGTAGAATATGAGACAGATAATCTGTGAAAAAATTAAGCTCCTATGGCTCCTCCCTGTGTCCCTGATGCCATTTGGCAGAAATACACCGCTCCCGGTCAAAACAGCCAATCAGAGCCAGGAGGACTGTCTTAGCAGTGTCAATCACTCTCGTGTACGCGCTGCTCATAACCCCCCCCCCCCTCCCCCCGCATAGCGCGTACCGTGTTCAAGCTCAAGATTCCCAGTGTGCTGCAGCTGTGCTAATCACGGAGAAACAACTTTTCACGAAAACTGCCAATTTCTCGAGTGACACCTGCTCAGAAAACAAAGACGGGGAAACAGAAGAAGACCGATGACGAAAAGCGAGCTAAAAAGAAAGAATTAAACCGAGCCGAAATAAAACGAGGGTCAACCTCGTAGCGGCTTTTCAGAGGCGGAGGGAGCTACGCCTCCTGAAAGGATTCAACACGGATTCAATCAGAGCTAGCCACATTTCTGCTTGACATGTAAGTATCCCTGCTGGATCTGTTTCATTTATTAATAACCAGCTACACAACTAAACTAGCGATGGTTACAGTATCGCTGGTGATAGCGCAAATCTCATTTTACTCTGTAGCTTGTTGCTAGCTAAGTTTAACAGTTAGCTTGTTAGCTTGTAGCACGGCAGGAATGTTGGAGCTAACTCGTTCACCCTCAGTACAAGCCATATTGTTTCGATACCTACATTTAGTAAGCCTAAATGTGTTTTTGTCGATCATAATTAAATGCAGCTATGGTGAAACTACTTTAATTGTGCGCTGTCCCTGCCCGTTTCTTCCCCCTCAGGATTGTAAATCAAATGTCTGACACACATTCTTTATGCTCCTCCAACAGGTCAGACATGGTCCCAGACACAGAGGCACGTGAAGGAATCGTCTTCAGTCCAAATCAAGATGTTCAGTATTTCCTTGTGTGTACTTTGCAAAAAAAGCTGATTTATTTTACCCATATGCAAAATAAAACCTAAGACATATTTCTAAGATGTTGTTATTCCTTGGCTTAGTGAGCTTCCTCAGTGATTCATCATTACTACTGAAAGTTTAGTGTTTTAAATTGATCCAAAAGGTAATTCAGTAATGTACTGTGTAAAGTGATGCTTTTGTTCTCACAAATGAGCGATTACATAAACATTTTTAATCCCTTTTTTATTGAAAAATATTTCCAAAACTTTTAATAGAAATATTTTAAATAAGCAATTTTTTTACATAAAGTTTTAAAAGCACAGCACACAACAGCTAAACCCTCCTCAGAATAAAGCCCCTGTATTGTGTGGAAAGCATCGGTGGCCCTGCTTACTAGCCTGCGCGTTCACGGCAGGCTCGAGGAGCTGTGGGGGGGGGGGGGGGGCTGTAGCGCAGCAGAGAGCAAGGGGGAGGAGCCTGTAAGGTGTGCTTGTTCAAATTTTTAGGCTAAGTCCACGTTTCCTCAAAACTACCTACTGCAGCTTTAAGTCACACAGTAATGCTTTCGACTTAATATAATACCAATTTCTTACCACGAACATAAATAGACAATAAACAAACACATGAATCAAACCACGGTTTTAGGTTAACGTCACATTAACGGTAGTTAACATGTAATCCATCCTAAAGCGGCGTTAACATGAACTGTAACTAACTTTATAGCATTCATGTAATGTTAAAACAGAAAACGTCAGACAGGGACAACACTTCCTTTTAAGAAGCAGAAACCTCGAGCAGAACTATGGCTCAGGGTGGACGGTCATCTGCCTCGACTGGTTGGGGCTGAGAGAAAGAGACAGACAGAGAAAGCCACTGTACACCCCCCTGGTTCAAAAACAGCCGGTGACAACTCGCACCAGCAGGAGGTGGTCCCCTGAGATGGAAAGTGCCCTGAGAGACTGTTACAACACCACAATCTGGGATGTGCTGATCGACCCGCATGGTGAGGACATAGAGGGGATGACACACTGTCTGACGGACTACCTGAACTTTTGTGCAGACGTGGTGTCCCCCATCAAGACTGTCCGCTTTTACCCTAATAACAAGCCATGGGTAACACAGGAGGTTAAGGCTGTCCTCAACAGAAAGAAGGCTGCCTTCAGGAGCAGAGACAGGGAGGCCGTGAAGGCAGCACAGCGGGAGGTGAAACACTGTGTGAGGGAAGCTAAGAACATCTACAGGAGGAAGGTGGAGCAGAAGCTGAGGGAAAACAACATGAGGGAGGTCTGGGAAGGTGCGAGGACCATCACAGGTAACAAAGACCAGAACTACAGGGGGGACAATGGAGAGGGCCAAGAAGCTGAATACATTTTTCAACAGGTTTAACCAACGTCCCCATCAAAGTTTGATGGCCACAGGCAGGAATGACTTCCTGTAGCGCTCTGTGGTGCATTTTGGGAGAATGAGTCTGTCATTGAAAGTGCTCCTGTTAATGAGCAGCAAGCCATGGACTGGGCGCAAGACATTGTCCAAGATGGAATGTAGTTCGGACAGCGTCCTCCACAGAGTTCCACAGGAAATTTGACACCTGTATCTGTCAAGTCCTGACCATTCCCTGACCGGAAATTGAACCCGGGCCGGGGCGGTGAGAGCGCCGAATCCTAGCCACTAGACCATCAGGGAGTCACAGCTATCAAATTTATTTTTGTAGATGAGAGTTTCATTTCATATCTGTTATGAACCTTTGCATTGCACTAAAATGTCAAGTTTTTGACCTAAATCCAACAATAACATTAATTGACATTAACAAACATTGGTTGTCAGGTAAAAAATGTTGGTTAGGGGTTTAGTTACTGTTTGAAAAAAGGAAATTAATTGTTATTGATATAGAGGCAGATGAAGTGTTTATGACCCATCAATGATGACAAAAGGATACATCCGCTGTCGGGGGTCTGATTTAAAGGAAATGGTACTCTTTAAAAGTGTTGGGGTTCTAGCGGTAAACTGATGAGGAATAATTTGACAAATCTAAATCAACCAAAAACAAGCCCAGAAACTAACTCTTTCAAATGTTACACCTGAATCTGTCAAGTCCTGACCATTCCCTGACCGGGAATTGAACCCAGGCCGTAGTAGTAAAGGCAAGGCAAGGCAGATTTATTTGTATAGCACATTTCAGCAACAAGGCAATTCAAATTGCTTTACACAAAATAAGTTAAAAAACAGTTAAAAAAAATTCAAACCAATAAAACTGATCAATAAAAAGTTAAATATAAAAACTTTAAGACACATAAAACACAAGAATAAAAGTTACAGTGCAGTATAAGAAATTAAACATTAAAGAAATGAACAGTCATTTAAAGAAAGGCAACATCAAAAAGAAAGGTCTTCAGCGGTGTCAGCTCTGTCCAGAGGACCGCAAATCACACACCGTGCGCGGTGGCTGCAAGAG
The DNA here is from genome assembly GCA_029931835.1 of Etheostoma nigrum. NCBI lineage: Eukaryota > Metazoa > Chordata > Actinopteri > Perciformes > Percidae > Etheostoma > Etheostoma nigrum. The sequence goes on from CM057259.1 coordinate 2,412,799, forward strand.
ATACATCTGTGTGCGCTGCATGCGAGCCTACTACTGCGCCGACTGTGTTTGCCTGTAGCCTGTTGGCCCCCGTAGACCAGCCCCAAACGAACCTTGAATCTGTTTTGAATAAACACACACACACACACACCCCTGGGTCCCAGGGACCCAAATGGCGAGGCTGCGGCCTCAAGTCTAACAGTGTGTGTTTGTACACAGTAGACATATCTACTGCTGTATTCACTGTCTGTGGCAAGTCCTTTAAAACCTGTTCTTGACTTGCTTTTTCCCACATCCTTTGAACGCTTAGATAACTAAATGACTTAAGTTGGCCAATAATTTTAGCTTCATTGTGATTGTTGTGTGCCTTCAATAGCAAACATGTGGATATTATGAAAGAAACTGCCAAGAAAACCCTTGCAACACTTTTAAAGGTTCCATGGTGGAATGGTTAGCACTCTGGACTGAATCCAGCAATCTGAGTTCAAATCTCAGTGGAACCTGTTTTAAAGTTGTATGTATGCATTAGCTTAAGTTAAGTGTAATGTCTTGTAGTATCTATAGAGATTTGTGGTGTAGTATGGAACCATTGTCCTGTCTTTTATGTATTATAAAACTTATTGCTGCCTGTCTTGGCAGGACTCCCTGGAAGAAGAGTTACTGTAGCTTAATGGGATTGTTCCTGGTTAAATAAAGGTCAAATAAAAATAAAATTAATCTGTAATATGTCCAAACATTCTTCTCTTCATTAATTTGACATATTGGAAGTCGGCCATGTTTAATTGGATGCTCTCCAGTTATTGTTGTTTGGTAGATTAACATTATATTTTCCTACTTAGGGCACCTTTCATTTCATATTCTTTATCTGATATTTTCTATTCCCTGTTTGTATTTTCTGTGACTGCATGTGGTTTTAAATCTGTTGGAATTTCTTCAGACTAAAGCAAAGACACTGATAATGTCATCCAAAAGAAACATAAAGGACAGCAACCTGTTTCCAGAGGACTCTAAAGAATGATGGAGCAGCAGGAAACAGAGCAGCTCAAATAGCAAACAGCTGATTTATTCATCTGACTCGTAGAATAACGCCAATGATTGACTTGTTTTAAATGTCTGGGAATGTGGAACAGCTCCATGCTAACTACCTGAAATAAAACAAGGCCACATGCTGATTATTGGGGACTTGATTTGATGGATTTATTCTTCCTGTTGTGTCTCTGTTTAAACTCCTAATTTAAAGGTAAAGTCAGCGTCCACTAAAGGTTGTGTTGTTGCTGGTGACAGACTCAGATTATTATTCTAAGTGTGTGACAACATTATGGGATGGATCCCTACAGAGATAGACCTTTTAGTTAAAGAGGAACATCCTTTAAGTTTAGATCCTTTAGTTTCCAACCAGACCAGAGTGGTGATTGTAGGAACAGTGGAAAGATGAAACAAGACGGCTTTTCTTATATATATTTTCTTTTTCTATTGACTATAGTTGTGTTTGTTATTAACAGAAATCAACCTGTCAACATTTCTGTTCGTCATAAAGTTCCAACATTAAGTTTTTTACTGCTAGTTCAAAATGGAGTTGAACACGGAGGAGGATTCCTCCCTAACGGCCGCTCTGCTTTGCTCCGTGCCCCCGCTGTCCGGTAATAGTTAAAGCAGATGAAAACCTAAAGAACACTCAAAAGCTTCAAGATAAAACTTACATAAAAAGCGTCTATGAATTGATTCATGAAATCCCTGTTGTTAATAAATAGTCAGTCCCATATGGTCTAGGGGTTAGGATTCCTGGTTTTCACCCAGGTGGCCCGTGTTCAATTCCCAGTATGGGAATTGGTATTTAGCTGGTGTATGATCTCCGACATTAGTCCTTTATTAAATCAGAGCTGTAGTTACATATGTACAGGCAAAAAAGTGGAAGATTAACTCAAGAAGTGTCTGATAAGAATGAGCGAGTACAGCATTATCTGTATGTGTTAACCATATGAATTATCTGTATCTGTACTCGGACTGGGCGGGGCCAAACCCGGAAGTGGACAGGACTGTGGGTTGGGTTGTCTTGAAATGGGCGGGGCTTTAACCAGTATGTTATTGTAAGCATGCAATTGCTATGGGTTGATCAGAAATTGTTATATTTATTGCTGATTAGAAAACTATTGCTTGAGGTTTCTGCCTCTTAAAAGGAAGTTTTTCCTTGCCTCTGTCACCTAGTGCTTGCTCTTGGAGGGAATTGTCCAGGAGTTGTGATCTTTCCATCGCTTCACAGTATTCCCATGTAGGATCAAGAGGTCTTCTCCCATGCTGAACACAGCCTGAGCCAAGGGCCACTTTCCCCTCATGAGTAGTCCAACGCGTTTTCCAGGACTTCCTCAAGGCCTTGTAGCATTGGTTAGAAGCTGGTAGAAAAGCCTCCCCGTCGGGGAATCGAACCCCGATTTTCCGCGTGACAGGCGGAGATACTGTCCATTATACTAACGAGGAATGCCCCCCAGTTGCCGCCGTCTTGGCTCTTTAAGTATCTGGTGATCCCAAGCTACAGCCAATCATGGGTTGGGCATATCTGCTTCCACCAGTTATCTCCCCACTATCGCACAGCTCATTATGCATGTTAAAACAATATGAACACAGGACTCATGCACACACACAGCAAATCACAGAAACAAATATGACAGCAGTCGTAACACACAGAGAGGTACAGTGCCTTGCGAAAGTATTCGGCCCCCTTGAAGTTTTCAACCTTTTGACACATTTCAGGCTTCAAACATAAAGATATAAAAAAAATATTTTTTTGTGAAGAAAACACCAACAAGTGGGACACAATTGTGAAGTGGAACGAAATCTATTGGATATTTTAAACTTTTTTAGCAAATAAAAAACTGAAAAGTGGTGCGTGCAAAATTATTCGGCCCCCTTGCGTTAATACTTTGTAGAGCCACCTTTTGCTGCGATTACAGCTGCAAGTCGCTTGGGGTATGTCTCTATCAGTTTTGCACATTGAGAGATTGAAATTCTTGCCCATTCTTCCTTGCAAAACAGCTCGAGCTCAGTGAGGTTGGATGGAGAGCGTTTGTGAACAGCAGTTTTCAGCATACAGATTCTCGATTGGATTCAGGTCTGGACTTTGACTTGGCCATTCTAACACCTGGATATTGTTAGGTTTTTTCTCAAAACTAACATCGCGTTCAGTCGGATCTCTGAGGAAGGAGGCTGAGGGTCAAATTGGGAATTAAGAAAAGGTTTATTGCAACAGCATGATGAGGATGATAAGACAAAGACAGACAAACAAACATAATAACACTGCAGCTGACAGCGGACTGGATCCATGCTTCCCCATGATGGAGTCACATGAAACCCGTCTTGAAAATTCCTAAATCACACAGTTTTATCCCCTGCACCTTGGGGCGGTTCCTTTTTACTTGGCACAGTCAAATCCATTCTCATTTGGTCCGCCGTTGTCATGACAGCATGCCGAGGGCACCTTCGCAGTCCCATGAGAATAAACATGCCGCTAAACTATGCCCCTTTGGGGGTCGCTTTTGGTTGCAAAGCAAAAGGTTCTGTTGTTTAAATGTGAAACTTTAACATCAACAGTTTAATTAGCATTGTATTGTCTTAGCCCAGACCAAGACCCCAGGGGACAGGAGACAGAAGGCCACCTTTTGTTGTTGTAGCAGGAAGCTCCTTTGCATATGTTAAATGCCAGACTTGACCAGATCAATTCTTTACAGTCAGAGAAATAGAGGGGGGAGGTTGGGAACAAATGGCCATCTTGACTTCTTCACAGACGAAATGCATATTAATCCCATCATAGCTGCATCACACATAGTTATTAACTTTTTATAACTCAACAATCCCTCCTTTTTCACACCTTTGGTGTGAAACACTATAAACTATAAATGTCTTGTCTTATATGAACATAAAAATGTAACCAAAAATGTAAACATCAGCTGCAAAAGTTGTAAGAAACAAACATGATTTTACAAACAATTCATTTTCTTTGACTCTGACCTCATCTGACTCTTATCTTGTAAAAAATGTTATTTTCTTTGACTCAACTGTTGCTGCTATGGCTGATTTTACTCAGTGATTAGTGACTAACTTTAGAAACAAAAACAAACAAATCAGAAGATATTAAAAGTCTTTGACCAGGTGAAAAAAAAAAAAACAATGGGAACTTAAATCATTTAACAGGAAGGAGAACAACAACAAAAAATCTTAGGAAGGGAAAAAAATCTTAAAATCTCTAAATCAAATAGCATGTCAACACAAACACATATAATCAAAACAAAACAGATCAACTCCTAACTAAATCCAACTCTCCAATTCAAAACTGCACAAGTAACCTTACACCTAATCTCAATTTTGTAATGCATTCAGCTGGTTTGAAATCTCTCTTAATGGCAAATCTATCTAATGGAATTTATTCTGAAGTCCAGATTTTTGAAAGTTCCTTGTTCACTGTTATCTAATTTGGACACAAAGTCTCTGGGGACAAAATCTCCAATCGTTGCTGGTTCATTGTTAGCAGCAGGCCACGGCGCTTTTCCATTTTCCGCTTGGCTGCCGCTGCTGTAAAAAGTCCTTACCCTCGTTTTTCTGAAGGATTGGCTGGATATTCGGATTCTTTACCGGTTGGATGGAAGGTGACTGAATGCACCCTCCTTAGATCAACACCCTCCTTTTCCCTCCTTTTCTGAAACATCATCCGTTTCAGAAACATCCAGACGGGAAGATGATGGCACTATGCTTAGCGTGCCCCTGAGTGGAACTCATCATGGAATCAGGACCCTCCTTTTCTGACACCTGGTGTGGATGTCCTCGCAGGTCTAACTGGGGAAACATGGGGATGGATTAGCTGGGTGTGCCTCTACTCCAGCACCTGGGGATGATTTGGGTCAGCAGAAGTCAGCATCAGGAAGAGGACTCCAGTCTCTCTCCTCTATGCTGGCAGTGTCAGGAGCCACCGCAGGAAGTCAGCAACAGACGCTCCATGCTCTCCGTTGGCGTTTGGTCAGGTGTTTGGTGGTCCCCTGCTGGGTTGTTGATCTCATGCTGTGTGGGGTGTCTTTCACTGCAGCGCTGGTCCTAGTCAACAGCACCCAGAATGAACTTGTTCCACCTGGATCTGGATTTCTTGAACAGCTGAAGCCATCAGGGCGGACCAGTTTCTGCTTTCACCTGTGAATAAATGGTTTTGACAGACTTTTTGCTTTTCAAAAGTCATATTAGTGTTTCATTCTGGGAGGAAAGAACTGTGATATAATTTTGTCTTTGATCTGTCCATTAATTTCTCATGGAGGGAGAAATCTTTTCCTTGGTCTCTGTGTTTTCCAAAATCCTTAACACAATGGGCAAAAACTTCAGTCCAAAACACAAAAAAAATAAATTACCCATCCAAAATCATCATTCCATTAAAAATATACGTAAATACCACCAATCACAAATACATATTTTCAAAAAACCCACCGCAATTTTTCCACTATAAAATTCCCAATATCTCTCAAGATGGTTGGGCTGCTCATTGATTCTTTCAATTGAGATTTAAAAATTTTGACAAATTTTCCAACAAATTGCTATTTTTGGAGCAAATGAATGTCAATATTAGTCTTGTGTCACGTTTTGTGCCACAACACTCTCAGAAGAAGATTGTTTTAACATTCTGTGTGGCCAGCACAGAAGTTAAGCAAATCTTTAATTTTTCCTTTTTACAAACTATTTTACAAACTAGGCAAAAAAAATAAACATCAAACCACAGAAAAACAGCAGAAAATCTACTGTCTTGACTAAAAACGTGCGATCCCACCCCTACAGAAAATCAAAAGTTTGAGTGAAAGAAAAGAAAGAAAATAAACCTAAATCATGGAAAACAAAGTTCAGAATGAATATAAATGCAATGAACTCAAAAATGTTGAAAACCTCTTATTTATCATTTCAAGTCAAATAAAAAACAATCCAATTGAGTCAAAATTCCGAATATGCATATCCATTTAAAACCCTAATAAGCTATAATTCCTCTCTGGCACATTTTCTTCTAATGTCCAGTTGCTTAAGGCAGCTCAATTTATTTTCCCACCACTTTTCAGTTGACTTTACTGGAATGCTTAATTTGACTTGTAATGAGCTTTATCAATTCATTCAGACACAATATTACTCATAACACCAAACCAAAAGAATAAAAGAAACAGATGAATCCAAAATAAAAATGCACTTATCAATTACAAACATTTGAGGACATCACTCAATGCTAAATGTCACCATGATTCTTTGATGACCGTGACCATTCACTATTAAAGCTGCAGTAGGTAGTTTTGAGGAAACGTGGACTTAGCCTAAAAATTTGAACAAGCACACCTTACAGGCTCCTCCCCCTTGCTCTCTGCTGCGCTACAGCCCCCCCTCCACAGCTCCTCGAGCCTGCCGTGAACGCGCAGGCTAGTAAGCAGGGCCACCGATGCTTTCCACACAATACAGGGGCTTTATTCTGAGGAGGGTTTAGCTGTTGTGTGCTGTGCTTTTAAAACTTTATGTAAAAAAATTGCTTATTTAAAATATTTCTATTAAAAGTTTTGGAAATATTTTTCAATAAAAAAGGGATTAAAAATGTTTATGTAATCGCTCATTTGTGAGAACAAAAGCATTACTTTACACAGTACATTACTGAATTACCTTTTGGATCAATTTAAAACACTAAACATTCAGTAGGAATGATGAATCACTGAGGAAGCTCACTAAGCCAAGGAATAACAACATCTTAGAAATATGTCTTAGGTTTTATTTTGCATATGGGTAAAATAAATCAGCTTTTTTTGCAAAGTACACACAAGGAAATACTAAACATCTTGATTTGGACTGAAAGACGATTCCTTCACGTGGCTCTGTGTCTGGGGCGATGTCTGACCTGTTAAAGGAGCATAAAGAATGTGTGTCAGACATTTGATTTACAATCCTGAGGGGGAAGACACAGGGGCAGGGACAGCGCACAATTAAAGTAGTTTCACCATAGCTGCATTTAATTATGATCGACAAAAACATTTAGGCTTACAAAATGTAGGTATCGAAACAATATTGCTTATACTGAGGGTGAACGAGTTAGCTACAACATTCCTGCCGTGCTACAAGCTAACAAGCTAACTGTTAGACTTAGCTAGCAACAAGCTACAGAGTAAAATGAGATTTGCGCTATCACCAGCGATACTGTAACCATCGCTAGTTTAGTTGTGTAGCTGGTTATTAATAAATGAAACAAATCCAGCAGGGATACGTACATGTCAAGCAGAAATGTGGCTAGCTCTGATTGAATCCGTGTTGAATCCTTTCAGGAGGCGTAGCTCCCTCCGCCTCTGAAAAGCCGCTCCGAGGTTGACCCTCGTTTTATTTCGGCTCGGTTTAATTCTTTCTTTTTAGCTCGCTTTTCGTCATCTGTCTTCTTCTGTTTGCCCGTCTTTGTTTTCTGAGCAGGTGTCACTCGAGAAATTGGCAGTTTTCCTGAAAAGTTGTTTCTCCGCGATTAGCACAGCTGCAGCACACTGGCAATCTTGAGCTTGAACACGGTACGCGCTGTGCGGGGGGAGGGGGAGGGGGGGGAGGGTTATGAGCAGCGCGTACACGAGAGTGATTGACACTGCTAAGACAGTCCTCCTGGCTCTGATTGGCTGTTTCTGACCGGGAGCGGTGCATTTCTGCCAAATGGCATCAGGGACACAGGGAGGAGCCATAGGAGCTTAATTTTTTCACAGATTATCTGTCTCATATTCTACTGTCAGGGCATAGTGACAGTTTTAACAAATATGTAAAAAATACATTTTTACAAAAGTTACCTACTGAACCTTTAAGACTGTCTGAGTAGATATGCATTGCTTTAATCTGTCTGCATCAAGGTGTGAAAACACCCAGTCCCTCCTTTTCAGTCCTTCATTAACACTTAATCAGGGAACAGGAAAAAAGGATTTTTAAGTTAAACCAGACTATTGTTCCAATCTTTGTCTCCATAGGACAACACCAAACATGAAATAGAAGATGTAATCAACTGAAACTAATTATTTTAAATGTTCAATGTTTGACAAATGTTCAACCATTCTCAACTGCTAGCTGCTCATTATGCATTTTCTGAGGAACTCCAATCACTCTTCACCCTCCAACCATTCACACTTTTTCAGCAGTTCCTCACAAGACGTCAAGCCCGCCATTCTGTGGAACATTTCAAGTCATACCACAATCTCATCAGAAATGGAACTCTCACAGTTCAATTTCAGCTTATTCCACAAATAATGTTTCCCCAATCACTACAGGATAGGCGTTAATGAACGCTTTTTCCTGTTTAAAAACACACTGCTTAGAACATTCACGCTCCCAATTCGACAAACATTTATACAATTAATTATGTACAGTCAATATCAGCACAGCTGGAGCCGCCTTCTGCAAGCTCCCGGTAACACAGCTACAGTTTATCACCAAACGCACATCCCACCACCACATAAATGTATTTACATTAGGCGCCTCTGTACAATTCCTAAGTGTATTTTTTACACAATTCGACTATATTTATCAAATCATTTCCTATTCTTACTATGGTCACGAGGAAATAACTGAGGGACCCCTCATGGTTCTCAGCCCAGCCGCCGCATAGGTGAGGGCTCCAGGCCAGATCCCTCACAGTAGACTGGCTTTAAGAGACTTCGTTTTTCCTCCGTGCCCCACAGAGACTAAAACTCTGTCGCCGTCTGGTCTTTTTATTTAAAATTTATCCCGGTTCTAACCTGGCCATCTTTCATGAACTTTTTACAAATTTTTCTTGTGACCCCGGTCGACTCTTTTCACGAACACATAAATCTTAAATATAACAGGTCAAACTAGGTCGACTCTATTCCGATCACATAAACCAAACGTTTATACAAGTTCACCCGGTCGACTCTTTTCACGATCACTTTAAATTTAAGATTTAACAGAATTCACCGGCCGACTTAACAGACTTCTAAATCAGTGCACATGACTCAAACACTCATATCCTCTGGTCTCTCCTCCCTTTTAAGCTTCACACATCAATACAAACAGTTTGACAAACAAACAATTGCTTTGACTTATCACTTTCAATAGGCTACTTTCAATTGAGTATTACTTTTAAATTACTTTTTCATTTCTAACAGACTTACGAGTTGATGGTTGCTGAGTTTCTCATGCCTAATATTTCCTACATAAACTATGCCAAGTTATGATGAAACAGGTCTGGCTTACCTTTTTAATTCATGGGCCCGCATGAGAGACTCAGCACCACCGACTCCAGTCTTTGAGTTTTTCTCCGTCCTTTTCTCAGAGATATCACCAGTCGGGGTCACCAAATTGTTAGATTTTTTCAAAAGTAACATCGCGTTCAGTCGGATCTCTGAGGAAGGAGGCTGAGGGTCAAATTGGGAATTAAGAAAAGGTTTATTGCAACAGCATGATGAGGATGATAAGACAAAGACAGACAAACAAACATAATAACACTGCAGCTGACAGCGGACTGGATCCATGCTTCCCCATGATGGAGTCACATGAAACCAGTCTTGAAAATTCCTAAATCACACAGTTTTATCCCCTGCACCTTGGGGCGGTTCCTTTTTACCTGGCACAGTCAAATCTATTCTCATTGGTCCGCCGTTGTCATGACAGCATGCCGAGGGCATCTTCGCAGTCCAAAGAGAATAAACATGCCGCAAAACTCTGCCCCTTTGGGGGTCGCTTTTGGTTGCAAAGCAAAAGGTTCTGTTGTTTAAATGTGAAACTCTAACATCAACAGTTTAATTAGCATTGTATTGTCTTAGCCCAGACCAAGACCCCAAGGGACAGGAGACAGAAGGCCACCTTTTGTTGTTGTAGCAGGAAGCTCCTTTGCATATGTTAAATGCCAGACTTGACCAGATCAATTCTTTACAGTCAGAGAAATAGAGGGGGAAATGGGGGACAGAGATATGCATATTTCTCTAACCTGGCTCCTTCAGACATTTTAACTTTTTAAAACTCAACACTTCCCAACATTTGCTTTATATAACTCTGAAACATCCGTGGTAATATTGATTCCCAAATATCGAAATCCATTAGGTGACCAGTTGAAATTCACTGATTTGGATAGTTCTGAGGGCCAGGAGCCACTCAGCATCATGGCCTCTGACTTTGATTCATTTACTTTATATCCTGAGACCACACCAAAGTCCTTCAAACATTTTAGAATATTTGGTATAGAAGTTATTGGGTCTCTTATATACAGAATAACATCATCAGCATACAGTGACAGTTTGTGAGTCCTGATTTTATCCGGTATGCCTAGAATTGATGTGTCTGTTCTTATTAATTCTGCCAAGGGTTCTATACTGATTGCAAACAGGATTGGCGAAAGGCAACAACCTTGACGAGTTCCTCTTTTCAAGGGAAAACTTTCTGACATATAACCATTAGCGCGTACTCTAGAGGTTGGACTGGAGTACAGCACCTCAAACCAACTGATAAAGTTTTCATTAAAGCCCATCTTCAATAGAACCTGCTTCAGAAATAACCAGTCCACTAGATCGAATGCCTTCTCGGCATCTAGGCCAAGAAGCATGGATGTGCAAGGGCTTTGTTGACCGATTGAAATTATATTTAGGGTACGTCTGATATTATTTGTTCCGAGCCTATTGGGTATAAAGCCTGTCTGATCAGGATTGACAAGTTTATTAATAATCTTTTGTAGTCTTTTGGCCAAAATAGCACTTAAAATCTTAACGTCATTACACAGCAGACTTATTGGCCTATAAGAGGCGCATTGTGTAGGGTCTTTACCTTCTTTGTATATAACCGAGATAACTGCTTCTGCCCATGTTTTAGGTGGGTCTTTGGAGCCTAACGCATGATTAAACACTCTGCATAAGAGTGGGATAAGTTCAGCCTGAAAGCATTTATAGAATTCTCCTGGGAATCCGTCTGCCCCTGGTGATTTATTATTTTTAAGCTTTCCTATAACAAATTTTATCTCTTCTTTTGTAATTGTCTCCACTAATGATTTAGCCTCCCCCTCGTCAAGTTTATTAAGGTTAATTCGTTGCAAAAATTGCCTAATTTTATTTAGTTTGTCAGGATTAGTCTCCGAATCATACAGTTGTCTGTAGTATTTTGAAAATGCGTTTGCAATTTCTTTGGGATGCGATATTAGTTTTTTAGATACTGGGCACGTAATTTTTTGAACGGTTCGATTTGCTTGTGATTTTCTTAGTTGAAATGCTAATAGTCTACTTGCTTTACTCCCCTGTTCATAGTATTTTTGGTTTGCGAAACGTAAAGCGCCCTCCGCTTTATAAGTTAGTAACTCATTCAAATCCCGTCTACATTTCCTAAGTTCCTGTAATACCTGGTCTTCATTTGTTCTTTTATGTTTAGTCTCGAGTTCCTTAATCTGTTCTTGTAAGTTTTCTTGTTTTTTCTCACGTTCTTTTTTAGCTTTTGAAGAAAATGAAATGATTTTACCCCTCAAGTATGCTTTGGCTGTGTCCCATAGAATAGATGGTGAGATCTCGTCCGTATCATTAATATCTAAAAAGAAATTTAATTCGTCTTTTATATATCGGATTGTCTCTGGGTTATTTAAAAGAGATACGTTCAATCTCCATAATTTAAAAGATTTCTCCAGGTCGATATTTAAAGACATTATCATAGGTCCATGATCTGAAATAGTTTGAGGTTCAATGTGACAACCTACCACTCTGTGGGTTGCTTGTTTGGGAACACAAAAGAAATCTATTCTCGAATGGCTTCTATGAACCTTTGAGAAGTGAGTATAGTCTCTGATCTTTGGGTGTTTTGCACGCCAAATATCAACCAGCCCCAGCTCCTCTAACAAACTCTTCAACGCTTTTGTTTTTGATAGTTGATATTTTTGTTCTGTTGGAGATCTGTCCATGTAACGATTCAAGACGCAGTTGAAGTCTCCCCCTAAAATAATCTCTCCTCTCGAGTGACCTGCTAAAATTTGGGCTAGCTCTTTAAAAAAACCTGGATTATCCTCATTCGGGGCGTAAATATTCATAATTGTAAGAGTGGTTCCTCCAACTGAACCGACCACCATTATCCAGCGGCCCCCTTTATCTTTAAGTACGTTTTCTGCTACAAAGCATAAAGAATTATGGAACAGTATTGCTACTCCTCTTTTTTATAGTTTCCATAAGATGCACTAAATATCTGTCCCACCCAGTCTCTCTTTAGTTTAGCATGTTCTATCTCATTTAAATGAGTTTCTTGTAGGAGCCCAATTGCACACTTCAACCTTTTCAATTGTGTTAGAATTTTTTTCCTTTTTATAACGTGATTTATTCCATTAATATTGTAAGTAACAATTTTCAAAGTCGTCATATTTATGTGAAAACAAAAAGAAAGTTACATCCCTCCAGTAGTATGTTGATCTCTATGTAAATGTCTTTATCAATCAGAGTCAGTTCGCCGAAAAACAATGAATATAGTGAACAAGGAGTCAGATCTTCATCTTCACAGAACTTCCAAGTATTCCATGTGCTGCCCTTTTGGAAAACATAGGCAGCACATTCCTGATGTAAATTGGACAGGGATAAAGGTCCCCCTGGGCGGATTACACCATGTATGTAAGCAGTAGACTCCATAGTCTCTATTCTACTGCACCAAATGCCCGATAAAAGGGAAAAAAAAAAAGAGAAAAAAGTGGAACACTCACTACAAATACGCCAACCGATAGTCTATAAGTATTAATATAATATTTTACCTGTATGTCCTTATTTATATTTTTAACAAGATCCACCTTTGAATAAAATGTCGGCTATACCAGGGTAGAATCAGGTAAAACATTACCGTCTCAACCCTGCTTGTGCTGGTCCACCGAGTTTAGTATGGCTCTGATGTCCATGATATCCAGACCTGGGTCAGCCCTTCCACGTCTCCCCTGGGTCTGCCAGCTGTTGTGTAGCAACTCTCTCTCCATGACCTCCCGCTCATCCACCTCCACTGGGATCCCGAGTTCCTTCAGAGTGGATTGGGCCTCGAACAGAGAGGAGAAGGTCTTGACACCCTTTTCCAAAAACAGTCTAAGTTGAGCCGGGTATGGTGACTGTGCCTTTATATTGCGTTCCTTCAGCTTTTTAATGACTTCACGCACTTGTTTTCTTTTTCTCTGCACTTCGGTGGAGTAATCTTGGTCAAAGAACACTTTGTATCCCCGAAACTCTGTATCTCGTTGTTTCCACGCACACTGTAGTACCAGTTGCTTGACATTGAAGTCCAAAAAGCGAACTATTATGGATCTCGGTGGAGACGTCGGCCCCGGTTTCGGAACTGTGGCTCTATGGGCTCTCTCAATGCAAATATCCGTACCTTCAGGAAGCCTCAGCGCAGATTTCAAAAAATCTTTAATAAACGGGATCATCTCTTTTCCTTCTGAGCCTTCCTTTATCCCATACACTCTTATATTGTTCCTGCGCATCCTATTCTCTATATCATCCAGTTTTGCGTCAATTTTGGCGTCTTTTTTGAGCAAGTAAGCTAGCACCCTTTCCTGCTGTAAGCCACGATCCTCCGTGTTACTCACTCTCTCTTCCGCTGTGTTCAGTCTCTCTTCCAGTGCCTCGATTCTCTTTTTTATATCTGCA
>CM057259.1:2426890-2447194 GCA_029931835.1 Etheostoma nigrum
GATGCGGGCATCGATCCCGCTACCTCTCACATGCTAAGCGAGCGCTCTACCATTTGAGCTAATCCCCCATGATGCACTGCTTTGTACATTGCTTCCACACCCGGCAGAATGAAATTAGGATATGTTAAATTATCTGTGTTGAATTAGCAGTGAGCGATATAACAGCGGCATGAAACTGATCTCTGTCTGCAGGGAACGTCATCTACTGCAACGCTGGCGCTGATCTACTCCACCAAGCATTCCGATCCATTTAGCAGCTTTACGACGCTAACTGGGAAAACTAACGCTAGTTTATAAAAGGAAAACAGAACTGGTAGAATGACTTGTGTGTGACAAATGGGAAAAATGTCAATAAAAGTGACTTAAATATGAACAAATGTACAAAAAAGTGACAAAAACGTTAAAAAAAGTGACAAATGTAAAACAAAGTAACAAAAACGTTAAAAAAGTGAAAAATGTAAAAAAAAGGCTTAAAAATTTGGGCACAAACACAAAAATTTCAAAAGACTCAGAAAAAGTAGACAAACGTTGAAAAAGTGAAATACACAAAAGAGATTTATATTTGGAGAAAAACATAATTAATAAAGAACTTGTGTGTGTGTGTGACAAATGTAAAAAAAGACAAATGTAAAAAAGTGGACAAAAAATGTGAAAAAAAACATTTGTGTTTTTCCCCCAAATTTTTAAAGCTTATTTATAATTATTTTTTAATTTGTCACTTTTTTCAGCATTTTTTTCACATTTTTGTCACTTTTCCTTCTTTTTTTACATTTGTCACACACAAGTTCTTTATTAATAATGTTTTTCTCCAAATATAAATCTCTTTTGTGTCTTTCCCTCGATGTTTTTGTCACTTTTTCAAAGTTTGTCGATTTTTTCTGAGCCTTTTGAAATTTGTTTTTTTCCCAACATTTTTAAAGCATTTTTTGTTTTACATTAGTCACTTTTAATAATATTTGTCATATTTTTTATGTTATTTTTTTTTACATTTGTCACACACAAGTTCTTTTATTAATTATGTTTTTCATTGTGACTTTTGACTCTGGAATATAGTTCATCTACTGTTTCGGAGCCTTTTGATTTTTTTTCCCCAAATGTTTAAAGCCTCAGGCTGCACTAGATCGTCTTCAGTAGAAGAAGAAATAACTGTTATAGAAATAACTGATCCCATTACCTCTCACATGCTAAGCGAGCGCTCCACCATTTGAGCTAATCCCCCATGATGCACTGCTTTGTACATTGCTTTGACACCAAGTTTTTGTGTGACAAATAAAAAAAATTACTAATGTCAATAAAAGTGACTGAAATGTGAACAAATGTGGAAAAAAATGCCGTACAAAGTGAAGAAAATGTCAAAAAAAGTAACTAATGTATATCTTTTTTTTTTTTAAACAGTAAAATGTAAATTTTTTCACTCTTGTCACTTTTATTGACATTTGTCTTTTTTCTTACATTTAAAATTTGTCACACACAAGTTTTTATTAATAATTATTCTTTTCCAAATATAAATCTCTTTTGTGTCTTTCCCTCAATGTTGTTGTCACTTTTTTTTACATTTGTTCACATTTCAGTCACTTTGACATGTTTCTCTTTTTTCGACTTCTTCTGAGGCTTTTGAAATTTTTGGGGTTTTCCCAAAAAAAAAACTTTTTTTTTTTCTAGAAGTCTGGAGAGGTAAAGGTAATACCTGGAGGATGCGGGCATCGATCCCGCTACCTCTCGCATGCTAAGCGAGCGCTCTACCATTTGAGCAAAACACCCATGAAGCACTGGGGTTCCTGATTTCCGTATATGAATGTTCCACGACGAACGTGCCATAATAGTTAAAAATCATAAATGGCGGAACTGTGTAGCAATAAAATCATGAATCAGATTTAGAAGGTAAAAGATAAGTTTATGGTTACAGGAAATTGTTTTTTAATAACGATACCAACATGAAAACACACTTTTGTTGTCCCTATCTCAATGTTTTTGTTGCTTTTCAAAAACAAACAAAAAAAATTACGTTTTCCAGCACCTTAGACCACTTGGCCACACTACCTGCACATAGCAGTACACCACACCGTGACACACACACGGGCCGTAACTAAGGGTTTGATTGTTAATGTTATTGGAACAAAACTTTCGCAAGGTAAAAGCCAATACTTTATTGAAAAAGGCCAGTACTTTATTAAAAAATGTTATCACTCTGTGGGCAGCAGAACAGAGTGGCACAGCAGAAGTGTGCTGGGGGGCCCGTAACCCATAGGTCAATCGATCAAAACTATCCTCTGCTAATTCCTATGCTTTGTATAAGCGTTACGTCTATTTCCAGTCTGTTGATGTTTAACAAAGCATTTGTTGTTGCAAGTGTATGAAGTGAAATGTCTCCACCTGCTGAAGAATAACCTTAACGGCTTGTCAAATTTACTTCGTCCATAAAAATGGAAACTACAGGGCTCATACCATACATTTTTTTGACTTTTTTCTGAGATAGACTTAGACTTATCTTTATTAATCCTTTTGGGATGACTCCCGCAAGGAAATCGAAATATCAATGTAAATTAATCTGACGAATATGAAGAGAAGCAGAGAAGAGAAGGGGTGCCATGTTTGCAAATATACACCCTCCCCCGCTGGTCTAGGCGAACGCTGCAACTCCCTAACAATAAGCTAAATAAAATAGGAGAGTTTTAAGTTTTAAGTAGTTCTCTATTCTGTCAAGGCGTAACTCTGTCTCCCCCATCTCTTTTTTTTAATTTCTTGTTATGTTTCGGGAAGAAGAATTGTGCTTTTGGGTCCCCCATCCATCTCTACATCAGAATCAGAAACACTTTATTGATCCCCAAAGGTAGCCTCTGGAAAAAAGGGTTCCTTCGAGCCGGATTTGAACCAGCGACCTAAGGATTTCAGTTCTATGCCTCTAAATCTGAGGCCATGTTTCTCAGCAGGAAACCGATGGAGTGTTTTCTCCAGGTAGGGAGTGAGTCCTTACCACAAGTGGAGGAGGTTAAATACCTTGGGGTCTTGTTCGCGAGTGAGGCAACCATGGAGTGTGAGATTGGTCAGAGAATCGGAGCAGCGGGTGCGGTATTACATTCCATTTATCGCATCGTTGTGACGAAAAGGGAGCTGAGCCAGAAGGCAAAGCTCTCGATCTATCGGTCAGTTTTTGTTCCTACCCTCACCTATGGTCATGAAGGCTGGGTCATGACCGAAAGGACGACATCCAGGGTTCAAGCGTCCAAAATGGGTTTCCTCAGGAGGGTGGCTGGCATCTCCCTTAGAGATAGGGTGAGAAGCTCAGACCCAGGACTAGGTGGAGAGATTATACCTCCAACCTGGCCTCCTGGGAACGCCTCGGGATCCCCCAGGTTGATGTGGCTCGGGAAAGGGAAGTTTGGGGTCCACTACTGGAGTTGCTGGCCCGCGACCCGATAAGCGGATGAAGATGAATGGATAGATATTTATGTACTTGTATAGTTTATTTATTGTATTATGCTCCAGTTTTTATGGGCATCACAGCAGGTATCAGCACATTTTTATGCATGAAATAAACTTGACATACCATTAAGTTTAATCTTCAGATCTTCTTGAGACATTCTACTTCAGACACAGCAACAGGCACTGTTTTAAACATCAACAAACTGGACATAGACTAAGGTGACCAGATTTCTCAGACAAAATCTGGGGACATTTTCAGCTCAAAAGCGTATATAACTCCAAAACACGTCATGTTTTTATTTTTGTAAAACTTAAAACGGGGACACTAGACCTGGAGCTGTTCTCATTAGGGGCTAATTTTTCATGATAAAAAATCCTAATATTTCAAGATAAAAAATCCTAATATTTCAAGATAAAAAGTCCTAATATTTCAAGATAAAAAATCCTAATATTTCAAAATAAAAAGTCCTAATATTTTAAGATAAAGAGTCCTAATATTTCAAGATAAAAAGTCCTAATATTTCAAGATAAAAGTCCTAATATTTCAAGATAGAAAGTCTTAATATTTCATAATGTTGTAATGTTCACTGAACTACATTTATCTGTCAGCTTTTGCTTTATTGCTTCAGGCTTGTTTCTGCAACAGCTCATTGAGTATCGGATACAATATAAACTATTGAGGACATATTTTCCTTTGACATTGATGCAGTATTAAACGAGATCGCTGCAGTTGGCACCAGAGAAACAAGCTACCATGGAAGTTAATAGGATAATTGTCCAGCTTGTATTAAGTTGATAAAAGTGCTCGTTTTGCTAGTGTGTGACTGACAACATTATGGAAAGGAATTCTAAGGAGGTCGACCTTTCTGTTAAAGATGAAGATCCTTTTTAAAACATAAAAGTCCGCGAAATTGCGTTCGCTAAACCCACCAGACTCCATGTAAATAATCAGTGATTTTAGCATCGTAAAATACAGCTTTCTAAAGCATCATTGAACTCTGAGCAGCGCAAGCTCTGGCTGTCTGGAGCATGCGTGTGTTGGGTGTGCGAATATCGGCTACGTTTGGTCAATGTTTTCTTTCTTTCATTCCAATATCGGATCTGTTAGTCACAGTGAAAACCGGGGACAGGTCACCAAAACCGGGGACTGTCCCCGAAAACCAGGGACGTCTGGTCACCCTAACATAGACTTAACACTGACACAATAGCATAGGAGTTAGCAGAGGATGGTTTTGATTCATCGACCTCTAGGTTACGGGCCCAGCACTCTTCTGCTGCGCCACTCTGCCCCATTGTGTATGCTCAGGGGCTAGAAAATCAAGCCATCTTTTCCAGCAGAAAAGCAACAGATGTGTTATTTTTCGACTATGATTTGCCCAGGTACGATTTCCAGCCACCGCCAGGTTTTAAAGCCATATTCAACATTAACATTACATATTTCACCCAGGTTTCTTCTCTTATTCAGTGATCTCAGAAAAAAATCCAAGAGATCTGGAAATCTTCAGGGAATGTAGCACAGTGGTAGAGCGCATGCTTTGAATATATGAGGAACAGGGTTCCATCTCCATCAGGTATTATGGTCCAGTCTGTAAAAATAGCTGCAAAAGCTCTTACTGTGAAAGATGAAATGCAACAAGTATTACAAAGGCAATAAAGTGGAAGGTTGACTTACCAACTGTCAAACAACTCTGTGCACTTTACTCAGCAGTTGAGAAGGATTTGAGCAACTTTGAATAGTGCAGTGTTGAGGGTTGTTGTGACCTCCTTGCATTTACGGTAATAACGCAAAAATCACTGTCAACTTTACCAGAAGACCCAAACTTTGTATTTCAAAATTGTAATGATGTGTTCTTAGAACGTTCCACGAAAAACTTTTATTGTTAACCCTTAGGAACCGAGAGAATCTTATAATAATCGCACCTGAGATTCATATTTCATTCATTTAATAACCATAAAAGACAGAAACTTACTGATTATTGCAGCTAAAAGCTAACAAGCTAGTGGTCACGGCGGTCTCTTCGGGGTCTTTCTAGCCACTACAGGTGATTTTCTATCTAGCCTGGAACATGTGCTTTTTTTATACCTGGTTACCTGGTTAATAAGGTCGATGATCTTGAAAATCTGAGAAGATTTGCAAATCTCCGCTTTCTCGGGATAGCAGAGGCTGCAGACATTCTGGAATTCATGACTGGTCTGATCCATCAGCTTCTTGGCAAAGATGACTTTCCCACACCGGCGGCTATAGAGAGGGCACACCGCACTTTTGTCCACAAAGTCCGCTCACATGGAAGACTCAGTCTCAGGCCTATCTTCATTAAGTTGCTCCACTTTCAGGACAAATTAAAGACTCTTCACCTGGCTTGTGGGCAAAACAGGGGACCTTTCGCGTGTTAGGCAAACGTGATAACCACTACACTAAGGAAACTGATGAAAAGGAGTCTTGCTGCATGTTCGTGGGGAACAGCACCATTCATTTCATGAGGTGGGAGGTGGGTGAGTGTCAAGTCTGGGCACCTTAGAATTCAGTTTATGCTCTTGCAGATGATGTGGTTCTGTTGGCTTCATCAGGCTTCAAGTAATATGAGATATTACAATACTGTTCATGAAGGCACAGCTGAGATTTTGTATGATGTAAATATGTCATTGGTTTGCTACCAATGCTAAGGATGCCTTTCATTGTCTGCAGGATTTGGACCTTTGTGGGGATACCCCAATCCATCGCCTTAAACACTCGACCACGACAACCCAAAAAGTGGTACTAAACCTCCAAGCCATCACATCAGTTGCATTCCAGCTATGCAATATTTGTAAATAGCAGTGGTGGGATTTGAACCCACACCTCCAGAGAGACTGGAGCCTTAATCCAGCGCCTTAGACCGCTCAGCCACAATACCTGCAGGTATTAGTTCCCCACATCGTAACAAACAGTATGCTTGTAAATGTTATTGGAACAAAGCTTTCGCACGGAAAAAGCCAATACTTTATTGACAAATTCCAATACTTTATTAAAAAAATGTATCACACGTTGTCTTTTTTCTCTGGCATTGTTGATTTTAGAATATTGTAACCAGCATTAAGTGAGTGAATTTGTAAATATCTTATTTTACATATTCACTGTAAAGAGCCATTACTCCTCCAACTGCCAACTATTGTTCCAGAGACAATAGGATATACAGTTTTAGATTGCAAGGTAACTGTCCAAGACCAAAGACTTCACTGAAATACCTCAAGTGATCAAAACAGTTTGTCAAAATGAGGAAAGTCATGTTATAAATTAATGTATTTAATAGTACACTTTTAGAAGAGAGAGATCTGATGTTTAAGAGTCCAAATTTATTTCTCCTATTAAAGTGTCTGGCCAATTGGTTTTCCCACACATCAAATTTTTTGGTCGGTCCGAGTCACAGTCAGGGGGAGTCCTGTCGTCTCAGTCCCTGTCCACGGCCCATGAAAATGGGCAAGGGTCTTGCTTCTATTATTTAGCTGCTGTTAAGAATCTGAGTCTAGTTAAGGACAGCATATTTGTTTTTCACAAGTACAAAAGGCTCGGCCAAACAGCAAAGCCCACCAAAAATAGTTTCAACTCATCGGCGTTCCCCTCCAAGGAAGTCTTTAGTAAAAGGTGTAAGACTTGTGTGTTATGAAGACCAGAGTGAGTAACCCTTAAAAAAAAAAAAAAAAAAAAACTTTCAATTGGTTAGTAGATAGTAGGTATGGTTCAGCACATAAAATAAACGCGGGCTTCTTCCAGTACCTATGAGATAACACAATATTTTTCACGAAGGTACATGTGCAATTTGGTATACTGTGAAACCTTAAAAGCAGTGCTATACCTCTTTGGACAAATGTTCATAAACTTTACAATTGGTTAGTAGTAGTTACCAGACACGGGCAAAGTGCAAATCATAGTGCACTGCCTGTGTCTGTGGATCCTCGTGGAGGCAGCTTGATTGATTGATATGCTCCTTTATTTTTAACAAACAAACAAGCTAACTTTTACATTTTCCAGAACTACAGACCAATACAACAGGTTTAAATGAACTGACAACATCAGTTATATGACTCACAGTTCTCAAAGACGCACACGATCTCAACTGATTATCCTCCAGACAGCTAGTCTCTTTTTCTTTTCTCTCACTTTTGTCTCTGTGTGCCGTGCAGTTTTTAATTTAAAACTGTATATCCTATTGTCTCATAATCTGAAGGTGGTGAGTTCAACTTTCACACGGGGCAGGTGTTTTAAAAACAAACAAAAAGAACAACTGATGCTGAAAATACAGTGACTTGCAGGTGGTCAACCACTTGCTCAAGCACATGAATGGAAGTTGTTATTCTATTGTTATTTCTGAGATCAACAATCTGAGACAGGTGTTTTAAAATCAATAGGGAAAAAGGGGAACACATACTCTCAATAAGTAGACTTCCAGAGTATTTGCATAACAAAGGCACAAACATGGACGTTGTGATAAGATGATGTCGTCAATCGTTGTTTCTGAGATCAACAATAACTTCCGAAGTTGAATAGTTATTGCTTACCTGGTAATATTAGAGAAGAGCTCTCAATGCCACTGTAAGCGGAATTTTTTGAAAATTAAGTTAATTTACACTTAAAACTGTCCCATCTCCTCTGAATCACCATCTGCAAATTTTCAAGCCTCATTGGCATGCCGACCACCACCTACAGTAGGTAAATCACTGGCTAGTGTGGGAAAATGAGTGATTCATGTGTGGTGACAGTTTGAGAGAAGCGAAGGACACACGGGTGAGGTCACGTAAAAGTTGACTTGTATTCAATGCTATTGTTGGATAGTTAGGTGCTTGCATTAATGTTGCAAAACAGCTAGAAATGTATTGAGAACAGAGTGTGCTTTGCAGCTGGGGCACAGCGTCTTTAACAGAAAATATGAAGCAAGGGAGGAACTGAGAGTACAGGCAGGGCTGATTAAACCACAGTCAAGGCCGCAGCACGCTAGATAACACAAGGGAGAAGGCCTGTTGTATGTGAAGAGACAGTTACTAGGCAGATTAAGGAGTGCCCCAGCAAGAATATAGCTAACCAATCAGGCTCCAGAAGGAGAACCAATTTCTATCTGAGCACGCCAATGTTTAAGTGCCTTTTTGGGGAATCTCTGCGCTAGGCAAGGTTTCCATTAGGTCCGTGCACGTATAACTGCCCGGAAAAGCATTTCGTCTGTCTGCAGCGTCTTTAATAAATTTTTATATCCTAACTCAGTGGATTTGAAGTGACTCATTGCATAGAAGGATAAATTCTCCAACAAATTTGGTAGCAGAGGATGGTTGTCTAGAGATCCAGGAGAATTTCGCTGGATCCCGTATTGTACGGGCATTCAGCCCTACAGGACTAAAAGGGTACGGGACCAGGAGGATTCGGGTCTGATCACACCGAGCGCTCAACAAAACAGGTAAGCAGAAGCCTTTTTAATTAAAATTCTGCGATTGATCAAAACAAAATTAAGTGTGATCAGACTGGATTTTAACTGGTTCTAGTAAACCTATTGTCAGACAGACCAAATGTGAGGCATGGTAGGATTGTGAAGGTTTGAAAGAAGTAAATATATGAGTAAACGGTAGGAGATTGGTAGGGAATACGGTAGGTTAGACACACTGACTAAGAGAAGTCATGAGTTGGGTAGGAGAATGGTAGGGACAGTTAGTCAGTAGATGATTAATGAGATATTTTAAACGGTAGGAGATTGATAGATGAATACGGTAGGTTAGACACACTGACTAAGAGAAGTCATGAGTTGGGTAGGAGAATGGTAGGGACAGTTAGTCAGTAGATGATTAATGAGATATTTTAAACGGTAGGAGATTGATAGATGAATACGGTAGGTTAGACACACTGACTAAGAGAAGTCGTGAGTTGGGTAGGAGAATGGTAGGGACAGTTAGTCAGTAGATGATTAATGAAGAATGTGGAATTAAATATTTTAGATGATACACCGATTCAAAGGAGTTCAGATACATTGAGTAGTTTTACAGATGTTGTAACTGATTTGGAAATACCTGATTGTCCGTGTCCAGAGTCCGCCGCGGCTCCAGTAGTATTGATTAAGGGTAGAAAAGGCCACTTTATCACTTGTCATCAGCATGAAACGTGGGAATCAGCTGAACGGGATCTGACGTTTTGGATATTCGTTGTCATTTTATTGCTTTTCTCGTTGGGATATTTGGCTCTATTTTTGGTTTTAAGATATTACGGCTGAATAACTTATAGAATACAATGACTACGGAATATGGTAAATTGTTGTTAGAAGCATTGAAGAGGGAAGGGAAGAAGGATGATGTGAAAAGAGGAAAAGTGTTGGTTGAAGAGTGGGAGAAAGGTGGATGGGTGCCGGTTACCGGGGCGCCGTCCCCAGATCAATTAGGACGGATAATTGAATATGAACAAGCCAAGTTAGACCAGGCAGCAAAAGCAGTGGAGGAGGAACAAAAGAAGGGGTTCAGAATAGGGAAGCCTAAACAGAAAAGGTATGAAGAAGAAAAGTTACAGTGGGGAATTGGGAACAGGCTGACTAAGGCAATGTCCAAAAAACTAATGAAAGAACACATGCCAGACAGCAGTGCCCCAGACTCAAAACCAATCACAGAGAAAGGGGACCCCAATATAGATTTTGCCCCCAAGTCTTCCAACCCATTCTATCCTGATTTGACTCAATATGAGGGTAGTCCTCCGGCGTATTCACTACCCACCCAAAAACCAACAAATTTGACAAGCCCAACGCCAGCAATACAGGCCCCGATTGTGACGGCCAGCCTCAGCCCAAACTCATTACAGATAGATGTAAATGTGCTGTATTTATATAGCGCTTTTCTAGTCTGAACGACTATTCAAAGCGCTTTACATAGTACAGGAAACATTCACCATTCACACACATTCATACACTGTGGCAGAGGCTGCCGTACAAGGCGCCACCTGCTCATCAGATAAACACTCACACACATTCACACTCCGATGCGCAGCATCGGGGGCAACTCGGGGTTCAGTGTCTTGCCCAAGGACACTTCGACATAGGACTGCAGGGCCGGGGATTGAACCACCAACCTTCCAATTGGCAGGCAACCGCTCTACCACTGAGCCACAGCCGCACCCCTATGATATGCCCACCGACCCCACAGTGAGAGATCTGACTAACCGAATTCAGGACTTAGAATGCTACCTTATGGTCCAGCGAAACGCAGAGGAAGGTGCCAGACAGAGACAGGGACCAGCACAAGACCAGGAGCTTAGTACTCCGGGGCCATCTAGACCTCAAACACCACAAGGAGGGGCAGTGGGGTTCATACATGACAATCCAGAACATTTTCATGTCCCGAGCAGGCGTAGGGAGAGGATGTCACAGGAAGATAGTAGAAAGGAAAAGTCACTGTTAAAAGAAGAAAGAGATAGCAGTAGTACTGATCAGGACTCGTCACCTGACGTTCGCAGGAAAAGCCAGGCACACACTCAACCCCCCCCAATATCTGAAGGAGACCTAGAACTGAGGGGCGATTTCACCTGTACGTTGAGTGGCTTAGAAGGTCCTCGGCGTTCGACCAGAATCAGAGACAGACAGGTGGCAGATATTGACAGGACACAGAGAAAAGTTGAGCGCAAGCTTAATAAACAAATAGATAGGAGCATTAGAAAACTAGAGGAAGAGCTGATGCAGAGAAATCTCCTAAGTGGCGGAGAAGAGGACAGAGAAGAGAGGGGGGCGGGTGTGTTTCCTCTAAGGCCAGTGATGGGCGCTGGAGGAGGGGCCCTGATGTACAGACCTTATTCATTTGGGGATCTGGAATCTCTGGTTGCAAAACTCCCCTCCCTAACTGGAGGGGCTGAACATTACAAAGAAGCATTGGATAGGCTAACGGCAGGGGTAGATCTCTGTCTGGGCGACTATAGGGCCATACTCTCTAGAACAATGGGCTCAGATGAGGCAAATCATGTATTAGCAGTAGCCGGAGTAGGGGTTACATGCCCCGCTCCAACACCAGCCACCATATTTGGCCCCCAGTTATGGGCAGAACTGCACCGTAGGTACCCCACCACTGGAGATCTCTCTGCTTGGCATGATTTTAAGAGACAGGAGGGAGAAAACTTTGACACATACATAGATAGAGCAAAAAGAGTTTGGCAGAAGGCCATGCGCGAGCCTTGGGACCTTACACGCACCACCACTTCCCTATTCAGACACGGGGTAATACAGGGGCTGCCCACATCAGTTCAGAGACAACTAGAGGGGGTAGTGGGGCTGAAATCCATGCCAGGGGACCAGTGGGCGGAGAGTGTGCGTCATTTCCTCGCCCAACACCAGAAATCGGCCTCCTCACAAGATGATGAGCTAAAGCAGCTACAAACCAAACTGCTAAAGAAACAATTGGAAGACTTAAACAAACCTAAGACACAAAAAGCCAAACAACTCCCTATCACTGACGCATCTGCTGCATTAGTGAAACCCGTGGTAGAAGCGGTGACTCAACTGTTGCAACGGCCACAGAATCAGTGGCCGGCCCCTCCCCAACCCCCATGGCCCCCAGCCAACCAAAATGCCCCATATCAGCAATGGCAGAAGCCGTCAAGGGGAAGAGGAAATTTCCAAAAGGGGAGGGGGAGAGGAGGACCCATGGCACCCCAACGAAACCAGACCCACTTCCACTGTTATAACTGTGGCCAACTGGGCCACTATGCACGTGATTGCACCCGCCCACAGCAGCCCCAGCAACCGGAAATCACACGACATTCTGCCGAGCCATGGCCAGCTTCTCCTGTAAACCAACAGCTGCAGCAGCAATGGTATGATGAACAATGAAGCTTAGCTCCCACTGACTACCACTTCTCCCCCACCTCAGAACCATTAATCACACTTACCATTGAAGGCAAAACACACATCATGCTAGCAGATACAGGAGCTACATTCTCTTGTTTAAATCACACTTTTTTCCCACCATCTAATAAAACTCAGTCAATTATGGGAGTCAGTGGGACCCCTATCTTACAGTATTTTACTAACCCTTTGACCACCCACATGGGCCAACAGACAGATAGCCACGCCTTCCTCATCTCACCCACATGCCCTGTTAATCTCCTGGGCCGTGACTTAATGTGCAAGTTCCACCTCACTATCTGGATGGATGGGGATGGCGTGCATGTTACCGACTCTCCACCACCCATGTCCACGACATCATTCCCCATTACTATATTGGCACTCACTCCAGCTCCAGTCCCACCATTGCATCAGTTTGTTTATTGGCTGCGCCTCATTCCATCAGGCCCCAGCACTCCATCCATACAGCACACATTCCACCTCCTACGCCCACAGATATACAAACTTCACCCCTACATGACTCCACTCACTCATGTACACTGCACCTTACATGTGGCAGAAGATCTTGACACCCCATATCAGGATGACTGGGAAGATAACATGAAAGACCATAAACAACTCGTCTCGTGTCAAGCTATATACTGTGGAAAAGAAGGCGTGGCCGCACATGCTCAGCTTACACGGTTTGGCGAAGAGTGGTATAAGCTGTGGGACTCAGCAGTGCCTCATGTCACACTGGCTGTGGGTTTCGGCCAAGAAGCCAGAAGTTTGGGACCAATGGTGAAGAGAGCCATCACACAGGATTGGGATTACACAGCAGTGAAGGGCCTGTTTCAGTCTCGCCAAGAACCTGACCTGTGGTGTTTCAGATCGCCACGGACAGTTGACCACGCTCAGCCAGAAGTCCTACCTCTCCCCAGGGAACAGGGCCTGCCACGCACGGACCACCCCAGTGCTCAGGCCGCCCTGGCTTCAGTTCCCACCGCAATGTTCACTACGTCCCCCTACGATGCAGGACTGCTAGTCACGCCCCCAGTGGTTGTCAACATCCAGAAAACCTTTCTCTCCCACATCTACCGCCCCCAGTACCGCCTCACCCCAGAGCAGGTGGACGGTATTGCACCTACTATCCAAGGACTACTGGAGGCAGGTGTTATATATCCCACCACCTCCAATTGGAACACTCCTATTCTTCCCGTTCCCAAGGCTGGGGGAAAGGGCTGGCGGATGGTCCAAGACTTCCGCCCCATAAATGATATCACTGTGCCTGCTGTGCACCCGGTCCCTGACCCCCACGTCTCCTTAATGTCTCTCTGCCCCTCCTTCACCCACTTCTCTGTCATCGACCTGGCCAATGCCTTTTTCTGTGTACCCTTGCATCCCTCTTCGCAATATATGTTCGCATTCACCTACAATGGCCAACAGTACACATACACCAGACTACCACAGGGCTACAGAGATTCCCCAGGCCTCTTCAACCGCATATTGAAGACCCATCTGCTGGAATTACAACTTCCCACCTCTGTGATCCTCATACAGTATGTGGATGACCTGCTGCTCGCAGCAACGGATGCCGTCACGTGTGTCGACCATTCAGTCCAGCTGTTGCAGTTCCTCGCCACCAAGGGATACAAGGTCAAAAGAGAGAAACTCCAGATAGCCCGCAGACAAGTCCTCTTCCTCGGCAGAGACATCTCATCCGGAGCCCTGGGTGTCTCCCCCGCACACCGCCAGAGCATCCTCCATCACCCTCTTCCTCTGACTGTCTCTGACATGCTGTCCTTTTTGGGCCTGACAGGCTACAGCAGGTCTCACATCCCCGATTATACCAACCGGACTGCTTCCCTCAGAGCCCTGGTCGCGGAGGCAGGCAACAGAAACCTACAAGCATCCCTGAACTGGACCACTCAAGCAGAATCCGCCTTCTCGGACTTGAAACAGGCTCTGGCCCAAGCCGCCACCCTCACCTCACCAGACTATACCCTACCCTTTCACATGGATGTTTCTGAAAAACACGGCTTTTTGAACGCCGTTCTTTTTCAGAAAAAAGGGGGAGACAGACACGTACTGATGTACCATTCATCCAGACTGGACACAGTGGAAAAAGGCCAGACTTCATGCGCAAGGTATATAGCAGCATTGGCTAAATCCATTGACAAAACTGCACATGTGGTGATGTGCCACCCACTGACCATACACACCACACACGGCGTGGTGGCCTTTCTCACAAGCACAGAGTTCTCATACAGCGCCACCAGAAAGAACAAGCTCCAACAGACTTGCACGCAGCCACACATCAGCTACACCACAGAAGGGATCAACATGGCAGATGCAATAGGGATGGAAGGAAGCCCACACAAGTGTGAGGAACTGGCGGCCATGGAAAGTAAAGTCAGAGATGACTTACAGAACGAACCACTAGGAGAGGCAGACATGTGGCTCTACACGGACGGATGTTGCTACAAGACAGAGGAAGGGACAAACCGCGCCTCATATGCGGTGGTCCAACAGAGCCCAGACGGCAGTCACCGCACGTTGGAATCAGGAATAATCCCCCAACCAGCCTCAGCACAAAAAGCGGAACTGCATGCACTCACAGCAGCGCTCAAGCTAGGAAAAGGAAAAAAGGTGAACATCTACACCGATTCTGCATACGCACATGGAACAGCACACCTGGATGCAGTGATGTGGAAAAGGAGGGGGTATCTGACATCAGCCGGAGCCCCCATAAAGCACCAGCAGGAAGTAATAGAGCTAGTTGCAGCCATGGAAGGACCAGAAGGTCTGGCCATCATGAAGTGTAAGGGACATGACCAATCCCAGGGGAGAGTAAGCGCGGGAAACGAAGCAGCTGACGCAGCAGCGAAAGAGGCTGGGGGATATACTCCCAAAATGATGATCACAACTGTGGAACCCAGAGTCATAGGCACACTCACGGAGAAAGACATAATGGACATGCAAACAAAAGCAGGTGCCTATGAATGGAATCAGTGGCAAAGACACGGGGCCACGAAAGATCATAAGGGTCTCTGGAGATCACATGAGGGAAAACTCGCAGCCTCGGCAGACATGTGCCGCCTCTTGTTGCCAGAGGCACACCGGCCCACGCACGAGAGCAGGAAACAGACAATGGACAATATCATGCAGTTGTGGTGGCACCCAAACATGAGAGACATTGTGACCCATTACTGTCAGGAATGTGGGGTGTGTGGGGATTTCAACGCTAGAAAACCATACACGACCCTACAGGGCGCATTTCCGGTGCCCTCAGCCTGTTTCCAAGACATTAGCATAGACTACACAGACATGGGGGCAGAAAATGTAGTGCAGGGAAAAAGGTATTTGTTAGTGATGGTCGACAGGTTCTCAAGATGGGTGGAGGCAATCCCCACGAGACATGAGGATGCAAAGACAGTGGTAAAGTGGCTAAAGACAGAACTCATTCCCAGGTATGGCGTTCCACGCCAAATCAGGTCAGACAATGGGTCCCACTTTAATAACAAGATGTTACAAGAAGTGGAACAAGCACTAGGAATAGTGCACACCTTTGGGTCGGTGTATCATCCCCAGTCTCAAGGACTGGTGGAGAGAGCCAACCAGACATTGAAAGCTAAGATAGCTAAAGTTTGTGCAGATAGCAAACTAAAGTGGGTAGATGCGCTTCCCTTGGCCCTCATGGCTATGAGGTCCGCAAAAGGGGGAGTCACTCATCTGTCGCCACATGAAATATTAACGGGTAGAAAAATGCCGGGCCCACCCAGTGATGGAGGTCATATGCCATCACTGGATGTGCAGCAGGTAGAAATGTCTGAATACATGAAAAAACTGACATCACTGGTTGCAGCTCTCTCCACACAGGTGCAGGCGGCGTACCAACAGAAGGAGGGCGGACAACCATCACCCCAGGTGAAGGTAGGTGACTGGGTCAGGGTTAAAGTTCACAAGAGAAAGTGGACTAACCCCAGGTGGACTGGACCGTACGAAGTGAAGGAGGTTACTTCACACTCGGTCCAGGTAAGAGGCAAAAAGGGGGCTCCCTGGCACCACCTGACGCATTGTGCCCCAGCCACCCCTCCTGAACGCTCATTAGCGTCCATTCGAGAATCAATTCAGCAAAATGTCAATTGACTGGAGACGTTGTTTTGGGGACCCAAGCAACACACACCCGACAGAAAGGGGAGGAAAAATGATGGGGGGAAAAAGACTCATAATAGTGGTGGTACTCCTGTTACTAGCGGGGGGAGTTTGGTGGGTGTGGGAAGCAAGGGCTGAGCATGATAGGGCAATGGCTAGTAAGACCAATACTTCCAGCACCACCCCCGAAGTCCCGTCAAGAAGACGCAGAAGCTCCCCCTCCCAAGCAAACAAACCTCCTCCCAGGTGTGGAGCCAAATTAGTGCTGAACTACACTAAGGGGTCCACCACATCATTCACTTTCGATTTATGTGCCCTAGTGGACTGTAAGGGCAACAATTACTCATATAAGGGAAAAGATATTTACTTATGTGATGGTCCTCAGGTAGTTCATTGTGAGACACAGGACAAGGCCCCACCAGTACAGGGACTCTGTAATAGTTGGTACTTAGTGGGATGGACCACCGGAGATTGGACCCCGTATGCCCCGTCAATTTGTGATAAAGATGACGGCTGGAGCGGCAGATATGTCTGTAGTTCCAGTGACTTTAAAAAACTGTCTATACAACGTGACTACTCTGCTTCTCAGAACCCTTTGACTCTCTCCCTAGATAAAGTAACCCAGAGTAGACAGGGTAACAATGTTTGGATGTTAGTAATGGGCATATACCAATCAGGGGACAACCAGCTGACCCCCTTCCAGATAAATTTGTTAGACCCAATATCTGATTCAACCCCTACGGCGTCATCAGATGACCAAAAGCCCCCTAAAATGGACAAGGGCCCGCTGAGAGACAGGGATGTGATAGTGAAAGACTTTTCCCAGATGAACCCCGAAGACTTACTAGAATTAACAGCGGGAGCGGGAGGGGACAACTTGTGGATTAAGTGGCTAGTCCAAAACGCCAAGGATCAAAAGATGGAAGGCTGCGTGGCGTGCGCAGCAGCTAGGCCCACTATGTTCACCAACCCTGCCCCGTTATATCCAGACGCAGACCCCCAAGGCTATGAGTGTATCATAAATATGACAAAAACGAAAAATACGCCGCCCAACTGTATTACCTTAGCGTCCCTCCTCCCTCCAGGATTTGAAAAACCAGGCTATTTCACCGCCATAAAGGGGGAAGGGGCCAGATACCATTGCTTTAATTTCACAGGCACAGAACAAACCATCATAAAGTTAGGAAACATACCCCATGATTGGTGCAATGTTACTGTCCAGAATGCCGAGAGTTACATAGGTCCCATAGCAAGGATGGGACTATTTTATTATTGCGGAGGATTACGTATCTACTCACAAATTAAGTACCCAAACCGTACCAAAGGCTTATGTGCAATGGTGCGGTTGGCCATGCCCATCTCCCTAGTAGGTAAGCAAGTTAAATTCACCCATTCTCTATCTGTCCAGCTGACCCTAAAGCGAAGAAGGCGCACCCTCACCAACGGAGCCCCGGAATTTGACCCATGGGCCAAAAGCCCTACTTATATGGACTGTATAGGAATACCAAGGGGCGTGCCAAATGAATTCAAATTAGCAGACCAAATTGCCGCAGGGTTTGAAAATATTCCCATTATATCTGCTCTATTTCCTATTACCCCAAGTAAGAATGTTGACAGAATTAACTTTGTACATTACAATGTTTTACGCTTAAGCAATGCTACTAAAGATGCGATTGAAGGTTTGGCAGAACAGATGGCGCCCACCTCCCTGATGGCCCTGCAGAACCGGATGGCGCTAGACATGCTACTGGCTGAGAAAGGCGGGGTCTGCTCCATGTTCGGAGATCTGTGCTGCACCGTCATCCCCAACAACACCGCACCAGATGGGAAAGTCACCAGGGCACTGAACCAACTCCGAGCTCTCTCCAAGGAAATGCATGAAGCATCAGGTGTAGACAATCCCCTAGAGGGATGGATGACTAGCATGTTTGGAAAATGGAAAAATCTCATTGCTGCCTGTTTGACCTCATTGGCTGTTTTCTCTGCTATTTTAGTAACCTGTGGCTGCTGCTGTATCCCGTGTCTCCGGACCCTCATCTCACGCCTCATCACCACCGCATTGTCTAAAGAAAAGGCCCCTCCGCCCTATACGGTGATGCCTCTCCTGACAATAGAGGAGCCGCCTGAAGATACGGACGGGAGCATGGCATTGTAGTCCTAAAGCGGGATTTTAGTAGCACGGTGAATTAGTAAATGTCTTCGCACCTTGCAGGTGCGAAAAGGGGGAATTTGTGGGAAAATGAGTGATTCATGTGTGGTGACAGTTTGAGAGAAGCGAAGGACACACGGGTGAGGTCACGTAAAAGTTGACTTGTATTCAATGCTATTGTTGGATAGTTAGGTGCTTGCATTAATGTTGCAAAACAGCTAGAAATGTATTGAGAACAGAGTGTGCTTTGCAGCTGGGGCACAGCGTCTTTAACAGAAAATATGAAGCAAGGGAGGAACTGAGAGTACAGGCAGGGCTGATTAAACCACAGTCAAGGCCGCAGCACGCTAGATAACACAAGGGAGAAGGCCTGTTGTATGTGAAGAGACAGTTACTAGGCAGATTAAGGAGTGCCCCAGCAAGAATATAGCTAACCAATCAGGCTCCAGAAGGAGAACCAATTTCTATCTGAGCACGCCAATGTTAAAGTGCCTTTTTGGGGAATCTCTGCGCTAGGCAAGGTTTCCATTAGGTCCGTGCACGTATAACTGCCCGGAAAAGCATTTCGTCTGTCTGCAGCGTCTTTAATAAATTTTTATATCCTAACTCAGTGGATTTGAAGTGACTCATTGCATAGAAGGATAAATTCTCCAACACTAGCTATGTATGAGTACATCATACCTTTTACCAGGTTCATGTGGTTAATAGTTATGGTCAAATGAAGCTTCATTAAGCTTTCTGAACAATGTTCGTCATTTTCTTAACCCCGTTACTGAGTAGTGTTTTATTATTGGTCGAATACAGGGACTTTCAGGTGGTTGAACACTGGCACAAGCACATGAATGGAAGTTGTGATTCTATGCTTATTTCTGAGATTTCTGAGATTGAGACAATGAAAGCCATTCTTTAAGGGTGGTAGCAAACCAATGACTCATCACAGTATACCAAACCGCACATGTGCCTTCATTAACAATATTGTGTTATCTCATAGGTACTGGAAGCCACCCGTCTCAACCAATGTATTTCTTAGCATTTATTTTCAGTCTGTGTTACAAGATTTGTGTTGTCCAGCAGAAAGGGAACAGGTGTGATATTTCAATTTCCTTGCGGGAGTCATCCCAAAAGGATTAATAAAGATAAGTCTAAGTCTATCTCAGAAAAAAGTCCAAAAAATCTGAAAATCTTCAGGGGATGTAGCTCAGTGGAGCGCATGCATGTATGATGACCTGGCATCTCCAGCAAGTATTATGGTAGAGTCTGTAAAAGAGCTGCAAAAGATATTACCTCCTGTGGTAATCTGACTGGTAGGGTTATAGAACGTAGTGGTAGACTAAGACCTCCTGTCACACAAACTAAGCGGTATGCTCTCTTTTATACCTCAGACTATCAGACAGCACAACAAGCACTTTAACCGTTCATGTGTTACAGTTTAAATTTTACTGTATTTATGTAGTTGTATATTTTTTGTATAACGCTCCAGTTTCTATGGGTATGAGCACTATAGTTTCCATTTTTATGGATGAAATAAACTTGACATGCCATGAAGTTTACTCTTCAGGAGGTGGAGACATTTCACGTCAAACACTTGCAGCAACAGACTAGAAATATACTTACTGGTGATACAAAGCATAGTAACTAGCAGAGGATGGTTTTGATCCATCGACCTCTGGGTTATGGGCCCAGCACGCTTCCGCTGCGCCACTCTGCTTTAAATCTGTGATTGACATTTTGAGGGAGGGTTTTGGGAACCCGTGGCAACCAAGGTTC
>CM057259.1:2447694-2473694 GCA_029931835.1 Etheostoma nigrum
AAGAAAGACTAAGGTTTTACAACACGATTGAGCATTATCCTGTTTTCAAAGATATGTTTTCAGTGACGATATGATCACCTACCTCAGGATCCAGGAACGTAGGAAGACAGCAGGAATGTAAGACGGATCCAGGAACGTAAAACAACAACTATGAGGCTAAGAAGTTGAGGTTCAGGTCATTCAATTCTATTCAATTTTATTTAGATAGCGCCAAACCACAACAACAGTTATCTCACTACGCTTTTCATAATAGAGCAGGTCTAGACCATACTCTGTGATGTTATTTATGGAAACCCAACAATTCCCACCAAGAGCAAGCACTAGGCGACAGAGGCAAGCTATGCCTATGCAGAGAAGCTAAAACAGGAGCGATGCCATCTCTTTTCCTGGTTCCTGTCACAATACGTGCTGCAGCATTCTGGATCAGCTGAAGAGTCTTTGTGGACTTTTTCAAGCAGCCTGACAATTAAGAATTGCAGTAATCCAGTTTAGAAGTAAAACATGCATGGACTAGTTTTTCTGCATCATTTTTAGACAGGATTTTCCTGAATTTGATGACTACTGCACTATGGAAACTGCAGTAGGCCTGGCCACAATTTCACATCAGGAATATTTTTCCGAGTAGGTTATTTAGAGCTCAACTCAGCAGAGTTTGATTGTGCGAAGTCAACATGAACAAAGAAATTTGTTTCCGCCCTGTTTCGAACAGGGGACCTTTCGCGTGTTAGGCGAACGTGATAACCACTACACTACGGAAACTGATGAAAAATTTTTTGTTGCTTGTTCGTGGGGAAATGCACCATCCATATTTTACTGTATATGTTTAAAATGTTGTTAGACATGTTAATTTTTCACACAGAGATTTTAAACTGGATTCAGTCACAGATGCTTTGTCAGGGATTTGAGTGACAGCGAATATGTAGTAAACCTTAATATATCTACATGTATTTACTGTGGCATAAATGCAGGAATAGGGCCACCTATCGATTGATGTGCCAAATGTAGGGCTTGGGCATTCCTCGTTAGTATAATGGACAGTATCTCCGCCTGTCACGTGGAAGATCGGGGTTCGATTCCCCGACGGGGAGATTTTTCTACCAGCCTAGGCCTCGAGGAAGTCCCAGCAAACGCGGTGGACTACTCATGAGGGGAAAGCGGGCCTTGGCTAAGGCTGTGTTCAGCATGGGAAGAGAACTAATGACCCTAAATGTCAAGCGATGGAAAGAGCACAACTCCTGGACATGAACAACACGTCTCAAGACGCAGAAGGAGGTGGGAGAGTGTCAAGTCAGGGCACCTCAGAATTCCTTTTATGCTCTTTGCAGATGATGTGGTTCTGTTGGCTTCATCAGGCAGGGATCTACAGCACCCACTGGGGCAGATTAAAATCCAGTGTCAAGCAGTCGGGATCAAAGTCAGCCCCTCCAAGTCTGAAAGCGCAGGATTGCTCCCATCGGGTTGGGAGTCAGTGGCTGTCCCAAGTGAAGAAGTTCTTGTATCTCAAAGGCATATTTTAAATAGTACAACTTGTTCCAACGCAAAAAACACTATACTACTGAAACTTTGGATGACCGCCTCCGCCTGTCACACGGAAGACTGGGGTTTGATTCCCCGATGGGGAGATTTTTCTACCAGCT
The DNA here is from genome assembly GCA_029931835.1 of Etheostoma nigrum. Classification (NCBI taxonomy): domain Eukaryota; kingdom Metazoa; phylum Chordata; class Actinopteri; order Perciformes; family Percidae; genus Etheostoma; species Etheostoma nigrum. The sequence continues at coordinate 2,449,332 of CM057259.1, forward strand.
GCTAATTATTTACCAAGGCTACATCGACACTACTACATCTGCTAGAGTAGTTTGGATACGAGGACTAACCATAGCAAAAGATATGCGTTTTTAAGAAAATATTAGAGTGGATATACTCCAAGAAAGACAAAGGTTTTACAACACGATTGAGCATTATCCTGTTTTCAAAGATATGTTTTCGGTGACGATATGATCACCTACCTCAGGATCCAGGAACGTAGGAAGACAGCAGGAATGTAAGACGGATCCAGGAACGTAAAACAACAACTATGAGGCTAAGAAGTTGAGGTTCAGGTCATTCAATTCAATTCAATTTTATTTAGATAGCGCCAAACCACAACAACAGTTATCTCACTACGCTTTTCATAATAGAGCAGGTCTAGACCATACTCTGTGATGTTATTTATGGAAACCCAACAATTCCCACCAAGAGCAAGCACTAGGCGACAGAGGCAAGCTATGCCTATGCAGAGAAGCTAAAACAGGAGCGATGCCATCTCTTTTCCTGGTTCCTGTCACAATACGTGCTGCAGCATTCTGGATCAGCTGAAAAGTCTTTGTGGACTTTTTCAAGCAGCCTGACAATTAAGAATTGCAGTAATCCAGTTTAGAAGTAAAACATGCATGGACTAGTTTTTCTGCATCATTTTTAGACAGGATTTTCCTGAATTTGATGACTACTGCACTATGGAAACTGCAGTAGGCCTGGCCACAATTTCACATCAGGAATATTTTTCCGTGTAGGTTATTTAGAGCTCAACTCAGCAGAGTTTGATTGTGCGAAGTCAACATGAACAAAGAAATTTGTTCTGCGCCCTGTTTCCACAATTTCACATCAGGAATATTTTTCCGTGTAGGTTATTTAGAGCTCAACTCAGCAGAGTTTGATTGTGCGAAGTCAACATGAACAAAGAAATTTGTTTCCGCCCTGTTTCGAACAGGGGACCTTACGCGTGTTAGGCGAACGTGATAACCACTACACTACGGAAACTGATGAAAAATTTTTTGTTGCTTGTTCGTGGGGAAATGCACCATCCATATTTTACTGTATATGTTTAAAATGTTGTTAGACATGTTAATTTTTCACACAGAGATTTTAAACTGGATTCAGTCACAGATGCTTTGTCAGGGATTTGAGTGACAGCGAATATGTAGTAAACCTTAATATATCTACATGTATTTACTGTGGCATAAATGCAGGAATAGGGCCACCTATCGATTGATGTGCCAAATGTAGAGCTTGGGCATTCCTCGTTAGTATAATGGACAGTATCTCCGCCTGTCACGCGGAAGATCGGGGTTCGATTCCCCGACGGGGAGATTTTTCTACCAGCCTAGGCCTCGAGGAAGTCCCAGCAAACGCGGTGGACTACTCATGAGGGGAAAGCGGGCCTTGGCTAAGGCTGTGTTCAGCATGGGAAGAGAACTAATGACCCTAAATGTCAAGCGATGGAAAGAGCACAACTCCTGGACATGAACAACATGTCTCAAGGCGCAGAAGGAGGTGGGAGAGTGTCAAGTCAGGGCACCTCAGAATTCCTTTTATGCTCTTTGCAGATGATGTGGTTCTGTTGGCTTCATCAGGCAGGGATCTACAGCACCCACTGGGGCAGATTAAAATCCAGTGTCAAGCAGTCGGGATCAAAGTCAGCCCCTCCAAGTCTGAAAGCGCAGGATTGCTCCCATCGGGTTGGGAGTCAGTGGCTGTCCCAAGTGAAGAAGTTCTTGTATCTCAAAGGCATATTTTAATTTAATAAAAAGGAAATATCCAACCTTTAAGGACATCGTCTGCTTTGTCCAGTGATGGTGGTATAGTGGTGAGCATAGCTGCCTTCCAAACAGTTGACCTGGGTTTGATTTCCAGTCATCGCAGTAGTTTTCATTGTGTGGTTACTTGCTTTATTTGTCAAGAAGTAACCAGAAAGGTTACTTGGACAACCAGATTTGATAAAATATTAGATCTTTGTTATGGTACAAATAAGGGAGCATATCAATCAATCAAGCTGCCTCCACGAGGATCCACAGACACAGGCAGTGCACTACGATTTGCACTTTGCCCGTGTCTGGTAACTACTACTAACCAATTGAAAAGTTTATGAACATTTGTCCAAACAGGTATGGCACTGCTTTTCAGGTTGTCGTGGCCGAGTGGTTAAGGCGATGGACTAGAAATCCATTGGGGTCTGACCGCGCAGGTTAGAATCTTGCTGACAACGAAAGACATTCTTTAAGAGTGGTACCAAACCAATGACACATCACAGGATACTGGAAGCACCAATTAGCATATATTTTCTGTGTTACAAGATTTGCAGTGAACGTTGTGTTGTCCAGCAGAAAGGCAACAGGTTTGTTACTTTTTGACTATGATTTATACCATAGCAGTGCAATAATTTTTTTGGATTTCCAGCCACCGCAGTTGCATTTACAGGTTTTAAAGCCATATACAACATTAACATTACATGTTTTTTCAGTGATATTTCAATATCTTTGTGGTAGTCATCCCAAAAGGATTAATAAAGATAAGTCTAAGTCAATCTCAGAAAAAAGTCAAAAAATCTGAAAATCTTCAGGGGATGTAGCTCAGTGGTAAATGTAAATGTGCTATGTTTACATAGCGCTTTTCTACTCTTAACATATACTCAAAGTGCTTTTACATAGTACGGGAACCATTCACAACTCACACACAGGCTGCCGTACAAGGTGCCACCTGCTCATCAGATACACACTCACACACATTCACACTCCAATGGCGCAGCAAGGGGGCAACTCAGTGTTCAGTGTCTTGCACAAGGGATTGGGCCACCAACCTTCCCATTGGCAGGCAACCGCTCTACCACTGAGCCACAGCGCATGCTTTATATGTATGAGGACCTGGCATCTCCAACAAGTATTATGGTAGAGTCTGTAAAAGAGCTTACCTCCTGTGGTTATGGAAGAAAGTGGTAGATTAAGACCTCCTGTGACACAAATTTAGCAGTATGCTCTCTTTTTCATACGTCTATAAACTATAAACTATCAGACAGCACAACAAGCACTTTACAGTTTTTATTGTACTCTATTTTTGTTTCATACTATAGTACATTTTTTGTTCTGTGTACATGCTCCAGTTTGTATGGGTGTTACAGCAGGTATGAACACTGTAATTTCCATTTTCACTGATGTTTTTATGGGTGTAACCTTCATCAGGTGTGTACATTTCACTTCAGACAATGAAGCAGATGCTCTGTTAAACATTAACAGTCTGGAAATAGACTTAATGTTGATACTAATTAGGGATGAGCGAGTACAGCATTATCTGTATCTGTTTACCACATGAATTATCTGTATCTGTATCTGTACTCGGACTGGGCGGGGCATAACCCGGAAGTGGTCAGATTTAACACGGAAGTGGGGCGGGTTGTCTTGAAATGGGCGGGGCTTTAACCAGTATGTTATTTTAAACATGCAATTGATATGAGTTGATCAGAAATTGTTATATTTATTGCTGATTAGAAAACTATTTACATGACAGCATCGAGCTTCAGATCAAAAGTGTTGTCATGGTAACAAACAAACTATAAACAGAACAAGTTTTGCAACAATGAATACAACGGTTGCAATTATGAAGTAAAATGTAATGAACAAGAGTTTTCATACTCAATATAACTTTCTTTTTTTAACTTGATTTTTTTATGATCAGTGTGATTTTTGTTTTTGGTTCTTTTTTATTTCCACACCAGGTATGTGTGAGTGTGTGTGTGTGTGTGAGTAAGAGAGAGACACAGAGAGAGAGAGAGAAAGAGAGAGAGGGGCGGGGGCATATGCTGTTTCTCAGATCTGAATTGACTTTAATGAAGCCAGCTGACGGTTAAAAAAAAAAAATATCTCCGACGGAAAAGACGCAACGGGAGTTGCATTTAAACCAAGTAGCATGTCTGAATCCCCAGGTTTACCAGAAATCTACTGGTTACTATGTAAGTACTACAAACCGAAGTTAAAAACAAACCTGAAGCTAAAGAAACCCTAAACGTTAAACGGAACAGACCCGCGGAGAGGGATAGGGAGAGGGAGAGAAAGAGGGAGAGAGAGAGGGAGGGAGAGGGAGCGCAGTCTCCGTGTTCTGTGTGTGTGTGATTGAGCAGAGCTTGTGTGTGTGTGTGGGGGGGGGGGGCGCTGTGACTATCACAGAACGTAGAGACGGTCAGGTGAGGAGTTTTATTCAATCCGAGTACAGATAATGACTCGTATTACTCGTATAATACTTGTACTCGGCAAAACTGCTTTATCCGTACCGGATACTCGGTTCAGCCGAGTACTCGGCTCATCTCTAATACTAATCATAGCAATTAGCAGAGAATGGTTTTGATCCATCGACCTCTGGGTTATGGGCCCAGCATGCTTCCACTGCGCCACTCTGCTCTGCTTTACAAGACTGGGGGATGGGAAATCTCAAGATCTCAAATCACTTTTCTGGGTGGGATGAAAACAGAGCTGATGATTAAAAGCAAAGATAAAATCCCTGCTGTGATGATTAAAACCTTTCCTTCTAGTGTTAGTCCTCTAAGTCTCCAGTACCCTAGTCTTCCTAACTTTCCGTGTCTGGCCAACTTGCTTTCCCACACCCCTCCTGATCGAATTTACCCCAATTACTTTTTGGTCGGTCCGAGTCACAGTCCCCCCTGACTCCAAGGCCCATGAAAATGGGCAAGGGTCTTGCTTCTATTATTTAGCTGCTGTTAAGAATGTGATTCTAGTTAAGGACAGCATATATGTTTTTCACAAGTACAAAAGGCTCGGCCAAACAGCTAAGCCCACCAAAAATAGTTTCAACTCATCGGCGTTCCCCTCCAAGGAAGTCTTTAGTAAAAGGCAAAAGACTTGTGCATTATGAAGAGAAACCAGAGTGAGTACAGCCGTCTGCTCGAGAGCAGCCAAAAACTCTAGTTGACCCAGTCCAAACCATCGCGGTGAAACTGACTTGGTGTACCGCTTTCCAAACTAAAATGATAAGAGGCAACTTGGTAGACTCCTTGCTGATGTACTGTACTCACAATGCCTTTTTTCTAAAACACCAGCTAATCACAAGTGTTACATGTGAATAATCAATGTGTGAGTAATCAGGAAGGTCACATAAAAGATAGTTGCAAGGTCTACCAAATGTTTAACTTTACAACCCGTAAGCTGTTGGAACCTTGGTTGCCATGGGTTCCAAACCTTCCCTCAAAATGTGAATCACAGATTTTCGAGGCCCTGAGTGTTTAACAGCTGAGCAGAGTGGCGCAGCGGAAGCGTGCTGGGCCCATAACCCAGAGGTCGATGGACCGAAACCATCCTCTGCTAGTTACTATGCTTGTATCAACATTACTTCTATTTCCAGTGTGTTAATGTTTAACAAATCATCTGTTGCTGCAAGTGTCTGAAGTGAAATGTCTCCGCCTGCTGAAGAGTAAACATAATTGCATGTCAAGTTTATTTCATCCATGAAAATGCAAACTACAGTGCTCATACCCGTCGTAACACCCATAAAAACTGGAGCGCAATACAATAAATATACTACATTTAAAGTGCTTGTTGTGCTGTCTGATAGTCTGAGGCAGAAAAGAGACAGCACACCGCTTAGTTTGTGTCACATGAGCTCTACCACTGAACAACATCCCCTGAAGATTTTCAGACTTTTTTTTTACTTTTTTATGAGATAGACTAAGACTTCTCTTTATTAATCCTTTTGGGATGACTCACCGCAAAGAAATTGAAATATTACGGAATAAAAGAAGAAAACTGGGTAAAACGTGTAATGTTAATGTTGTATATGGCTTCAAAACCTTTAAATGCAACTGTGGTGGCTGGACATCAAACCTGGGCAAAATGATTGCACTGCTATGGTTTAAATCATAGTCGAAAAGTAACATACCTGTTGCCTTTCTGCTGCTTTCTGCTCTGTTGATAAACTTTTCAATTGGTTAGTAGTAGTTACCAGATACGGGCAAAGTGCAAATCATAGTGCACTGCCTGTGTCTGTGGTTCCTCTTGGAGGCAGCTTGATTGATTGATATGCTTCCTTATTTGTACCATAACAGAGATATAATATTTTATCAAATCAGGTTGGGCGAGTAACCTTTCTGGCTAATCTTCACAAATAAAGCAAGTAACCACACAATAGAAAGTACTGCGACGGCTGGGAATCGAACCCAGGTCAATTGCTTGGAAGGAACCTATCCTCACCACTATACCACCATCACTGGACAGCACTATATCCACTGAAATATTGTAACACATCTGGGCATTGAGACTCAAAATGTGCTCTATCGCTGAGCTACAGCCCCTGACGATTTTCATATTTTTTAGACTTTTTTGTGAGATCACTGAATAAGAGAAGAAACCTGGGTGGAATATGTAATGTTAATGTTGTATATGGTTTCAAAACCTGGTGGTGGCTGGAAATCAAACCATGGCAAAATGCTTGCACTGCTATTGTATAAATCAAAGTTAAAAAGTAACATCACTCAAAGAAAGCTACTGCGATGGCTCGGAATCCAACACCGGTCAACTGCTTGGAAGGTAGCTATGCTGACAACTATAGCACCATCACTGGGCAATGCAGTGCTCCCTGCAAATCTTGCAACACATCTGGTCATTGAGACTGATTTTTGCATTAATTACCATAAACACAAGGAGATTGCCTTTTAATACATTTCTTTTTCAGAATAACAGCTTTTGCAGCTCTTTTACTGACTGAACAATAACACTTATTGGAAATACCGGGGATTGAACCCGGGGCCATGCAAAGCATGCGCTCTACCACTGAGCTCCATCCCCTGAATGTTCTCAGATTTTTTTTACTTTTTCTGAGATCATTGAATAAGAGCAGAAACCTGGGTGAAATATGTAATATTTATGTTTTATATGGTTTCAAAACATGGCGGTGGCTGGAAATTGAACCTTGGCAAAATGCTTGGACTGCCATGGTACAAATTTAGTCAAAAAGTAACACATCTGTTGCCTTTCTGCTGGACAATACAACACTCACTGCAAATCTTGTAACACATCTGGGCATTGAGAAATGCATTGGTGGAGACGGGTGGCTTCCAGTACCTATGAGATAATACAATATTGTTCATGAAGCCACAAACTATGTAGTGTGTTGTTTTAATGCCCCGGGTCCCTAACAGGGAGTATACCACCTTCAATGTTCAGTTAATTTTCTGATCGGTTGAGATTTCTGTGGGGACCCCTACCCAGGAAGAATGTTGAAGTAAACTATTGGCCACTTGTCTAGCCTTCATGTTTCTGGGGAAAGCTTCTGGGTGACGTGTTGCTTAATCACAAATCACTAAGATGTAGCGGTGACCTGCCCTACTCCTCTCTAAGGGACCAACTACATCCATGGCAATGCAAGTGAAAGGTGTGTCTATAATGGGGAGACTGATGAGGGGAGCTTTTAAGCCTCTCTTGGAACAAGCAGATAATTAACACTCTGGACAAGACCTACAGTACTCTGTTATGTCTTTACTGAAACTTGGCCAATAGAATCTTTGCATGTTTCTCTGCTCTGTCTTCTCTCTTCCCAGGTGTCCTGACCATGGAATACTGTGACCCAAGTACAACACTTTGGCCCTGAGAGCCTCAGGAACAACTAACTCCTCAGTCTCTGTACTCACTCGATACAGTTTCTCATTGTTGACAACAAAAACCCGGATTGCCTGGTAGCCATGAAGGTCTCCACCAGGTCTGCAGCTTTCGCCAATGAGGCAGGGTTGTCCAAGAAATGGACATAAGAGTCAAAATGCAGTATAACAAAAATAAATGCAGCTGTAAATAAGTTGACTTTCAATTGCTAGTCACACGGACTCTCTACAGACTTACGTCCTACATTATCAAGCTCCTGAACCAACTGAAACCTCCCTTCTAAATAGCACTGAAGCGCACCCCTGGAATTGGACCAAACCATTATCACATACACTACAGGGGGGGCTCAGGCGAGTAGTAACTTTGCAGCTATAAACAGCCAAAAATGATTAATTGTGTTGAACTAGACATATGCATATTAAATAGATATAATTAACCATGTTTAAACACGTCACAAGCTATCTTGAGGGTTACAACTGTTATAATTTAAAATACGGGTCACTTCCTGTCACCCTGGAAGTCTTACCGTCTTATAAACCTGGTGTGCACGGAAAACTTCCTTTTAAAACAGAACGAGAAGACGCCAGTAAGACAAAGCTGATAGGACTAATGTTAAACCTGTGTTAGTGCAGTTAGTGTGTTTGTGCAGTGAGATAACTGTTGTTGTTATTTGGCCTATCAGGATGTAACAGGGCATCGCAGGACGTGTAGCAGGACCACAGCAGCACCTGCAAACATGATTTTGGAGCCTCCCTGATCCAAGGAAACATGCTGGGGGAAAATAGAACATAAGGACTGTGGGGAATGACTCGCCAGAGCTAGGTTAGTAATAAGCTTTTCTGGGACATGGATGCACACAAACGGAAAGATGAAGATGATGGGCGGCTGTGGCTCAGCGGTAGAGCGGTTGCCTGCCAATTGGAAGGTTGGTGGTTCAATCCCTGGCCCTGCAGTCTCATGTCGAAGTGTCCTTGGGCAAGACACTGAACCCCGAGTTGCCCCCGATGCTGTGCATCGTAGTGTAAAAGTGTGGTCGGGCTAGAACTCTCCCTAACTGGATCGGGCTGTACTGTCTTCCTCTAGTTTTATTATATTATTGATTATATGGTAAATTAATCTGACGACTATGAAGAAAAGCAGAGACAAGAACGGGTGCCATGTTTGCGGCTATACACCCTCCCCCGCCAGTCTAGACGAACGCTGCGACTCCTCGCTCCCTAACAATAAGCTTTATCAAAGAGGAGAGTTTTAAGTTTACTCTTAAATGTGATGACAGTGTCTGCGTAAACTTGCGTACACGAGGTCAGACCAGACGTGAGATTTTTTCGCAGCCTATGCTCACGTTTCAAATTGATAAATGCCGAACTTTGCGTAGGAATCGGCGTACGCCCGTCCTACACCTGTTTTAGGTCGTACGCACGTTTCATAAATGAGGGCCAATGTGAGCACAATAAAGATTTCTTTAAGAAAGGTTTGTACTTTATAATTCTAGTTTTTTTCCAATTCTTCTGTTCACTCTTGGCACTATTTCACATCTTCTGTCTGTAGTTCTCTGTTCTGTCATGGCTTAATTCTGTCTCCCCCACCTCTTTTTTTGTCTCTGTCTATGTCTCGGCGCCAGCCGTGGCCAGAAGTATTATGCTGTCGTCCTACCATCTCTACATACGTATTCACTTCCCATTCTTGTGAATGTGATAACACAAGACCCCCTGGAGGGAATTTCTTAAAATTTTGCAAAAAACATTCACATGAACTCGCACATCAATTGATGAGATTTTGGAGGTCAAAGGTTCAATGTCAAGGGGACCGTGTTCACATGTCTGTCCATCCGATTCTTGTGAATATCTCTGAACGTCTAGAAGGAAGCACTTTAAATTTGGCATACATAACCAGTTGCGGATTAACTGATTTTGATTTTGGAGATTAAAGGTCAATGTTACTGTTTCATTACGTCTCCAGAACTGTATAGGTAGTTCTCCTATACGAGTGAGTTTGGGTCATGTGAAGCCCCAGTGGCCTCATGGATAAGGCACTGGCCTCCTATGCCAGGGATTGTGGGTTTGAGTCCCACCTGGGATGTATTTCGGCAGAGTGGTGCATCGGAAGCGTGCTGAGCCCATAACCCAGAGGTCGATGGATCGAAACCATCCTCTGCTCTCTTTTGCTAGTGACCCAATGGTAGACACTCTGAAAGGGTGATGAATCAAGAGATTATGACCTTCAACCTGATTTCCAGGGTGAGATGAATCATGAAAAAATGCTACTGGCTTGGTCCTTGATTTGCAAGCATAATTTCAGTCCTCACAGGTTTTATATTTGGAACAACAGATATATTTTGTATGAAAACAAATCCATTTTCTTTCAGCAGTGGGTTGACAACAACATATTGCTTGTGTCTCAATTACTCAACCAGCGTGGTCAGCTTTATAACTATGTTGAGTTTATTAATCACTATGGCATTCCTGTCTCTCCGAAGGAGTTTTCTATTGTTGTTGGTGCAATACCTTCAGCTGTTATTGCACTTTTTAAAGGTTTTAATGGAGTCGATGTTCACCCTATACTGTTAAATGTAAAAGAAACAACTGCTGGAAAAATTTGTTTTTTGCCACAGGCCAAAAGCAAGAATAAGGCAACTCGTCAACTCTTCCAACAAGACGTTAGGAGTACACCTGCTGCTTTATCGTACTGGTCTTCACACAGTGAGGAAAATAAGTATTTGAACACCCTGCTATTTTGCAAGTTCTCCCACTTAGAAATCATGGTAGGGTCTGAAATTGCCATTGTAGGTGCATGTCCACTGTGAGAGACATAATCTTAAAAAAAATCCAGAAATCACAATGTATGATTTTTTAACTATTTATTTGTATGATTCAGCTGCAAATAAAATGTTCCTTATTTGAACCATAAAAGAGATATAACGTTTTATCAAATCAGGTTAAATGATAGAAATATACTAAAGATGCATCCATAATGTATGTTGTTAAAAAGGTTTATCTACCAGCTTAGGCCTCGAGGAAGTCCATCCAAACGAGTTGGACTACTCATGAGGAGAAAGCAGGCCTTGGCTCAGGCTGTGTTCAGCATGGGAGGAGAACCCCTGAATGGGAATATTGGGAATATTGTCTAGCGATGTAGTTCACATCCAGGAGCACATGTCCTGGATGTGAACTACACGTCTCAAGGCGCAGCAGGAGGTGGGAGAGTTTCAAGTCTGTGCACCTTAGAATTCCTCTTATGCTCTTTGCAGATGAGGTGGTTCTGTTGGCTTCATCAGGCAGTAATCTACAGCGCCCACTGGGGCAGATTAAAGTCCAGTGTCAAGCAGTCGGGATCTGAAGCTCTAGCCAGTCGCCATTCCTCGCCTAAAACAATATGAGTCATTCCAGTAAGTGAAAAGGAAACTCACATCTACAAAGACAAATTTGATAGCTGCGAGTCCCTGATGGTCTAGTGGCTAGGATTTGGCGCTCTCACCGCCGCGGCCAGGGTTCAATTCCCTGTCAGGGAATAGTCAGGACTTGACAGATACAGGTCTAACATTTGAAAGAGTAAGTTCCTGGTCTTCTTCCTCATCAGTTTAACGCTATGACCCCAACACTTTTAAAGAGTACCATTTCCTTTAAATCAGACCCCCAACTGTAAATGTATCCTTTTGTCATCATTGATGGGTCATAAACACTTCATCTGCCTCTATCTCAATAACAATTCTTTTCCTTTTTTCAAACAATAACTAAACCCCTAACCAACATTTTTTACCTGACAACCAATGTATGTGAGTGTCAATTAATGTTATTGTTAGATTCAGCTCTAGCCAGGCGCCATTCCTCACCTAAAACAATATGAGTCATTCCAGTAAAGCTGCAGTAGGGAGTTTTGAGAAAACGTGGACTTAGCCTAAAATTTTGAACAAGCACACCTTACAGGCTCCTCCCCCTTGCTCTCTGCTGCGCTACAGACCCCCCTCCACAGCTCCTCGAGCCTGCCGTGAACGCGCAGGCTAGTAAGCAGGGCCACCAATGCTTTCAACACAATACAGGGGATTTATTCTGAGGAGGGTTTAGCTGTTGTTGTGTTGTGCTTTTAAAACTTTATGTAAAAAAATTGCTTATTTAAAATATTTCTATTAAAAGTTTTGTAAATATTTTTCAATAAAAAGGGATTAAAATTCTTTATGTAATCGCTCATTTGTGAGAACAAAAGCAGCACTTTACACAGAACATTACTGAATTACCTTTTGGATCAATTTAAAACACTAAACTTTCAGTAGGAATGATGAATCACTGAGGAAGCTCACTAAGCCAAGGAATAACAACATCTTAGAAATATGTCTTAGGTTTTATTTTGCCTATGGGTAAAATAAATCAGTAAAATAAATCAGCTTTTTTTGCAAAGTACACACAAGGAACATCTTGATTTGGACTGAAAGACGATTCGTTCACGTGGCTCTGTGTCTGGGACAATGTCTGACCTGTTGAAGGAGTATAAAATAATTTGTGTCAGACATTTGATTTACAAATTACATCCTGAGGGGGAAGAAAACGTGTATGTTTAAAAATAATCAAACATAGAATTCTGCCTTGCCAAACGTTGACAGGGACAGCGCACAATTAAAGTAGTTTCACCATAGCTGCATTTATTGTGATCAACAAAAACACTTTTAGGCTTACTAAATGTAGGTATCGAAACAATAGCAGTTTTTGTGAAAAGTTGTTTGTCCGCGATTAGCACAGCTGCACCACACGGGCAATCTTGAGCTTGAACACGGTACGCGCTGTGCGGGGGGAGGGTGAGGGTTATGAGCAGTGCGTACACGAGAGTGATTGACACTGCTAAGACAGTCCTCCTGGCTCTGATTGGCTGTTTCTGACCGGGAGCGGTGTATTTCTGCAAATGGCAGCAAGGTCACAGGGAGGAGCCACAGGAGCTTGATTTTTTTCACAGATTATCTGTCTCATATTCTACTGTCAGGACATAATGACAGTTTTAACAAATATGTAAAAAATATTTTTTTACAAAAGTTACCTACTGAAACTTTAACGAGAGAGCTGAAAATGTCCTTTGCTGTTGTGGTGTCCATCATAGGCACCAACACAAGGAACTCCTCTGTGACGGCCAATGTCTCATCAACTCCACGAATAAATATAGCCAGTTGAGCAACGTCTGTTTGATAAGAAATTACTTGACTTTGGGTTTCAGTTGGCTGCCCTAATCTGTGAATAGTTCCGAAATCCTCTCTGCAATAGTATTCCTCGTCAGTCTGATGTTGGCTAAAGCTTGTCGCTTCTCGGGACATACAAGTTCTGCAACCTTCAGCATGCATGTTTTGATGAACTCCCCTTCTTAATATGGCTTTAATGCTAATGCTATTTCGCAGTTATTAGCAATTATGTAGCTGGCTTTTGGCTTTACATCACTGACCTCTCGGCTCCGAGTGAAAACAGACTGCTGTTTCTTCAGACCCACCAGCAACTCATTCATCTTCTCTCGTCTCAGGTTGTCGTATTTTTCACCATGCTGAGTCTTATAGTGGCGTCGAATATTATAATTCCTAAACACTGACACGTGTTCATACACACCAAGCACACAGGTTTCCCATTCACCTCTGTGAATAAATAGGAAGCTGTCCATTTTCCTTGGAAAACTCTACACTCAGTATCCACTTTTCTCCTTTTTGACAAAGACATTTTGGCTAATGAGGGTGTAAAGGCGAGTACAAAAGTAAGTTTATGTATCGTAGTAATCACTGAACATTAGCTGTGTCTGTCTCAGCATTGTTTGGTCTTTTTCTTCTTTTTTCAGCTGCTTCATGTCTAAAAAACAGTGCACACTTAGCGGACAATTTAGGAATAGCAGTTTATTTAAAAAAATTTAGTTCATGTCTCATTGCAATTTTTCACTTTTAGATTTATCTTGTGGGCCGGATTGAACCCTTTGGCGGGCCGGTTCAGGCCCACGGGCCATAAGTTTGACACCCCTGGTCTAGTGGCTAGGATTCGGCGGTCTCACTACTATGTCGCTTCCTGCTTCTTACAGTGCAGATGCTTTGCTGCTTGCTCCTTCCTCTGCTTGCATATTTTTATTGATAATCTTGCTTTTCCTCTGAGAGAAACTATGAGCAGTGGCTCTCGGATACTTATAAATCACTGGACTATACATTGTTTGTAGACATAGTAGGCTATTGCCATATTTTAACATTTTTCTGCGTGACTGTGGCCTACCAATAGCTCAAGCCTGTCCTACAGTGACTTTAGCTAAAGCTAATTAGTCCAATATAATCAGACGGCTCGATCTGGCAGTTATTGTTAATATGATTGTATATTGCTTATACGAAAGTTTTACGTGGCTCGTTGGTCTAGTGGTGTGATTCTCGCTTCGGGTGCGTGAGGTCCCAGGTTCAACTCCCGGACGAGCCTTGAAGTTAGGAGCTGTTCCAACCCAAAGCTGTACTTTAAAGTCCAGTTTACTGTTAAATTAACCCAGATTAGGAGCCAGCACAATTGTAGTAGAGCATCTTGGCAATTTTTCATATCCTGCTTCAACTGCACGCAACAGAAAAAACTGGGATAAAAATTTGAGGAACAAATGAGCAGGACATGACTCTCCTTGTTCGTTTGTCTAGGTTTATGATTCTCGCTTATGGTGCTATAGGTCCCGGATGAGACCACTTTGCATAGAAGTGGAGGCATGGATTGAATAATATGGTTTATTTATTGAATGTAATGGAAAAGAGAGTTTCATCCGTGAGGCAAATTCATCACAATACTACTATCACTTCTTAGTGGCAAAATCAAGTCTGTTGTGGTAAAAATATTTAGTATCAAATGTTTCCTGTGGTCAAATGAGATCAGAAGGCTGAATCGGGCAGTGGAGCCATGAAAAGACCCCATGTAAATCTACCTGACCATAGTCTCTGTTATTGATATTGCTGTGAACTTTCCATTTGTTTTAGGCACTGTTTTATTTTTGAAAGGTTTGCGATAAGGCTCCTGCTGTTATAATGTAAATCTGATATTGTGTCATCCTTTTTAATGTATTTTTTGAAGTGCTCAACTGTGTAATATTCACACTGGCAGTGAGTACCAATGTAGAAATTATCATCTGGGTCAATGTTGTTTTCAATGGCTTGTGGTTTATGTTCTGTGTATTTGAAAGTTTCCAAGTTCAGTTGATCATAAGTAACAGAAAGGTTTCTGTCCAAGTTTGCCATGATCATTGTGTTTGTTACGTCCAATTTAGTTGGTGTGCAGTTACCTTATGTAGGGCTATGTTGCTCTTGATTCATTCCTTCTTCAAACTTATCCAGCTCGGTGATGTCCCTGATGAGAATCACTTTTGCTGCCTCAGGCGTCGACCCATGACGTTTGATGAATATTTCTTGCCCATGTTGCCTGGATCTTGTTTTGTTTTCTGAGTATGAGTGCTTTCTTGGCAATAGCAGCATTTTTCTTGGTGAGGTGTTTGTTGATGTAAACTTGGGAGCCTTTTAATTTCCTTCCTTGTCTGAGGAGTGCTGACTTTTTCTTTCTGTTGGTGAACCAGATAATTACCCATGGAGTGGCCGTTTTGTTTTTGCTCGTCAGAGTATGACAATCCTCAATGTCCCCGCCATCAACATACGTAAATGCCTTTTCTGTCCAAAAATCGAATCCTCTGATGTTCCAGCGTCTCCTTCTCCTCCTCGGTAGCTTCACTTGGCCTGGCAGTGGTGTATCCAGTGTCCGCGGCCACCCTGGCATAGTTCCGTTGTTTGGTTCTCAGGCCGCTGATAATCACATTGTATTGCTCGAGGTCAGCAACTCGAGTTTTCAGAAAAGCAATCTTCTCCACGTTTTGCCTCTTTAGCGTTTGTATTTTACTCATCAGATCCATGATTTTCTTGGGGTCCATCACTGGAGCTGCTGGACTGCGACCCAATACCGGATAAGCGGATGAAGGATGTATTTATGTACTTGTATAGTAAATTTATTGTATTGTGCTGCAGTTTTTATGGGTGTTAGTTAGGGTTAGTTAGTATCATCAATTTGGTTTCCATTTTTATGGATTAAATAAATTTGACATGCCATTAGGTTTAATCTTCAGCAGGTTGAGACACTTCACTTCAGACACTTGCAGCAACAGATGCTTTGTTAAACATCAACAGACTGGAAATACACTTAATGCTGATACAAAGCATAGGATTTAGCAGAGGATGGTTTCGATCGTTGGGTTATGGGCCCAACACGCTTCCGCTACGCCACTCTGCTCTGCTGTTCATAAGGAGGGGCTGGAAAATCTGTCCTCGATGGAAGGTGCCAACCAAGGTTCCAACAACTTACGGGTTGCAAAGTTAAACATTTGGTAGACCTTGCAACTATCTTTTATGTGAGCTTCCTGATTACTCACACATTGATTATTCACATGTAACACTTGTGATTGGCTGGCGTTTTAAAAAAGGGCCTTGTGAGTACAGATATAAACATCAGTAAGGAGTCTACCAAGTTGCCTCTTATCATTTTAGCTTGGACACCCAGTGAGGCTTACCACAATGGTTTGGACTGGGTCGACTAGGGTTTTCTGCGGCTCTTGAGCAGACGGCTGTACTCACTCTGGTTTCTCTTCAGACACACGTCTTTCGTCTTTTACGAAAGATTTCCTTGAAGGGGAACCCCGATGAGTTGAAACTATTTTTGGTGGGCTTTGCTGTTTGACAGAGCTTTTTGTACTTGTGAAAATTAAGCAGCTCCTATCGCTTCTTGCAGGTGTTTCTGGCTCTGGAGCTGTGGAGTCTGGATCTGTGGTTGGAGACACCTGCTGCCTCCATGTTCCTGCTCAACACCCTCTGCTTCAATTCTCCATGTCTCTCTCTTGCTCTGTCTGTCTCTTTTCACCCCCAACCGGTCGAGGCAGATGACCGCCCACCCTGAGCCATGGTTCTGCTCGCGGTTTCTGCCTCTTAAAAGGAAGTTTTTCCTTGCCTCTGTCGCCTAGTGCTTGCTCTTGGTGTGAATTGTTGGGTTTCCGCAGAAATCCTCTTATGACAGGCTTTACGAGAGATTCATGAAACGTTCGTATCACACCAATCAGAGCGTAAGAATGATCGTACATTAATAAATGCAGCGGCTGGAAACAATTGTAATTTAATTAATATCACGTACCAATATATTCTCGGTTTAGAGGCCTCGCCTCTACTATTTATGACATGGCCAGACGTAATCCGGCTAAGAAGCGGCACTTTTCAGAGGTGGAGAATGAAACCCTGACATCTCAGGTGCTCTGGTGCAGCCAGCTACCACCAGGCCCAGGGAAAAATGCCGGCTAAGAAAAATGCTATCCTACCCGATGAGGTTGAGGAGATCAAGAAATCTCTGGACTTCTTGTTGGCGGAGATTTTAACTGTTGCAATGCAACAGAAGAAAGTTATGGATCGGATGAGTAAAATACAAACGTTAAAGAGGCAAAACGTGGAGAAGATTGCTTTTCTGAAAACTCGAGTTGCTGACCTCGAGCAATACGATGTGATTATCAGCGGCCTGAGAACCAAACAACGGAACTATGCCAGGGTGGCCGCGGACACTGGTACACCACTGCCAGGCCAAGTGAAGCTACCGAGGAGGAGAAGGACACGCTGGAACAACAGAGGATTTGATTTTTGGACAGAAAAGGCATTTATGTTGATAGCGGGAACATTGAGGATTGTCATACTCTGCCAAGCAAAAACAAAACGGCCACTCCATTGGTAATTATCTAGTTCACCAACAGAAAGAAAAAGTCAGCACTCCTCAGACAAGAAAGGAAATTAAAAGGCCCCCAATTTACACCAACAAACACCTCACCAAGAAAAATGCTGCTATTGCCAAGAAAGCACTCATACTCAGAAAACAAAACAAGATCCAGGCAACATGGGCAAGAAATATTCATCAAACTTCATGGGTCGTCGCCTGAGGCAGCGAAAGTGATTCTCATCAGGGACATCACCGAGCTGGATAAGTTTGAAGAAGGAATGAATCAAGAGCAACATAGCCCTACATAAGGTACAGTGCCTTGCGAAAGTATTCGGCCCCCTTGAACTTTTCAACCTTTTGACACATTTCAGGCTTCAAACATAAAGATATAACATTTTTATTTTTTGTGAAGAATCACCAACAAGTGGGACACAATTGTGAAGTGGAACAAAATCTATTGGATATTTTAAACTTTTTTAGCAAGTAAAAAACTGAAAGGTGGTGCGTGCAAATTTATTCGGCCCCTTTACTTTCAGTGCAGCAAACTCACTCCAGAAGTTCTGCGAGGATCTCTGAATGATCCAATGTTGTCCTAAATGACTGATGGTGATAAATAGAATCCACCTGTGTGTGATCAAGTCTCTGTATAAATGCACCTGCTCTGTGATACTCTCAGGGTTCTGTTGAAAGCGCAGAGAGCATCATGAAGACCAAGGAACACACCAGGCAGGTCCGTAATACTGTTGTGGAGAAGTTTAAAGCCGGATTTGGATACAAAAAGATTTCCCAAGCTTTAAACATCCCAAGGAGCACTGTGCAAGCGATCATTTTGATGAAGGAGTATCAGACCACTGCAAATCTACCAAGACCTGGCCGTCCCTCTAAACTTTCAGCTCAGACAAGGAGAATACTGATCAGAGATGCAGCGAAGAGGCCCATGATCACTCTGGATGAACTGCAGATAACTACAGCTGAGGTGGGAGAGTCTGTCCATAGGACAACAATCAGTCGTACACTGCACAAATCTGGCCTTTATGGAAGAGTGGCAAGAAGAAAGCCATTTCTCAAAGATATCCATAAAAAGTCTCGTCTAAAGTTTGCCACAAGCCACCTGGGAGACACACCAAACATGTGGAAGAAGGTGCTCTGGTCAGATGAAACCAAAATCGAACTTTTTGGCCACAATGCAAAACGATATGTTTGGCGTAAAAGCAACACAGCTCATCACCCTCAACACACCATCCCCACTGTCAAACATGGTGGTGGCAACATCATGGTTTGGGCCTGCTTTTCTTCAGCAGGGACAGGGAAGATGGTTAAAATTGAGGGGAAGATGGATGCAGCCAAATACAGGACCATTCTGGATGAAAACCTGTTGGAGTCTGCAAAAGACCTGAAACTGGGACGGAGATTTATCTTCCAACAAGACAATGATCCCAAACATACAGCAAAATCTACAAAGGAATGGTTCACAAATAAACGTATCCAGGTGTTAGAATGGCCAAGTCAAAGTCCAGACCTGAATCCAATCAAGAATCTGTGGAAAGAGCTGAAAACTGCTGTTCACAAACGCTCTCCATCCAACCTCACTGAGCTCGAGCTGTTTTGCAAGGAAGAATGGGCAAGAATGTCAGTCTCTCAATGTGCAAAACTGATAGAGACATACCCCAAGCGACTTGCAGCTGTAATCGCAGCAAAAGGTGGCTCTACAAAGTATTAACGCAAGGGGGCCCAATAATTTTGCACGCCCCACTTTTCAGTTTTTTATTTGCTAAAAAAGTTTAAAATATCCAATAGATTTCGTTCCACTTCACAATTGTGTCCCACTAAATGGTGATTCTTCACAAAAAATACAATTTTTATATCTTTATGTTTGAAGCCTGAAATGTGTCAAAAGGTTGAAAAGTTCAAGGGGGCCGAATACTTTCGCAAGGCACTGTAACTGCACACCAACTGAATTGGACGTAACAAACACAATGATCATGGCAAACTTGGACAGAAACCTTTCTGTTACTTATGATCAACTGAACTTGGAAACTTTCAAATACACAGAACATAAACCACAAGACATTGAAAACAACATTGACCCAGATGATAATTTCTACATTGGTACTCACTGCCAGTGTGAATATTACACAGTTGAGCACTTCAAAAAATACATTAAAAAGGACGACACAATATCAGATTTACATTTTAACAGCAGGAGCCTTATCGCAAACCTTTCAAAAATCAAACAGTGCCTAAAACAAATGGAAAGTTCACAGCAATTGCAATAACAGAGACTATGGTCAGGTAGATTTACATGGGGTCTTTTCATGGCTCCACTGCCCGATTCAGCTTTCTGATCTCATTTGACAACAGGAAACATTTGATACTAAAGAGAGGAACTATTCATAGATTAGGACAGCCAACTGAAACACAAAGTCAAGTCATTTCTTGTCAATCAGACGTTGCTCAACTGGCTGTATTTATTCGTGGAGTTGATGAGACATTGGCCGTCACAGAGGAGTTCCTTGTGTTGGTGCCTATGATGGACACCACAACAGCAGAGGAAAGTTTTCAGCTCTCTCGTTAATGTAATTATACTTCTTTCCACTGAAACAAAGGGGAAAACATGAATTTGTTTTTTATAGCTAAGAGGAGCTGTACCATGATTTAAATGGTCCGGCCCACTTGGCATCAAATTAGACTGTATGCGGCCCTTGAACTGAAAGGTGTTTGACACCCCTGCACTAGACCATCAGGGAGTCACATCTATCAAATTTATGTTTGTAGATGTGAGTTTCCTTTTCACTCACTGGAATGACTCATATTGTTTTAGGCGAGGAATGGCGCCTGGCTAGAGCTTCAGAAGGCAGGACATGACAGATTACACATCTGTCAAATAGTCAGTTTGTTTTCTTAAATACCAAGTCTCTTGTAACGCTTATACAAAGCATAGGAATTAGCATAGGATGGTTTTGATCGATTGACCTCTGGGTTATAGGCCCAGCACGTTTCTGCTGCAGAACTCTGCTTTGCTGGTCACAGAGTGATAACATATTTTAATAAAGTACTGGCCTTTTTCAATAAAGTATTGGCTTTTTCCATGCTAAAGTTTTGTTCCAATGACATTAACAAGCACACCGTTAGTTACAGTCCCTGTGTTTCTAGGTAGTGTGGCCGAGTGGTCTAAGGTGCTGGATTTAGGCTCCAGTCTCTCTGGAGGAGTGGGTAGAAAGGCAACAGGTGTGTTACTTTTCGACTATGATTTATACAATAGCAGTGCAAGCATTTTACCCAGGTTTGATTTCTGTAATGGTTCAAATACGGCCGGTCCAAATCCTGCCGACAACAAAAGGCATCCCATAACGGATGATCTTTCTTATATCCAGCAATGGTGGTATAATGGTGAGAATAGCTACCTTCAAAGCAGTTGACCTGGGTTTGATTCCCAGCCATCGCATTAGTTTTCTTTAAGTTATGTTACTTGCTTTATTTGTCAAGAATTCAGCAGAAACGTTACTTGCCCAAGCCGGTTTGATAAAATATTTAGACTAACATATTCTCCATCACCCAGCCAGGTTTCAGTTAGACAAAATAAATCAATATTATAATCTGATTTTAATTAATTTACTAGTACACTTTTAGAAGAGAGAGATCTGATGTGGAACCATCCATCACCTTATCGTGGTGGAGAGGTTTGTGTGTCCCTATGAACCTGAGGGCTGTGTTGTCTGGAGCTTTGTGCTCCTGGTAGGGTCTCCCATGGCAAAGAGGTCTCAGGGGAGGGGCCAGACAAAGAATGGTTCAAAGACTCTAATGGAAAAGCAAGGAAGGGATAGAGGGACCCTGCCCGGAGGAAGCCCGGGGCCCCCGTCTGGAGCCAGGCCCAGACGGTGGGCTCGTGAGCGAGCGTCTGGTGCCCGGGTTTGCCACGGAGCCCGGTCGGGCACAGCCCGAAGAAGCAACGTGGCACTTCTCCCTCCAGCCCATGGGCCCACCACCTGTGGGAGGATCCAAAGGGGTCGGGTGCGCTGTTATATGGGTGGCAGCGAAGGTCAAGGGCTTCGACGGACCAGACCCGGGCGGCAGAGGCTGGCTCTGGGGACGTGGAATGTCACCTCTCTGTGGGGGAAGGAGCCGGAACTTGTGCAGGAGGTGGAGCGCTACCAGTTAGATCTGGTGGGGCTTACCTCTACACACAGTCTCGGTTCTGGAACCGTACTCCTGGATAGGGGTTGGACTCTGTCCTACTCCGGAGTTGCCCATGGTGTGAGGCGCCGGGCGGGTGTGGGGATACTCACAAGCCCCCGGCTGAGCGCCGCTGCATTGGAGTTTACCCCGGTGGACGAGAGGGTCGCCTCCCTACGCCTGCGGGTGATGGGGGGGAAAACTCTGACTGTTGTTTGTGCATATGCACCAAACAAGAGTTCGGAGTATTCGGCCTTCTTGGAGACCTTGAATGGAGTCCTGTATGGGGCTCCAGTAGGGGACTCCATAGTTCTGCTGGGGGACTTCAATGCACACGTGGGCAATGATGGAGATACTTGGAGAGGCGTGATTGGGAGGAACGGCCTCCCTGATCTAAACCAGAGTGGTTGTCTGTTGTTGGACTTCTGTGCTAGTCATGGATTGTCCATAACAAACACCATGTTCGAACATAGGGAGGCTCATAAGTGTACGTGGTACCAGAGCACCCTAGGCCAAAGGTCAATGATCGATTTTATAATCGTTTCATCTGATCTGAGGCCGTATGTTTTGGACACTCGGGTGAAGAGAGGGGCAGAGCTGTCAACTGATCACCATCTGGTGGTGAGTTGGGTCAGGGGATGGGGGAGGACTCTGGACAGACCTGGTAAGCCCAAACGGGTAGTGCGGGTAAACTGGTAACGTCTGGAGGAGGCCCCTGTCCGACGGACTTTCAACTCACACCTCCGGCGGAGCTTTTTTTCGGGCATCCCTGTGGAGGCTGGGGGCATTGAACCTGAGTGGACAATGTTCAAAGTCTCCATTGCTAAAGCTGCGGCGGCGAGCTGTGGTCTTAGGGTTTTAGGTGCCTCAAGGGGCGGTAACCCACGAACACCCTGGTGGACACCGGTGGTCAGGGAAGCCGTCCGACTGAAGAAGGAGTCTTTCCGGGATATGTTATCCCGGAGGACTCCGGAGGCAGTTGCAGGGTACCGACAGGCCCGAAGGGCTGCAGCCTCTGCCGTGACAGAGGCAAAGCAGCGGGTGTGGGAGAAGTTCGGAGAAGACATGGAGAAGGACTTTCGGTCGGCACCAAGGTGCTTCTGGAAAACCGTTCACCACCTCAGGAGGGGGAAGCGAGGAACCATCCAAGCTGTTTACAGTAAGGATGGGACGTTGTTGACCTCAACTGGGGAGGTAATAGAGCGGTGGAAGGAGCACTTTGAGGAACTCCTAAATCCAGCTGACACGCCCTCTGTGGTAGAGGCAGAGCTGGAGGATGATGGGGGATTGTCGTCAATTTCCCTGGTGGAAGTCGCTGAGGTAGTCAAACAACTTCACAGCGGCAAAGCCCCAGGGATTGATGAGATCCGTCCAGAAATGCTGAAGGCTCTGGGTGTGGAGGGGATGTCTTGGTTGACACGCCTCTTCAACATTGCGTGGAAGTCTGGGACGGTGCCTAAGGAGTGGCAGACCGGGGTGGTGGTTCCCCTCTTCAAAAAGGGGGACCAGAGGGTGTGTGCCAATTACAGGGGTATCACACTTCTCAGCCTCCCTGGTAAAGTCTACTCCAAGGTGCTGGAAAGGAGGGTTCGGCCGATAGTCGAACCTCGGATTGAAGAGGAACAATGCGGATTCCGTCCTGGCCGTGGAACAACGGATCAGATCTTCACTCTCGCAAGGATCTTGGAGGGGGCCTGGGAGTATGCCCAACCAGTCTGCATGTGTTTTGTGGATCTGGAGAAGGCGTATGACCGGGTCCCCCGGGAGAAATTGTGGGAGGTGCTGCGGGAGTATGGGGTGAGGGGGTCCCTTCTCAGGGCCATCCAATCTCTGTATGACCAAAGCGAGAGCTGTGTCCGGGTTCTCGGCAGTAAGTCGGACTCGTTCCAGGTGAGGGTTGGCCTCCGCCAGGGCTGCGCTTTGTCACCAATCCTGTTTGTAATATTTATGAACAGGATATCGAGGCGTAGTCGGGACGGGGAGGGGTTGCAGTTCGGTGGGCTTGGGATCTCGTCGATGCTTTTTGCAGATGATGTGGTCCTGATGGCATCATCGGTCTGTGACCTTCAGCACTCACTGGATCAGTTCGCCGCCGAGTGTGAAGCGGCTGGGATGAGGATCAGCACCTCTAAATCTGAGGCCATGGTTCTCAGCAGGAAATCGATGGAGTGCTTTCTTCAGGTGGGGAGTGAGTCCTTACCCCAAGTGAAGGAGTTTAAGTACCTTGGGGTCTTGTTCTCGAGTGAGGGGAGCATGGAGCGTGAGATTGGTCGGAGAATCGGAGCAGCCGGTGCGGTATTATATTCTGTTTATCGCACCGTTGTGACGAAAAGAGAGCTGAGCCAGAAGGCAAAGCTTTCGATCTACCGGGCAATTTTCGTTCCTACCCTCACCTATGGTCACGAAGGCTGGGTCATGACCGAAAGAATGAGATCCAGGGTACAAGCAGCCGAAATGGGTTTCCTCAGGAGGGTGGCTGGGGTCTCCCTTAGAGATACGGTGAGAAGCTCAGTCATCCGAGAGGAGCTCGGAGTAGAGCCGCTGCTCCTTCGCGTCGAAAGGAGCCAGTTGAGGTGGTTCGGGCATCTGGTAAGGATGCCTCCTGGGCGCCTCCCTAGGGAGGTGTTCCAGGCACGTCCAGCTGGGAGGAGGCCTCGGGGAAGACCCAGGACTAGGTGGAGAGATTATATCTCCAACCTGGCCTGGGAACGCCTCGGGATCCCCCAGTCGGAGCTGGCTGATGTGGCTCGGGTAAGGGAAGTTTGGGGTCCCTTACTGGAGCTGCTGCCCCCGCGACCCGACTCCGGATAAGCGGATGAAGATGGATGGATGGATGGATGGAGATCTGATGTTTAAGGCAGGAATGACTTCCTGTGGCGCTCTG
>CM057259.1:2474194-2498120 GCA_029931835.1 Etheostoma nigrum
ATTGTATTGTAAATTAATCTGACGACTATGAAGAGAAGCAGAGAAGAGATGGGGTGCCATGTTTGAGGCTATACACCCTCCCCCGCCGGTCTAGGCAATCACTGCAGCTTCCTAACTATAAGATTTATCAAAGAGGAGCGTTTTAAGTTTACTCTAAAATGTGGTGACGGTTTCTGCGTAAACTTGCGTACACGAGGTCAGACCAGAAGAGAGATTTTTTCGCAGCCTATGCTCACGTTCAAATTGATAAATGCTGAGCTTTGCGTAGGAATTGGCGTACGCCCGTCCTACTCCTGTTTTAGGTCGTACGCACGTTTCATAAATGAGGGCCAATGTGAGCACAATAAAGATTTCTTTAAGAAAGGTTTTTCCTTTATAGTTCTAGTTTTTTTTTCCAGTTATTCTGGTCACACTTGGCACTATTTCACGCCTTTTGTCTGTAGTTCTCGATTCTGTCATGGCTTAACTCTGTCTCCCCCACCTCTTTTTTTGTCTCTGGCCAGCCATGGCCAGAAGTATTATGCTTTCGTCCTACCATCTCTACATACGTATTCACTTCCCATTCTTGTGAATGTGATAACACAGGACCCCCTGGAGGGAATTTCTGCAGCAGAAGCGTGCTGGGCCAATAACCCAGAGGTTGATGGATCGAAACCATCCTCTGCTAATTCTTATGCTTTGTATAAGCGTTACAAGAGACTTGGTGTTTTTTCTTAATACGGCTTTAATGCTAATGCTATTTCGCAGTTATTAGCAATTATGTAGCTGGCTTTTGGCTTTACATCACTGACCTCTCGGCTCCGAGTGAAAACAGACTGCTGTTTCTTCAGACCCACCAGCAACTCATTCATCTTCTCTCGTCTCAGGTTGTCGTAACCCTAACCCTTTTTCACCATGCTGAGTCTTATAGTGGCGCCGAATATTATAATTCCTAAACACTGACACGTGTTCATACACACCAAGCACACAGGTTTCCCATTCACCTCTGTGAATAAATAGGAAGCTGTCCATTTTCCTTGGAAAACTCTACACTCAGTATCCACTTTTCTCCTTTTTGACAAAGACATTTTGGCTAATGAGGGTGTAAAGGCGAGTACAAAAGTAAGTTTATGTATCGTAGTAATCACTGAACATTAGCTGTCTGTCTCAGCATTGTTTGGTCTTTTTCTTCTTTTTTCAGCTGCTTCATGAAAAAACAGTGCGCACTTAGCGGACAATTTAGGAATAGCAGTTTATTTAAAAATTTTTAGTTCATGTCTCATTGCAATTTTTCACTTTTAGATTTATCTTGTGGGCCGGATTGAACCCTTTGGCGGGCCGGTTCAGGCCCACGGGCCGTACGTTTGACACCCCTGGTCTAGTGGCTAGGATTCGGCGGTCTCACTACTATGTTGCTTCCTGCTTCTTACAGTGCAGACGCTTTGGTGCTTACTCCTGCCTCTGCTTGCATATTTTTGCTGATAATCTTGCTTTTCCTCTAAGAGAAACTATGAGCAGTTGCTCTTGAATACTTAGAAATCACTGGACTAAACATTTTTTGTGGACATAGTAGGCTATTGCCATATTTTAACATTTTTCTGCATGACTGTGGCCTACCAATAGCTCAAGCCTGTCCTACAGTGACTTTAGCTAAAGCTACTTCAGGGTTGCCAACTTTGGCTCAGTGGTAGAGCGGTTGCTTCCCAATTGGAAGGTTGGTGGTTCAATCCCCGGCCCTGCAGTCCCATGTCGAAGTGTCCTTGGGCAAGACACTGAACCCTGAGTTGTCCCTGATGCTGCGCATTGGAGTGTGAATGTGTCTGCATGTTTATCTGATGAGCAGATGGTTCAATCCCCGGCCCTGCAGTCCCATGTCGAAGTGTCCTTGGGCAAGACACTGAACCCTGAGTTGTCCCTGATGCTGCGCATTGGAGTGTGAATGTGTCTGCATGTTTATCAGATGGCACCTTGTACGGCAGCCTCGGCCACAGTGTGTGAATGGTTCCTGTACTATGTAAAAGCGCTTTGAGTAGTCGTTCAGACTAGAAAAGCGCTATATAAATACAGCAAATACATTTACATTTTCAAAAAACCTTGGAGTGAGATTTGGTGGGGCCAACCAAAATTTTGCCGTGTACAAAGTAATTTATTTTTGGCTTATTTAACATCATTACTGTACAGCAAAAATGTTTACACACACATTTTTATATATATATATATATATATATATATATACAGTATATATATATACACACACACACATACGATAGACAGAAGAATGAGAAGCACTGATTTACATAAATTCTAATCCTTCAAAATTAAGTGATGAATATGGAGCTTCTACCCCAGTTCATGGGAATACAAATGTAAAATTTCAAGCCATTATGAATACTTGTAATCGATTGTGGTGGTCAATATTCATAAAAAAGGACAAGTTTGTGAACGGGCAACACAAATTTTGATAATGAACAACTAAACACTTTACACACTGGACTTTTAAGGTCTGTGTGCCTTGTTATACTGAACTGTGGCCTTCTTAGAGGCCTTGATGATTGCTGTGGGTGGCTCCCACTTGAAGCAGGGCTCCAGACCAGCCATTTTTATTGTCATTATTGATGACAGGGTGCCATCCAGGGCAAGGTTGTTCCTGACCTTGGTCTTGTTTAGTCCCACCACAGAAAACACTCTCTCCGCATCAGCATTTGAATGGGGTAGCACCAGGACAATCTTGGCAATGGTGGCAAGCCTCGGGAACAGGGTTACACCTGTTACCTGTGAAAAATGAGCCAAGAACACAGTGGAAATAAGCTCTCAAGTAGTATTGTTGTTTTTAATTTATTTCTTGTCTTTGATAGATTAAGACAAAATGCATGCATCTATATGATGCTTTGTATATACACTATATCCTACACACACAGAACTAACTGATTACACATCAACCTACAGCATACTTTAACATTTGTCAAAAGGGAAGAAAAAAAACAACAATAAGGCTTGAGAGCGTATTTTCATTCTGTTTATTGTGTTCTTGGTGAAGCATAATTCTTACCTTGTGTTTTCGGGTAGCCATTTCAGCCCAGAAGTTCTCCATGTCAATTTCCTCTGGGACTTGCAGGGGTGGTATTGGCATAGTCTGGTATTCCAGGAACTCGTCACTGAGTAGGTTATACTGCTGGGGGCCATGGTAGGGGAGCAGGTTGGAAAACCTAATTTAAGAAAGCAATTTTTTATATATGGTTATCAACCCAAAGGAGCAAATAAGTATTTACAAAAAGAAGTCACTTGGCTCATGTGCTTAGAGTCAAAATTCTGCCTTTGTATTGAATTTGGTGTATTTAATTTCAGATAACAAGCAGAAATTGCTGAAAAATACCCTAACCTCTCAACAAAGTAAAGGGCATCTTCTACGCCACATTCCAACCTCCGCCGAAAATCAACAAACTTGGCATGTTTGAGCAGTGGCTCTTGTAGGGGCAGCTTTTTTAGAGCATAGTCCACAGCATAGGTCAGAAATGCCAAGGCAGCTTCATGGAATTGCTCCATCTGCTCTGGCGTAATGTCTCCATCATCCAGTAGCTTGTTGAGCTTCACCCTGGTGGTGAAGCCAATATTCAGCTTTCTTCCTATCACAGATACAACAAATCATGTTAACAGAAACGCTGTGTCATGCTGATCATAATAGTACCATGACACTAGGCATGAAGTCCAACGTTTTTGGTAGTCTGATCTCATCACCTGTAAAATTTGAAGTATTAAAAATAATGATAGGTAATCATCAAACACTGACCTGGCAAATGGTTTGCCTTTTCTTTAAAAAGCAAGAACGGTTTGTCGTCTTGCAGCGCTGTAGGCACCATGAACTTGGCGCACAGCTTGCGAATGAAGTTCTTCATCTACAACAAAGACATTTACAAGTGTAAACCAGTGTGTGCATAAGCTCTCAGAGGCAGCAAAAAAAGAAGAAGCACATCCCACCCACCCTCCCATTGTACCTCATCATGTAACAGAAATATTGAGGACTGTTCTCTCTGGAGCAGGAGGCTGAATGAGGTGAATACCGGTATGGTGGCCTGGAAGAACAGTAGGTACACCTCCGTCATGGGGTCAGAGAATGCCTTCTGAAGTCTCCTGAACCGCGCCTGATTATCATCTTGAATAAAAAAAAAAATAGGTTGTCATTATCACAAGTGTACATTTATTTGTGATACACAAATTATGTGGCATTTGTTGTAGCTGCATAATGAAAATAGCATGAGGGATCCTACCAGCAGATTTGAAGTAGCTGGCCAGAAGTTCATATAACCTCAGAATCCGGGTCAGACAGAGTTCAAGGCTTAACCAACGAACGGAGACATGCAGGAGGATCTCCATATACTCAGCTTCATGGAGCTCACAAAATTCTGTCACATACATTTCATTATATTAAACTTATGTATTCAAAAACATTTCAATATTATAAATGGTACTGTCTAAAGTGCATACCTGTCAAGAACCCCTTTCGGTTTGTACTACCCTTGAACCAGTAGCCAACATCAACTACCAAGTCCTCCAGATCAAATTTGGAAACCTGCAATACATGAAGCAGACCATAAACATTCAGTTAATGCATGTAATCAGTAGACAAATTTAAAGTTGTATATAAAGTAAAATTAGGCCTATACTCACATCCAAAAATCCAATCCCAGCTCTTTTAGCGGTGTTGTGGACTATATGACATGGGCAACCGTGAACGTAAATACTAGAGTGTTCTTTCAGAATTCTGGAGGCAATGGAATTATGTGAGCCTATGTTCACAGCAGCATTGTCCACTGAGAGACCAACACAGTTTTGCCATGGGATAGCCTTCTCTGCTAAGGTGGCATTTATCTTGCTGAAGATGATGTCTGCTGTCCCACACCTTGTTCCGCTAGTAGTACACATCCCCAGGAAGCGGTGAACAACCTTATCATTGATAAACATCCGGACAGTCAGGGGGTTCATCTTCTCTACTCCTGAAATAACAGCATGTAAGCATATAAAGCCTCCCATATTCTTATATACATGTTTTAAAAAATATATCATGCTTGATTATTGTGGATTATTGTGGGGTGGCAGTTGCTCAACCCGTAGGGAGTTGGGTTGGGAACCGGAGGGTCACTGGTTCAAGTCCCCATATGGACCAAAAAGTACGGAGTGTGGATTGGTGGCTGGTGGTCCCCCAAACCGCTCAGGGCGCTGGTTCAGCTGGCAGCCCCCCCACTCACTCTGACATCTCTCCATTAGTGTATATATGGGTCCTGAGCATGTGTGTGTATTTCAGGCCTGTGTGTGATTACTAACAAAGTGTGTACACAGAGTGTAAATTGTAATTTCCCCACTGGGGATTAATAAACAAATTAAAATAATCATGTTCAATAGTTTGGGAAATACCTGTGTCATTAGATCCATCTGTGATGAGGGTGTATGGCCCTTCCCTCATTTGTACCACCAACTCGTTCATGAAATGTGGTGCCAGTGCTTCGTTAACTATACATGAACTCTTTGTTCTTGCACACTTGTACTCCTGGGCTGTTTTGGAATCCTTGAAACACTCCTTTAGAAGAGGCCCCAGGTGGTCAGTCAACGCAAGCGGCACATTGTACTGAACTAATGTTGCTGTCATTTTGACCTCAGCCCTTCTGGTCTGGAAGAAAAAAGTGGCCAATTAAGACGGACATAAAACTAAGAAAACCTGACTGTGAAACACAACACAGAAATACAAAAACATAAACAAGACGGTAAATTAGTCAAAACTATCAACTACGACAGTACAGTATATTCCACAAAACTGTTGAACCTTGACAGGACCATGACACATAGCATACCTTAGCCTCTTGGTCTGACATTCCCCCAACAGAGGGAGGGGAAATTGAAAATCTGTTGAGTGAAGAGGTGGATTCAATGGCCCGCTGTTTTTCCTGGTGGCCCTTGCTCTTAACATGTCGCACAATATCTGAAACACCCTGGTGGAAACATGTGTTTTCCACACGACATACAGCACACCAGTAATGTGTGCTGAGGCTACCTTTATGGATGAATGGCCATTTTGTGGTCCACTCATTTTTGAACGTACATCTGTATGTTGCAGCTCCACACAAGGCTCTAATCTTCAACCTCTGCTCGGGCTGCTGCTGCTGTTGGTGGTTTTCTGCCTGTTGTTCTGTCTAACGTTACACATCACGGATAAAATTGTTTTGTAAGTCGTTATATTGTTTTGGGGACAATGACATGGCTGGATAGCTAACTTGTCTTGATGTTAAACATACATAATTTTACATTACTTTACATTACATTATTTTACTGATGGCCAACTGTACACAGTGGCTGTGTCTCAAATCGCGCACTTCTGTACTAAATACTATTTGAGTACATAGTGCGTTCACACTGTCGAAGTGCGGTCAAATGAAGTGTACTTAAATACCCGGATGGTACACTCAAAACGCCCCGAAAAATGAGTGTACATCGATGGACACTTTCCACACTCAACGGTCGCCATCTTGGCTACGTAGCGGAAGGGGCGGGGCTAACAACAGTTAGACGCGATAGCGAGACCGACGGAGCAATACAAATGTAAGTTAAACGTGAGTGTTTTTGCTATACTTATAACATATAAGCCACCTGTATATGTATATTTGGTTAATTTTACAGTCGGTAATGATTTTTGTACCAGGAATTATAACCTTTATTGGTATCGTAATTGGACGTGCTAGCAAGCCAACCTTAGCTAGCTAACAGCGGCAGTTTAACCAGATTGGCAAATACGTTATAAGCTAACGTTACATGTGTTGTAGTTTGTTTGTGTTAAACTATCGTTCCGCTGTAGAAGATTTTAGTGTTATGTTGTGATCTTAACAAGTTGTTCATAATCCGATGTGAGCGTTAGCTCACCAAAATAGCGATCAGCTGATTGTCTGCCAGTAACGTAAACAGTAGCGCAATGTTAAAACGTATCCGCTGTTACTGCCTCCACCTGATGTATATACTGTATACTGCCTCCACCTGATGTATATACTGTATAACCCATCTCTTCAGGGACAAACGAGGAGTATAGGGCCATCATTTAGGGGCGACGATGGCCATCAGACCGTAGAAGGATCCCCTGGAGAGTCTGAAGTCCCCCCTCATGTCCCTGTCCCCATCAGACTAGCTCCGACCCGGGGGGGAGCCTGCAGAACTACAAGCACATTTATAAAATAAAATTATATTAAAAGTATTAAACTTTGTTGTCTGTTGTATTACACGTTGCATGACTGTAGTAAGCATATAAAGGAATGGGGTCTATTTAAATGTCAGGTCTGTTCCCTCTGCTTTCACTACTGTATCATCACTGTATGAAGACCATTTAGAACAAAAATACAACTTAAAATAAAAGACGTAATGATGTTTTGTCTATTAGGTAAGTTGTAAGGGTAATGCTTCATTATAACAGTCTTATCTCTGGGCTGGAAAGATTTCCTCATGAAACAGTTGAGCATTAAGATGAACAGTAACGTTATGAATGAATGAATATTAACGTTACTTATTTTTAGAGCAGAAATATAAGTATATACATATAAGAGTGGACTACAAAGAATAGGTATAATTAATGAATTTAAAAGACTGCACTAACAAGAACAAATATACAATACAGTTGTGTGTACTGTTTTCAACTAATGGGGGGGGTGACATGACGGCTGTGTTGCAGTTGTCATCCTGGAGCAAATAAAAACATCACATTTATTGTTGTTAAAATATCAAAAACAATGCAGGAATTATTTTTCGCGAAACACAATAGCCGACTGGAATGCTCTCCCTTGGTGAAATTCACAATTTTACAGAAGAAGAAGAGATGAAATGTGGTCGTCATTTCCGGTAAGTGCACATGGCAGTGCGCGATTTGAGACAACACTCCTCTGTCGAATTTTACGCACTATGCAAGACAGTACGTAGTGCGCGAAGTGTACTTCTGTAAGTGCACTAACGGAAGTGCGCGATTTGAGACACAGCCAGTGTTTTTGACTTTGGATCTTGCTAGCATACTAGCCATTTCTGTCTTGGTTCTACAAGCTGAGTGGACTATATCTCCTGATGCCAAGGAAGGCAAGTTGTATCTAAGATCTTTCCTATTTCCTGGAGGAGTGAACAACGTTTGCATTGGATACGAACCTTATAGGATTGGAATGATTGTCCCAGGTATTAGTCCAACCCTCAGACGTAACCAGAAAGTTATTTGGATAAACTTTAGCTAGATTTCGATTATAAAATATAAACTAGCCTATTGTTTAAAAAATATATATATTTTGGCAAGTGGCCATGGTATAATACATCTGGTTAATGCCTGACGAGTTGTCCGTTGTCAGGTAAACTTTGGCAGAGGCGAACCGTCCTACGCGGCCGCTAATTACCTGACAATGTACACTACACCTCGTCGGGCATTAGATAGGACCCCTTACATATTTTCTACTATTTAAACTCATTGTCCAAGAGGAAATCATTTGCTAGTGTTTAGTGTATATAACAACTCACACAAAAACTATACTCAATAAACTCAATAAATATTCAAAGCATACATACCTGATGGCGGAGAAATGCGCACGCCTGGATGGGATGGCTTGTGAAGTAGCATCGCAAATGTGACAAAAAAAGACCCGCCCTTTAATAGCATTTATTGGCCAGGCGTTCATGCTTACGCAAGGTAACGTAACCCCCCACTGGTACAGGTCCTAGCCGCTAGGACCTAGCGGGATGAGGTCATAGACAGTTAAAGAGGTTGAGGTTGACACTTCAGCGTGAGAAATCGGGAGTGTGGCGTGTGAGAGTGTAAAACCAGTCAAATGCGTGTGTCTCACGGCCAATGCGTGAGAGTTGGCAGCCCTGCTACTTAGTCCAATATAATCAGACAGCTCGATCTGGCAGTTATTGTTAATATGATTGTATATTGCTAATACAATAATTTTATGTGGCTCGTTGGTCTAATGGTATGATTCTCGCTTCGGGTGCGAGAGGTCCCGGGTTCAACTCCCGGACGAGCCCTGAAGTTAGGAGCTGTTCCAACCCAAATCTGTACTTTAAAGTCCAGTTTATGGTTAAATTAACCCAGATTAGGAGCCAGCACAATTGTAGTAGAGCATTTTAGCAATTTTTCATATCCTGCTTCAACTGCACGCAACAGAAAAAACTGGGAAAAAAATATGAGGAACAAACGAGCAGGACATGACTCTCCTTGTTCATTGGTCTGGGATTATGATTCTCGCTTAGGGTGCTATAGGTCCCGGATGAGACCACTTTGCATAGAAGTGGAGGCATGGATTGAATAATCTGGTTTATTTATTGAATGTAATGGAAAAGAGAGTGTCATCCATGAGGCAAATTCATCACAATACTACTATCACTTCTTATTGGCAAAATCAAGTCTGTTTTGGTAAAAATATTTAGTATCAAATGTTTCCTGTTGTCAAATGAGATCAGAAAGCTGAATTGGGCAGTGGAGCCATGAAAAGACCCCATGTAAATCTACCTGACCATAGTCTCTGTTATTGCAATTGCTGTGAACTTTCAATTTGTTTTAGGCACTGTTTGATTTTTGAAAGGTTTGCGATAAGGCTCCTGCTGTTAAAATGTAAATCTGATATTGTGTCATCCTTTTTAATGTATTTTTTTAACTGCTCAACTGTGTAATATTCACACTGGCAGTGAGTACCAATGTAGAAATTATCATCTGGGTCAATGTTGTTTTCAATGGCTTGTGGTTTATGTTCTGTGTATTTGAAAGTTTCCAAGTTCAGTTGATCATAAGTAACAGAAAGGTTTCTGTCCAAGTTTGCCATGATCATTGTGTTTGTTACGTCCAATTCAGTTGGTGTGCAGTTACCTTATGTAGGGCTATGTTGCTCTTGAGTCATTCCTTCTTCAAACTTATCCAGCTCGGTGATGATGGAGTGGCCGTTTTGTTTTTGTTTGTAAATGGAAAGAATGTATTGTTTAATATTGGCAGCCAGCTCAAAAAAGCTTGGCTTCTTTTTCAAAAACTTTGACTTATGTAAATAAAATTTGGTTAAAATAATAATTAGATTTATCGTGGTGTAATACTCTGAATAAAGCTCTCTATCAGGTTGAGTGAATCCAAACAATACAATTTCCAAATGTAATGTAAATTGAGGGTAAATATGAAGAGCAATAAAATGTGATAATCTGCTCCATAGTTTCTTGGTACCAAGACCAAAATAAATATACCAGTGTTTCATTTAGTTCTCCACAAAAAGTACAGCTGATATTGGATAGATAGATAGATGGAGTTTATTGCCCTTACACATGTACAGGTACAATGCAACAAAATACCGGTTAGAGTATGCCTCCGAGCCGCTGCTATTTAAAGCGCCGCCACACGCATTCTCTGAAAAGAAAGGATTTATGCAGACAGCAATAACATGGTATACAGTACACAACATAACACTTGATACACAAGACAACACACAGTTCATGTAGACACATGAAGGAATTTTTTGAGGTGGCTTGGGAGGGAGTGAGAAACCTTGAAAATCGAGGCAGTCAGACGGATACGGGGCGGGATGGGGGAGGGAGTGTATGGTGTGTGTGTGAGTGTGTGGAGTTGTGTGTGTGAATATGCGCGTCAAACTGTCTATGTTGTTAAAAGTTCAGTTCATCTGCGTGTCCTTGAAGAGAAAAGCCTGTGCAAAGGATGAGATAGAATGTCCAACTGCGAGTTGTTTTCCTGCTCGGGTGAAGGGCGGTTTGGGGGGGGGGGGGGTGGACGGGGACAGTTTAAGCAATTTCATTCCAATTTAGGTTGACCCGGTGGAAATGTGTCTGAATCAATGTCCATCACTCAATTGTTACCAACCTCAGCATCATACGAGCATCCAGTACATGTAGTGATTTTGTCAGTCCATTTACCTTCTCTGCCAGTCCGGTGGTTACACGAAGCAACTCCACTGACTGGGCCCTGATGGAATCAATCCCCTTTTGCGCTTCCAAGGGCCGGTCTGAGATGTTGCGAGACAGTTCACTGGACTGGTCAGCCCTCAGATGTAAAACCTTCATCCTCTCAATCACTCCATGTAGGCACTCTTTAAGTTCCCCAGACAGCTGGTGGGTAAATTTGCTGGCGGCTGTCTTACCAATTTTCCGATAGGTCAGTGAGACCCCAACTCCGATGATCAGGAGCCCCACCAACAGAATTCCAATTATCCAAATATCTTCAACGTCTTCCACAGTCAGAACGTCCAGGCAGACCGCTTGCCAATTCTCCCAGGAATCGCGAGCGTAGCCTGCAGGGAATGTTCCGCTCGGACATGACGGCTCCCCCGGCGAAGCATGTTTAGGTGAAAAAATCTTGTCAATAGCGCTGAATAACTGTTAAACACGTTTATTTTGGATCAGACGGCCACTGATTTGACAAATGAGACTCCAGGATTAATCTTTAGCTGAATCCCATTTCTCCATCTTACCCCTACCCCTTGCCCCTTACCCCTACCCCTTGGCCCTTGAAACCAAGGGGTAAGGGGAAGGGGTGAAAACATACCCCTATGAAATGGGACACAACTTGGTTACATCACCATACAGTATTGATCACAAACTTCCAAGATGCAATACATGTGCATACACATGTATCATGTATACATACATATACACCCTGTATACATGGTGTGTTGTATATCTGTTTTAGTTATCACCGTTTTGAATGTCATTGATGTTTCAGAAAAACATTTTGTTAATAAAAATCTGTCTTTATTGCCAATAAATTAAACATAACAGGCAAAACAATATTACATAAAATGATGTTACAGAACTATTATCAGCTATTAGAACCATAACTAACTTGTCACACACATAAAAAGGCTTCATATGTATAAAACAAAAAAAATACACACACTCAACGACCAGTTGATCAATTCCATGTTGAATATTTCAGGAAAACAGCAGGCAGGGAACAAAGAGAAAATGAGAAAAGTTCCACAAGACAAGCTAGACAGACAGGGAAGAAGCCAAGCTGAGATAAGAGGGGAGAGGAGGAAAAACACGACTGCTCTCGCCGGAAGCAGGAAGAGGATATTAATGTCTTTTTTTCATTTTCTGCAGATAATGGTTAGTTGGGTAGAATCTGTGGAGCATTTTGAAAGATATCTCCTTAACTTTGTTGGGTAAGAAAAACTTCTGCGGCAGTAGCCAAACCTTTTCCCAACAAATCTCTTTAACATATGAAGACCAGCACGATAAAGCAGCAGGTGTACTTCTAACGTCTTGTTGAAAGAGTTGACGAGTCATATGTGTAAAACTAAAAAAAAAAACACACAAGACCACAGACAAACAAATTAACTACAGCTGTTCTGATATTTCAGACCAATCTGATGCCTGTTGGCCTCCCATTTCATCAGTGTCCCATATCAAAACCAACAACAATATACAAGTGCATGAACAGGAATTAATTACAAATGATTACAATAATACAGTACAAATGCAATAATGAATGGGTACAGCATGAACATATGAATTAGGAAACTTCTGCTCGTTTTCAGCCCGAAAGTGGATCAGCTGCTGTGTCCTCCTGTGTGATACAGAGCGGTATATGTAAAGCACGTAGCTATGTATCATAGACCGTTAATATTAATATATATATATATATATATATATATATATATATATATATATATATAGTATATATATGCATATGCGATGTATACAGTCCATTCAAGGCAGAGAAATGCGGGACTGTTGTGCAAATCAACGTTAGCGTTAGCGATTAGTGTTAGCATTGCAAGCTAGCGATTTTTAAAAAGTTTCAGTTAGGAACATGGTTGCAAGTATATATGCACAGGACTGTATAGACCACAAAACAAGACTGTCGTAACTTTTAAATCAATTATTTAAGCCGAAAGTACTTACATTTATGTGTCTCTCTGGTCGATGCGGTAGCCATTGTCGCCTGTGTGTTTACAAGTGAGGTCGCGTCCACACTTGGTTTCTAGGGCTATACACCCCTCGGTCTATCCCCTACCCCTCGGTCGTGATAAGAATTGGGACACCCCTAGGTCCCGCGTGAACGCGCAAAAACGAGGGGAAGGGGTAAGGGGTAGGGGTAAGACAGAGAAATGAGATTCAGCCTTAGCCTGGCTGTTAGCCTGCTCTGGACCAGGCTAGCCGCAAAGAATAAATCTCCATGGTTACTTGGCTGGGTTTAATTCAATCTGGTTTCGTGCAACCGAATCAAAGCTAAATTCATCCAGGATAACTTGAATATCCCGGCTTAATCCCTTATCCTGGTTTTGTGCAACAGGCCCCAGGTAAGTAGAAAGCAATCTGTTATGCACCTTTGCATTGGTCAAAATTTGGACCTGAATCCAACAATAACATTACTTGACACTCACATACATTGGTTTTCAGGTAAAAAAATGTTGGTTAGGGGTTTAGTACTGAAAAAATGAAAAGAATTGTTATTGAGATAGAGGCAGATGAAGTGTTTATGACCCATCAATGATGACAAAAGGATACATTCGCTGTCAGGGGTCTGATTTAAAGGAAATGGTACTCTTTAAAAGTGTTGGGGTTCTAGTGTTAAACTAATGAGGAAGAATTTGACAAATTTGGTCACCCTCCACACTGACTTTAGCTTGTGCTATACTAACTGCTAACAATGCTAACAGCCGTTGGTATTATAACTTTTACAAACTGTATGGATCCATCCATCCATCCATCTTCATCCGCTTATCCGGTATCGGGTCGCGGGGGCAGCAGCTCCGGTAAGGGACCCCAAACTTCCCTTTCCGGAGCCACATCAACCAGCTCCGACTGGGGGATCCCGAGGCGTTCCCAGGCCAGGTTGGAGATATAATCTCTCCACCTAGTCCTGGGTCTTCCCCGAGGCCTCCTCCCAGCTGGACGTGCCTGGAACACCTCCTTAGGGAGGCGCCCAGGAGGCATCCTTACCAGATGCCCGAACCACCTCAACTGGCTGCTTTCGACGCGAAGGAGCAGCGGCTCCTCTCGGATGACCGAGCTTCTCACCCTATCTCTAAGGGAGACGCCAGCCACCCTCCTGAGGAAACCCATTTCGGCCGCTTGTAACCTGGATCTCGTTCTTTCGGTGAGGGTAGGAACGAAAACTGCCCGGTAGATCGAAAGCTTTGCCTTCTGGCTAAGCTCTCTTTTTGTCACAACTGTGCGATACACGGAATGTAATACAGCACCGGCTGCTCCGATTCTCCAACCAATCTCACGCTCCATGGTCCCCTCACTCGCGAACAAGACCCCAAGGTACTTATGTTTTACATATGTTTACATATGTTTTTTATGTATGTTTACCTTCTGTCCGGTTCAGTGAGTGCAGCTAATCAGCGTCCGGTAAAGATAACTAATTCTCTTCATCATCACGGATAACGGTCGTTCTCCTCGTCACCGCCGGAGTCCCGCCCCTTTGCCCTCACTTAACAGCTGATTGGACGGGAAGTTAACAGCAACCAATAGAATTAAAGTAGGTCAAGATATTTTTAAAAACTTTATTTTTACTGTAACACTGAACACATTCAAAATAAATTATTTAACTGTTACAAAAAACAACGGAAAAACTACAAAATATATAATATAGAGTATACATAATTAAATCAACCTGACGTGTGTAGTAATAACAATAACTGAACTTTTCTTTCTCAAACATTATTTTAAGATTTAAAATCCTGAAAATGTAGAAAGTAAGTGTGTGTGTGTGTATATGTGTTCATATCGTGAGTACATTTCTTGAGTTATTATTGTATGAAATTATGGTTTAAGTTATGATAAATGTACATATTAACTCAATGTTCACATCACTCCAGTTCGGAAGTCTTTATTTTTTGTTTTCCTGCCCCTCAAAGAATGTATTTCAAAATGCTACTGCATTCACAGAACCACGGGCGGGATAGAGTCCAGGTTGAAATATACACAAGTTATCCTTTAAATATCAACACATGCGTGTAGAGGAGAAAATAAGAGGCTTATTCACATATGTACACTTGTAGGTAATATGTGATTTATAAACGGAATATTACATACAGATGTGCATGCAGACGCTTTTCTAAATCTGATTTATTTTTGGCTTTTGGGTGTACGTACACTTTACGCTAAAAGTAGTGATTATTTACATGGAGTCTGGTTAAACTAAAAGGATCTTACTCTCTAACTAAAAGCTCTCTCTCTGTAGGGATCCATCCCATAATGTTGTCACATACTTAGAATAATAATCTGAGTCTTTCAGCACTTTTAGTGGATGAAACGTTCTCTTATCAAGGAGTTTAATCACAGAAACGGCAGGAAGGATAAATCCACCAAATCAAGTCAAATAATCAGCACGAGGCTTCGTTTTATTTCTTTTATTTTGTATTGAATTGTTCCATATTGCAAAACATTTAAAACAATTCAATCATTGATGTTATTTTACAAGTCAGATGAATAAATCAGCTGTTTGATTTCTATTTTCTGATTTTGTATGACATCATCAGGGTCTTTACTTTCAGTCTGAACAGACCTCAACAGATTTAAAACCACATTCAGTCACAGAAAATATGAAATGTCAGACAAAATTATTAAATGAAATTCCACAAAGTAGGAAAACATGTTAAACTACAAAACAACAATAACTAGAGAGCGTACAATTAAAAATGGCCAACTTCTAGTATGTTGGTAATGAGAGGACCAATTTACACAAATATTGAATTTGCGCTTATTAAACTCACAATGCTCAAAGGTTAGAGTTTTTGCCAACTTTTGGGAGTTTAGAAATATATAAGGGTGACAAAAATGTATTCCTAAAATGAAAATTATACTGACTTCCTGTCAGCCAAAACACAATGTGTATGTTTCTAGAGAGAAGAAAGTTTTAACAAAATAAAAAAAGTTTCAAACATGTCTACGTTTTCCAACCAAAACATCTTTAAACGTCTTAATGTTTCTCCTTTGGGCCTTCTCCTTCCCACGGTGGGTACACTGTGGTTAGGGTTGGGTACCGAAACCTAGAGGTTGTTTTTGTCATTTAGCAGCAATTTACTGGAGAAATACATTATTGTTGTTATTACATTTTTTTTACATTTAATTTGGACCATATAGCAATAAACAAGCCGTTCTTAAATGTTGCTGACTGAATGTCTTTTTGTGCTCCAATTTTTATTTTTAATATATACATTTAAAAAATGTATTTTTAAAAGGATGGGTTCAGGCACCGATTCTGGTGCCTAAATGGTAAAGGGTTCTGAGGACAGGCAGAAAACAGTCCAGCTGATCCACAATAACATACATGTTGATCAGAAGATAAAGTTACTGCTGGTCAGCCTTCAATGTGGAGAGAAGATCAGAATATAACAACACAGCTATCAGGGCATAAGGAGGAGGAGGAAACAGCTTGGCTCTGAAACATGTTCACAACGAGGCAGTGTGAATGCGCTGGTGTCTTTTAAGGTTACCACTATGAGAAAAGGTTTCCCCACATTGTTCACACCAGTACGGCTTCTCTCCAGTGTGAATGCGCTGGTGAGTTTTAAGGTTACCACTATGAGAAAAGGTTTCCCCACATTGTTCACACCAGTACGGCTTCTCTCCAGTGTGAATGCGCTGGTGAGTTTTAAGGTTACTACTATGAGAAAAGGTTTCCCCACATTGTTCACAGCTGTACGGCTTCTCTCCAGTGTGAATGCGCTGGTGAGTTTTAAGGTTACCACTATGAGAAAAGGTTTCCCCACATTGTTCACACCAGTACGGCTTCTCTCCAGTGTGAATGCGCTGGTGAGTTTTAAGGCTACCACTCTGAGAAAAGGTTTCCCCACATTGTTCACAGCTGTACGGCTTCTCTCCAGTGTGAATGCGCTGGTGAGTTTTAAGGCTACCACTACGAGAAAAGGTTTCCCCACATTGTTCACACCAGTACGGCTTCTCTCCAGTGTGAATGCGCTGGTGAGTTTTAAGGTGACTACTTTGAGAAAAGGTTTCCCCACATTGTTCACACCAGTACGGCTTCTCTCCAGTGTGAATGCGCTGGTGAGTTTTAAGGCTACTACTATGAGAAAAGGTTTCCCCACATTGTTCACAGCTGTACGGCTTCTCTCCAGTGTGAATGCGCTGGTGAGTTTTAAGGTTACCACTATGAGAAAAGGTTTCCCCACATTGTTCACAGCTGTACGGCTTCTCTCCAGTGTGAATGCGTTGATGTCTTTTCAGGGTACTCTGTAGTGTGAAAGCTGCCCCACATTGATCACAGCTGTAAGGTTTCTCTCCAGTGTGAACTCTCTGATGAATCTTTAAATATCCTGATGTTGTGAAGGATTTGTCACAGTGCTGACAGCGGTGACATTTGACTCCTCTTCCTCTCCGTTTCTATCAACAGACAGAAAAACCAAGAGAGTGAGTTAGTGAGGTGCCATGCTGTAGAGCTCTATCTTAAACTAGAAACAACACTTAGAGCATGTCTATGGAACATTGTTTGACTGACGCATTACCTTTCTTAATTATCTGCCAACATCACTATTATGGAGTTACATTATGGGAAATATAACATCCAGTGTTAGTTTGTGATAAACTACTTTTGATCAATTTGTGTGTGGCCTCCATTTTGTTGCCAGCCTTTAGCCAGCCGGTAACAAATGGGGGATTATCTGGGATTTTAGTGCCGGGAAAATTGTAAATGATTTTTAGCTTTCACTGGTATCTGTAGGGGTTACCGTGTTGTCTTCATGTTGCTGGAACAGCTCTAATCCAGTAAAGTAAATTGGAACCATTGTCCCTGGTAGGCATTAACAATGAGGGGCACCAGTTGACCTTTTGTTTTAGGTTGTCGTTTTTGCTAAATCAAACTTGTATAGCCAGCAGTATTGTGTAAGTAAGTAATATGGTACTGTAATGTGGTATTGTCCACACAAGCTCCATTTCCTCAAGCATTTCTGAAGCTCAGCAGAGCTTTCTGCTGTTGTGTCGTGGTCATGGATGTTTAAAAAATAGCTTTGATGTACAGTTGTGTTCAAAATAATAGCATCACTAAACTCATGAATCATATTTTTTGGTAAAAGTGATATTTCTACATAGCAAATAATTTACTAGTAAGTGTTGTAGAGTCCTAGAAAACCAACCGTCATGACATGCATGCTGCTCGTTCTGTGGAATTGAATCTGTAATTGAAAGGAGCATGTTCAAAATAATAGCAGTGTTGTGTTCAATTAGTGAGCTGATTGCCCATATTTAATCTATATACTGTATATATACATATTTAAGGAAGGAAGGAAGAACATGTTGTGCATGCTGGTTATAGTGCATTTCACACTGAAATACTCAGCAAAATGGCTCGTTCCAGACATTGCTCTGAGGAACAGAGGACTTTGATTAAAAAGTTGATATGAGAGGGGAAACATATAAAGAAGTGCAGAAGATTATAAGCTGCTCTGCCAAAATAATTTTAAATGCCTTGAAATGGCATCCAAAGCCTGACCGGCGTGGGAAACAACCAAAGGACACATTGACTGGCCAACGGAGAAATGGAGCAACATTCTGGGGACTGATGAGAGGGAAACTGTTCTTTTTGGGTCTAGGAGCCACAGACAGTTTGTCCTCCGACCCCCCTGCACTGAAATTAAGCCCCAGTCCACTGTGAAGACAGTAAAGCATGGTGGTTATGGGATGTTTCTCATACTGTGGTGTTGGGCCTGTTTATCACATACCAGGGATCATGGATCAGTTTCAATACATCAGAATACTTGAAGAGGTCATGTTGCCTTATGCTGAAGAGGAAATGCCTTTGAAACGAGTATTTCAACAAGACAAGGACCCAAACACACCAGGAAGGAGCATAGTCTTGGTTCCAGATGAACCAGATGGATATGATGGATAAACCCAGTAATGCAGAGGAATTAGGTGTAGTTCAATGGTCCTGGGCTGGAATACCTGTTCACAGGTGACTCCATGCAACACAGATATGAAGCAGTTCTCAGAAATAATGGTTATGCAACTAAATATTAGTGCAGGGATTCAAACCCTGACACGTTTTTCAGTTTATACAGTAAACATTTGAGTTTGTAAAGAAAAATGCTAATACTGCTAATATTCCTTTTTCTTCATTTCCTGTAAAGGTAGAACACAAACTTGATCAATG
This sequence comes from Etheostoma nigrum, assembly GCA_029931835.1. Lineage (NCBI taxonomy): Eukaryota > Metazoa > Chordata > Actinopteri > Perciformes > Percidae > Etheostoma > Etheostoma nigrum. The sequence goes on from CM057259.1 coordinate 2,493,291, forward strand.
TTGGTCATGTTTTGATTTGGAAATGAATGGGCAGTGTTCCCAATGCATTGGTATTATGGAATTAAAAAGCTATTCTAAGGATTTTGAGCATTATTCACTTCTTTAGAAACACAGCTGTTATTCTGAACACAACTGTATGTAAAGGTTTTGGATACAAAGATGTAAAGATTGGTCGACAGGGGGTTGGCCTAATACACCCCCCCCCAACAATACATGCATGTCCATTGATCTGCCTTTGTATATCAACAGACAGAGAGAGTGAGTGAGTAAGGCGCCATGGTGGAGCGAGCTAAGAAAAACCAGAAGCATTGTTCACAGCATGTCTGTGTCTAAGTTCCACTGCTGCATTACCATGGTTACGCTCTGTGTGTGTGCTAATAAAGTTTGGATTGATATATCTGCGTGGCCTTTTTGTTGGCGGCCTTGAGCCAGGCGGTAACAACCGGGGGATGGTCTGGGATTGGTAGTGCTGGAAAGTGTTGGACTCCCAGTTGAACTTGATCTAGTATCTGTAGGGGTTATCAGCCTCTCCGACTCAGGGGATTGGTTGGCACTCTTTGTTTCTTAATTAGATTAGATTAAAAATAATACTTTACATGAGAACCATAATCCAGAAAAACAAAGTGTGAATATATTGTTGAATCTGTCTAGTTGAACTGGTAGAAATGTACATTACGATAAACGTGACTGCACATTATATGAAAGGCACCGAGGAGATTATCCACACTGATTTTTCCCGGCCTTTATTTATCCATGTTGCCCCCCCGACCACTATCAGAGGGCTGCAGTTTAATTGACTACCAGTTTTTCTTTGAGGAATTACGGTATAATATATAAATCCTAAAAGACATTTGTAAAGCCCTCAGTGGGCATTCATTAGTATTGAGATTAGATTTCTGGGACTCTTCAGTCTGGAGTACCCTCTTTCCTTCACTCACCTCCTCCTCCCTGACACCTTTCCTCTTGCCCTCCTTCTTCTTCTTCTCCTCCGTCTCCTTGTGTTTCTGCATGTACTCGGTGATAAGGTCCAGGTCCAGGTTGTCTTGCGGCTCCCATGTGTTATCCTCACTGGAAAGGTGAGTGCAGACAGAAGAACATCTCCTCACACTTTGTTTTTAGACAATCTATTCTCACTCTAATTATCATTCCTATTATTCCTTTTTTCTATTACTATCTTGTAAGGTTATTATGTGGGTCTGCAACGTAGTGTCAAAATACCAAACCTTCAACTTTGAGGACATGATACCATGCTGACACTTATTTGCAATATGTAAATATATTATATATCTCAGGACCAAGAACACCAAGCATTAATATTCTAGACTCATACTTACTCTGAGAACCCCTTCCATTTCAGCAGAAACTCTACTCTTCCCTTCACCACTCTGCGGTCCAAAACCTTCTCCACCACATACTCCTCTTCCTCCTCCTCCTCCTCCTTGCTCTTCTTTCCTGCTCTGGTCGCCAGCTTGCCGTCTGCTGAAGGTGCTGGTGGACCAGGGGGGGGGGACATGCAGAGATAATGATACAAGGGTTAGAAGAACTAATGGGAGGTGTGAGTGAATTCTAGTTGACCGTGTTTTACTAGATTAAAATCTTCTGTGTGAATGGAGAAAATGCAAGGGCTGATGAGGGGACCAATCCATAGGACTCCAGAGTGTCAAGTATCTCCTGCATTCAAACTGAAAGAACTACTAAAATGTAAGGCCCAAAAGTCATTAACTGGAGCTACAAGCTACATGCACAGTAGCCTGGACCAACCACACTTCATTTAGCAGAACATCTCCAGATGTTCCTGTGTGAAAATGGAAAGTTCAGAAAGACGTTTTGATGGTGCAACAAGGGAGGCCTGGTCGCTTCTTTAAGGGAATACAGTGGGGTTCGAAGGTTTTGGGCAAGTTGGAGGTGCAACATGCAAAGACCAGTAAAATGTTTATGAATATGTAGCGAATCTGTCGACGTGGGTAGCCGTTGATAGGTTTACACGGCATCTGAACAGGCTCGGAGACCAGGGGCCTGTTGCACGGAAGTAGAATGTCCAGCCAGGTGTGAGATAACAGCTGGGATAAGTGCACGTTCACGGCTTTCTCAAATAGACCACGGTATACTATCACAGATTTACTGATGCAGAGATGGAGAAGACGCATGCGCCATATGTTTCACCCAATGAGCAGCAGCTTCTAATGGAAAGTAACGAGGAGGTGAAGCATATAATTAGAGCTGCACAATTAATCAAATTTTAATCACGATTTTGGCTTCCCACAATCAAATTTGCGTAATCGAGCAATTTTTTTTTCATTTCATAGAACGCTCCGTTTTTTTTTGTTGCAAAAGCCCATCTACCGCTCCGTAAACCGCTGTCTGATCATGAGCCAGTCAGAGTTGTTCCCTGCACCGTGCAGCTTAGTTTCTAGATGGAGACAGTCCCAGAGGACAGAGTAACGGGAGGAAAACTCCACAGATAACAGTGGGTTATACGGCGGTTTACAGGTTTACCAGTAAACGCAACATTTTGTCCGTCTGTGTATTCAGAGAACAGCAGTGACCAGTGCTAGTCGGTGCTAGTTATTGTCTGTTAGCTCACAGATCTCTAGGGCTCTATTTTTCCTCTAGGTCGCATCCGCTGCCTCTCCACAAACGAAGCAATGTTGTTTATATCGACATGGTTTAATTTCACGTTACATGACCCATTTCTTCTGTAAAGCCGTGCCTGTGTTGGATCTCTCGTCTTACTCTCTCTCCTCTTACTCTCCGCGCAGCCCCGCATGAGAGGCAAACCTGTATCTGTACCAGTGTTTCCGCTGGTAACTCTGCTATCGCGGTCGCCACGACAACAAACACAGAACAAGTTATTGAATGCAGCTAACTTCAGTTGGTAGAGTAACAACGTGTGAGACGGAGCTGCTGGACCCATTCATAAGTACGCTCATCTCCCCCCCCCCATTCATAATGAGTCAGCCGTCTCTCTGTGAGTACTCCCACCCCCCCCCCCCTCCTCCCTCCTAGCTCTTTTAATCAGTTATTGATGAAAACAAGTAAAGGAGTTTTCACAGAGATACTTTTTTTTATATATCCTAGGCTATTTATTTCAGATAATTTTCATTTCCATGTGTTGCAGCTGTATGTCTATACAACATACAACTTCAACATAAGAGGAATGTAGCACATTATGGATGTGAAAGCAGTTATAAATAGCCTATGTGACAATAAAAGTTGTTTGGTTAACAACAAATAATCGTGATCACAATATTGATCAAATTAATCGTGATTATCATTTTGGCCGTTATCGTGCAGCCCTAACTCAGAGTTCTGCATTCATAACGGACTGGAGGAAACATAGTATTGGCTGAATGTACTTGTAGATAGATAGATACTATAGATAGCTAGATACTTTAGATATAGATAGATATTATGAATAGATAGATACTATAAATAGATACTATAGAGATAGATAGATAAATAGATAGATAGATACTTTATTCATCCCAAAGGAAAATTTAGAGGCAAGACAACATAACAAAAACACAATCACACATATACACATAGTACACTCTCTTGAAATATTACAACTTCTTTAGACCTTTTGATGTTACTGTACTTTATTGATTTTTTCCAGTTTCTTTTAAAATTTGGACTATTTCAGGATTTTCTTTAGTACTGTGAAGTTAATTTCGCAGTAAATGAATGCTTAAAGAAACACCATGGACTGCTAACTAGCCTGTTAGCTTCTGCCCGAGGCTGCTAGCATATAAAACTCCTCTCAAACTGACTAATAACACGGAAAAATTACGTTAAATCAGACAACACAGCACACATTAGAAGAGAGCTGAGACTTTAACGCTAGCAGTTAGCCACGAAGCTAATAGCGGAGCTAGTAGTTAGCCACGAAGCTAACAGCGGAGCTAACAACGGAGCTAGCCCGGCGTGTTAACGCATGCGCCGCTCGGGCTTCTAGTCGCTTATTGTTCGCACACACTCTGGCTGCCGTGTAAAAGAGCAGTTATTAAGATATTTACCTGAACGCGTGCGGGTTCACCTGGAGCTCTGTCTCCGAAAAAACTCACCTAGAAGCTCTGCAGCAAACAAAACACACAGCTATCCCGCCGCCAACCCCACACTTCCGGTTTCCTTTAAATCGGGGCTTTTCAGATTAAAAGTCTAAAAGACAGAAGGCCGCCGCCTGCAGGTCATGTAAATAATCACTACTTTTAGCGTGTATAGAGCAGCATATCTCCACCAGACTCCATGTAAATAATCACTACTTTTAGCGTGTATAGAGCAGCATATCTCCACCAGACTCCATGTAAATAATCACTACTTTTAGCGTGTATAGAGCAGCATATCTCCACCAGACTCCATGTAAATAATCACTACTTTTAGCGTGTATAGAGCAGCATATCTCCACCAGACTCCATGTAAATAATCACTACTTTTAGCGTGTATAGAGCAGCATATCTCCACCAGACTCCATGTAAATAATCACTACTTTTAGTGTATAGAGCAGCATATCTGGGGTCTCATTTATAAAACTGCGCGTAGGATCCTTGCTGAAAGTGTACGTACACCCAAAAGCCAAAAATAAATCTGATTTATAAAACCGTGCGCATGCACATCTGTATGTAATATTCTGTTTATAAATCACATATTACCTACAAGTGTGCATATGTGAATCAGCCTCTTATCCCTCCTTGTACATGCCCATTTTTAATTTTAATACTATGTTGATATTTAAAGAATAACTTGTGTATATTTCAACCCCCCCCCCCCCCCCGTGGTTCTGTGTATGCAGTAGCATTTTGAAATACATTCTTTGGGCAGGAAAACAGTGTA
>CM057259.1:2498620-2528988 GCA_029931835.1 Etheostoma nigrum
ATACCACCCAACGTCACCACGCCTTAGGCTCCAGGCAAATGCAAGAGTATATGGATGCAGCCTGGAGCGTCCCATGTCATCCGTCTTGTCTCATGCGGAGGTGTGTCCAACGGCAAATTCAGAGGGTCAAAAATACGAAATCGCAAATAATTTTCCAGACGGGTAAAGTCGTGACCACATTTGTTGCAATCAATTGAAAAACGTTAAAAACTGTTAAAGTAACAATTTTGCCATACACATAGTTTGCTGATTTCTGAATGTTATGGTTGTGTTGACAAGATAAATGTCTGGAATAAAATAAGCCTGCGTCAACTATCATGCTAATTAATAAAATACTTTTAATATATAGCCTATATTTTTTTTTTAACTAAACAATAACGGCAATCATACAAATGAATAAAATACTTTTAAAAAATATGTCTACAAGATAAATGCAGACTATCATACTGATGAAAAAAAACATTTAAAATATATGTCCGTCTATAAAATAAATGCAGATTATAGGCAAACTAAAAAAATCCTTCTGCCGTCCACGAGTTTCTACTTTTCAAAATAAAAGCTTGCATCTGGATTAAAATACAATCTCTCTTACTTTTCAAAGTAAAAGCTTGCGTCAACTATCATGCTAAAGAATAAAATATTTGGTGTTTTTTTTTAAATATTTAAAAATATATGTCCGTCTCTAAAATAAATGCAGATTATAGGCAAACAAGTTGCAGCAAGTTGCAGCTATAGAAGGAATTTCTCTTCCGACAGAGGTCAAGCATTTGGTTTTGTTTTTAATTTTTTTCCTCCTTTCATGCAATACAACACAAAATACAATAGAACCGCTAGCGCGGAAGTGGAAGAACAATACAATCGCAATCTGGCCCAATGCCGTGGCAGCAGAGATTTTATTTATTTTTATTTTATTAATTCAGGATACGCAGTCGAATGCAGGACGGGTCCCAGAGACCCGACAGCCGAGGCCACGGTAGTAGAAAAATACAACCGCGTTCTGCCCCGGGTCTCAGAGACCCGACAGCCGAGGCCGCGGTAGTAGAAAAATACAACCGCGTTCTGCCCCGGGTCTCAGAGACCCGACAGCCGAGGACCCGGGTCTCAGAGACCCGACAGCCGAGGCCCCGGGTCTCAGAGACCCGACAGCATTCGGCCCCGGGTCTCAGAGAGCCGACAGCCGAGGCAGCGCCAGTAGAGCTATACATAGGCCTAGAGCTCTCGCCATGCTGATAAGCAGTTGTAGCCTATTTGCAGCAATGTCCCAGTGAAGTGTGAAAACAATATAGAATATAAAATTTAAAAGAGTCTTGGAAAGAGTTTACCATGTTTATTTTTGTATTCTCGTTGTGTGCAGATTGTGGATTGTTATCCTTCCTCAGGAGATCCTGCCGTTAGTTGGCAGAAATGCGTCGCTGATGCAGGTTTCATCAGATGTAGCTACGTTAATATGGAACAACACAACCATAACATTCAGAAATCAGCAAACTATGTGTATGTAAACTGTTACTTTAACAGTTTTTAACGTTTTTCAATTGATTGCAACAAATGTGGTCACGAATTTACCCGTCTGGAAAATTAATCGCAATTTCGTATTTTTGACCCTCTGAATTTGCCGTTGGACACATCTCCGCATGAGACGGGACGGATGACATGGGACGCTCCAGGCTGCATCCATACCCGTCTCGGCAAATGACTGATACAGCTAGCACACACTACAACACAAATACACACACTCTACAACATAAATACATACCCTGCAACACAAATAAACACTACAACACAAATACACACACTCTACAACACAAATACACACACTCTACAACACAAATACATACCCTGCAACACAAATAAACACTACAACACAAATACACACACTCTACAACACAAATACACACACTCTACAACACAAATACATACCCTGCAACACAAATACACACACTCTACAACACAAATACACACAATCTACAACACAAATACATACCCTGCAACACAAATAAACACTACACCACAAATACACCTTAGGTGACCTAAGTTCTTTTTTTCCCAATATTACATTTCAGTCATTAGCTTCAGAGGGAAACACTTGATGTCAGAAGTGGGATTTGAACCCACGGCTCCAGTGGAGACTCCGACCTGAACGCAGCGCCTTGGACAGCTCGGCCATCCTGACTGAATAACCCAATGTTTAGTATGATCTCTCACAGAAATAATAATATGGTAACTCAACTATGTCACGATATAGTAGGTTCTCAGTCATCCAGGTCGTAGTTATCAAAGGAAGGTTTCCCAATTTCCAGTCCAAATATATGGGTGTTTATGGGGACATGGAAGAAAGTCACCAGTGTGGCAATGTGATTGACAATGGCAATACATTGCGCGGGATGATAAGGCATCTTACCGACTCTGTGACCCAATGTGCAATGCAGGCTAAATACAATATGTGGTGGGAATCAAGATCCACCAAGGTTTCTGTCCAAGATGTCCACCTGTGTCCAGAAATGTCCCTACCAGATGGGAAATAGACTGAGATTTGGGTCAACATTTTGGAAATATCTTCAATATGTTCAACTGAGTCCAAATCTGGAACTCCTTTAAGTTAACATGAAGTACAGGTGACTGCTCAACATGACCCCACCAACATACTGTTTTCAGTCCAACGTCCAAGAATATTTTACTTGTTAAACTACATGTGGACAGTGTAGTGGTTGATTTTTTTCATTTCAACAGTTCTCAGGCTTAAAACCAGGTTCCACCGAGACTTGAACTCAGATCACTAGATTCAAAGTCCAGAGTGCTAACCATTACACCATGGAACCACTGTTCTAAAAGACAACATGGGTTTGCAAGGTACCATCTTTCATAATATCAACACTTATTCACACAACAATCAGAAAGAAGATTTGATGAAAATGCAGCATTTACTGGCTCACTTAAGTCATTTAGTAAACTAAGCGTTGACACAGGATGTGGAAAAAGGCAAGTCAAAGGCAAGTCAAGAAAAGGAGTCATATGGACGAGTCATATGTGTAAAACTAAAAAAAAAAAAACACACAAGACCACAGACAAACAAATTAACTACAGCTGTTCTGATATTTCAGACCAATCTGATGCCTGTTGGCCTCCCATTTCATCAGTGTCCCATATCAAAACCAACAACAATATACAAGTGCATGAACAGGAATTAATTACAAATGATTACAATAATACAGTACAAATGCAATAATGAATGGGTACAGCATGAACATATGAATTAGGAAACTTCTGCTTGTTTTCAGCCCGAAAGTGGATCAGCTGCTGTGTCCTCCTGTGTGATACAGAGTGGTATATGTAGAGCACGTAGCTATGTATCATAGACCGTTAATATTAAAATATATATATGCAATCTATGCAATCTATGCGATGTATACAGTCCATTCAAGGCAGAGAAATGCGGGACTGTTGTGCAAATCAACGTTAGCGTTAGCGATTAGTGTTAGCATTGCAAGCTAGCGATTTTTAAAAAGTTTCAGTTAGGAACATGGTTGCAAGTATATATGCACAGGACTGTATAGACCACAAAACAAGACTGTCGTAACTTTTAAATCAATTATTTAAGCCGAAAGTACTTACATTTATGTGTCTCTCTGGTCGATGCGGTAGCCATTGTCGCCTGTGTGTTTACAAGTGAGGTCGCGTCCACACTTGGTTTCTAGGGCTATACACCCCTCGGTCTATCCCCTACCCCTCGGTCGTAATAAGAATTGGGACACCCCTAGGTCCCGCGTGAACGCGCAAAAACGAGGGGAAGGGGTAAGGGGTAGGGGTAAGACAGAGAAATGAGATTCAGCCTTAGCCGGGCTGTTAGCCTGCTCTGGACCAGGCTAGCCGCAAGGAATAAATCTCCATGGTTACTTGGCTGGGTTTAATTCAATCTGGTTTCGTGCAACCGAATCAAAGCTAAATTCATCCAGGATAACTTGAATATCCCGGCTTAATCCCTTATCCTGGTTTCGTGCAACAGGCCCCAGGTAAGTAGAAAGCAATCTGTTATGCACCTTTGCATTGGTCAAAATTTGGACCTGAATCCAACAATAACATTACTTGACACTCACATACATTGGTTTTCAGGTAAAAAAATGTTGGTTAGGGGTTTAGTACTGAAAAAATGAAAAGAATTGTTATTGAGATAGAGGCAGATGAAGTGTTTATGACCCATCAATGATGACAAAAGGATACATTCGCTGTCAGGGGTCTGATTTAAAGGAAATGGTACTCTTTAAAAGTGTTGGGGTTCTAGTGTTAAACTAATGAGGAAGAATTTGACAAATTTGGTCACCCTCCACACTGACTTTAGCTTGTGCTATACTAACTGCTAACAATGCTAACAGCCGTTGGTATTATAACTTTTACAAACTGTATGGATCCATCCATCCATCCATCTTCATCCGCTTATCCGGTATTGGGTTGCGGGGGCAGCAGCTCCAGTAAGGGACCCCAAACTTCCCTTTCCCGAGCCACATCAACCAGCTCCGACTGGGGGATCTCGAGGCGTTCCCAGGCCAGGTTGGAGATATAATCTCTCCACCTAGTCCTGGGTCTTCCCCGAGGCCTCCTCCCAGCTGGACGTGCCTGGAACACCTCCCTAGGGAGGCGCCCTAGCCAAGCTGTTTACCAGATGCCCGAACCACCTCAACTGGCTCCTTTCGACGCGAAGGAGCAGCGGCTCTACTCCGAGCTCCTCTAGGATGACTGAGCTTCTCACCCTATCTCTAAGGGAAACGCCAGCCACCCTCCTGAGGAAACCCGTTTCGGCCGCTTGTACCCTGGATCTCGTTCTTTCGGTCATGACCCAGCCTTCATGACCATAGGTGAGGGTAGGAACGAAAATTGCCCAGTAGATCGAGAGCTTTGCCTTCTGGCTCAGCTCTCTTTTCGTCACAACGGTGCGATACACGGAATGTAATACAGCACCGGCTGCTCAGATTCTCCGACCAATCTCACGCTCCATGGTCCCCTCACTCGTGAACAAGACCCCAAGGTACTTAAACTCCTTCACTTGGGGTAAGGACTCACTCCCCACCTGAAGAAAGCACTCCATCGGTTTCCTGTGGAGAACCATGGCCTCAGATTTTACTGTATGGATGTAAAACAATATTAAAACACACACACTCACTCACACACACACGTATGTTGTACATATGTTTACATATGTTATTTATGTATGTTTACCTTCTGTCCGGTTCAGTGAGTGCAGCTAATCAGCGTCCGGTAAAGATAACTAATTCTCTTCATCATCACGGATAACGGTCGTTCTCCTCGTCACCGCCGGAGTCCCGCCCCTTTGCCCTCACATCAACAGCTGATTGGACGGAAAGTTAACAGCAACCAATAGAATTAAAGTAGGTCAAGATATTTTTCAATACTTTATTTTTACTGTAACACTGAACACATTCAAAATAAATTATTTAACTGTTACAAAAAACGGAAAAACTACAAAAATGTAATATAGAGTATACCAAAATGCTAGTGCATTCACAGAACCACGGGGGGGGGGGGGGGGACAGAGTCCAGGTTAAAATATACACAAGTTATCCTTTAAATATCAACACATTATTAAAATTAAAATGGGCGTGTAGAGGAGAAATAAGAGGCTTATTCACATATGTACACTTGTAGGTAATATGTGATTTATAAACTGAATATTACATACAGATGTGCATGCAGACGCTTTTATAAATCTGATTTATTTTTGGCTTTTGGGTGTACGTACACTTTACGCTAAAAGTAGTGATTATTTACATGGAGTCTGGTTAAACTAAAAGGATCTTACTCTCTAACTAAAAGCTCTCTCTCTGTACGGATCCATCCCATAATATTGTCACATACTTAGAATAATAATCTGAGTCTTTCAGCACTTTTAGTGGATGAAACGTTCTCTTATCAAGGAGTTTAATCACAGAAACGGCAGGAAGGATAAATCCACCAAATCAAGTCAAATAATCAGCACGAGGCCTTGTTTTATTTCTTTTATTTTGTATTGAATTGTTCCATATTGCAAAACATTTAAAACAATTCAATCATTGATGTTATTTTACAAGTCAGATGAATAAATCAGCTGTTTGCTTTCTATTTCAGGGTCTTTACTTTCAGTCTGAACAGACCTCAACAGATTTAAAACCACATTTAGTCACAGAAAATATGAAATGTCAGACAAAATTATTAAATGAAATTCCACAAAGTAGGAAAACATGTTAAACTACAAAACAACAATAACTAGAGAGCGTACAATTAAAAATGGCCAACTTCTAGTATGTTGGTAATGATGAGAGGACCAATTTACACAAATATTGAATTTGCGCTTATTAAACTCACAATGCTCAAAGGTTAGAGTTTTTGCCAACTTTTGGGAGTTTAGAAATATATAAGGGTGACAAAAATGTATTCCTAAAATGAAATTACACTGATTTCCTGTCAGCCAAAACACAATGTGTATGTTTCTAGAGAGGAGAAGAAAGTTTTTACAAAATAAAAAATGTTTCAAACATGTCAACGTTTTCCAACCAAAACATCTTTAAACGTCTTAATGTTTCTCCTTTGGGCCTTCTCCTTCCCACGGTGGGTACACTGTGGTTAGGGTTGGGTACCAAAACCTAGAGGTTGTTTTTGTCATTTAGCAGCAATTTACTGGAGAAATACATTATTGTTGTTATTACATTTTTTTGACATTTAATTTGGACCATATAGCAATAAACAAGCCGTTCTTAAATGTTGCTGACTGAGTGTCTTTTTGTGCTCCAATTTTTATTTTTAATATATACATTTAAAAAATGTATTTTTAAAAGGATGGGTTCAGGCACCGATTCTGGTGCCTAAATGGTAAAGGGTTCTGAGGAAAGGCAGAAAACAGTCCAGCTGATCCACAATAACATACATGTTGATCAGAAGATAAAGTTACTGCTGGTCAGCCTTCAATGTGGAGAGAAGATCAGAATATAACAACACAGCTATCAGGGCAGGAGGAGGAAACAGCTTGGCTCTGAAACATGTTCACAACGAGGCAGTGTGAATGCACTGGTGTCTTTTAAAGCTGCAGTAGGTAGTTTTGAGGAAACGTGGACTTAGCCTAAAAATTTGAACAAGCACAACTTACAGGCTCCTCCCCCTTGCTCTCTGCTGCGCTACAGCCCCCCCTCCACAGCTCCTCGAGCCTGCCGTGAACGCGCAGGCTAGTAAGCAGGGCCACCAATGCTTTCCACACAATACAGGGGCTTTATTCTGAGGAGGGTTTAGCTGTTGTGTGCTGTGCTTTTAAAACTTTGTTAAAAAATTGCTTATTTAAAATATTTCTATTAAAAGTTTTGGAAATATTTTTCAATAAAAAAGGGATTAAAAATGTTTATGTAATCGCTCATTTGTGAGAACAAAAGCATCACTTTACACAGTACATTACTGAATTACCTTTTGGATCAATTTAAAACACTAAACTTTCAGTAGGAATGATGAATCACTGAGGAAGCTCACTAAGCCAAGGAATAACAACATCTTAGAAATATGTCTTAGGTTTTATTTTGCATATGGGTAAAATAAATCAGCTTTTTTTGCAAAGTACACACAAGGAAATACTGAACATCTTGATTTGGACTGAAAGACGATTCCTTCACGTGCCTCATTGTCTGGGGCAATGTCTGACCTGTTGGAGGAGCATAAAGAATGTGTGTCAGACATTTGATTTACAATCCTGAGGGGGAAGAAACAGGGGCAGGGACAGCGCACAATTAAAGTAGTTTCACCATAGCTGCATTTAATTGTGATCGACAAAAACACATTTAGGCTTACTAAATGTAGGGATCGAAACAATATTGCTTATACTGAGGGTGAACGAGTTAGCTACAACATTCCTGCCGTGCTACAAGCTAACAGTTAGACTTAGCTAGCAACAAGCTACAGAGTAAAATGAGATTTGCGCTATCACCAGCGATACTGTAACCATCGCTAGTTTAGTTGTGTAGCTGGTTATTAATAAATGAAACAAATCCAGCAGGGATACTTACATGTCACGCAGAAATGTGGCTAGCTCTGAATCCGTGTTGAATCCTTTCAGGAGGCGTAGCTCCTTCCGCCTCTGAAAAGCCGCTACGAGGTTGACCCTCGTTTTATTTCGGGCTCGGTTTAATTCTTTCTTTTTAGCTCGCTTTTCGTCATCGGTCTTCTTCTGTTTCCCCGTCTTTGTTTTCTGAGCAGGTGTCACTCGAGAAATTGGCAGTTTTCCTGAAAAGTTGTTTCTCCGTGATTAGCACAGCTGCAGCACACTGGCAATCTTGAGCTTGAACACGGTACGCGCTGTGCGGGGTGAAGGGGGAGGGGGGGGGGGGAGGGTTATGAGCAGCGCGTACACGAGAGTGATTGACACTGCTAAGACAGTCCTCCTGGCTCTGATTGGCTGTTTTGATCGGGAGCGGTGCATTTCTGCCAAATGGCATCAGGGACACAGGGAGGAGCCATAGGAGCTTAATTTTTTCACAGATTATCTGTCTCATATTCTACTGTCAGGGCATAGTGACAGTTTTAACAAATATGTAAAAAATACATTTTTACAAAAGTTACCTACTGAACCTTTAAGGCTACTACTATGAGAAAAGGTTTCCCCACATTGTTCACACCAGTACGGCTTCTCTCCAGTGTGAATGCGCTGGTGAGTTTTAAGGTTACCACTACGAGAAAAGGTTTCCCCACATTGTTCACAGCTGTACGGCTTCTCTCCAGTGTGAATGCGCTGGTGAGTTTTAAGGCTACCACTACGAGAAAAGGTTTCCCCACATTGTTCACAGCTGTACGGCTTCTCTCCAGTGTGAATGCGCTGGTGAGTTTTAAGGCTACCACTACGAGAAAAGGTTTCCCCACATTGTTCACAGCTGTACGGCTTCTCTCCAGTGTGAATGCGTTGATGTCTTTTTAGGGAACTCTGTTGTGTGAAAGCTGCACCACATTGATGACAGCTGTAAGGTTTCTCTCCAGTGTGAACTCTCTGATGAATCTTTAAATATCTTGATGTTGTGAAGGATTTGTCACAGTGCTGACAGCGGTGACGTTTGACTCCTCTTCCTCTCCGTTTCTATCAACAGACAGAAAAACCAAGAGTGAGTTAGTGAGGTGCCATGCTGTAGAGCTCTATCTTAAACTAGAAACAACATTTAGAGCATGTCTATGGAACATTGTTTGACGCATTACTTTTCTTAATTATCTGCCACTATTATGGAGTTGCATTATGGGAAATGTAACATCCAGTGTTGGTTAGTTTGTGATAAAAAAAACTACTTTTGATCAATTTATGTGTGGCTTCCATTTTGTTGCCAGCCTTTTAGCCAGCTGTTTAGTAACAAATGGGGGATCATCCGGGATTTTAGTACTGGGGAAGTTGTAAATGTAACATTTTCCCACAGATTTTTAGCTTTCACTGGTATCTGTAAGGGTTACCGTGTTGTCTTTATGTTGCTGGAACAGCTCTACTCCAGTAAAGTCCCTGTCCATTGTCGCTGATAGGCATTAACAACGAGGGGCACCAGTTGACCTTTTGGCCTTTTGTTTTAGGTTGTCGTTTTTGCTAAATCAAACTTGTATAGCCAGCAGTATTGTGTAAGTAAGTAATATGGTAGTATAATGTGGTATTGTCCACACAAGCTCCATTTCCTCAAGCATTTCTGAAGCTCAGAGCTTTCTGCTGTGCTCTGGAATAAAACAGCTGAGCATCACTGATCCTCTGACAAACACAGGCGCATATGTCGTGGTCATGGATGTTTAAAAAATAGCTTTGATGTACAGTTGTGGTCAAAATAATAGCATCACTAAACTCATAAATCATATTTTTTGGTAAAAGTGATATTTCCACATGGCAAATAATTTACTAGTAAGTGTTGTAGAGTCAGTCATGACATGCATGCTGCTCTTTCTGTGGAATTGAATCTGTAATTGAAAGGAGCATGTTCAAAATAACAGCAGTGTTGTGGTTAATTAGTGAGCTGATTGATTCTGTGAAGAAACAAATGTCAGTTATGACCCATATTTAATCTATATACATATTTAAGGAGGAAGGAAGAACATGTTGTGCATGCTGGTTATAGTGCATTTCACACTGAAATGAAGCAACATTCTGGGGACTGATGAGAGGGAAATTGTTGTTTTTGGTCTAGGGCAGGGGTCGGCAACCTTTACCACTCAAAGAGTCATTTGGACCCATTTCACACAGTAAAGAAAACACTGGGAGCCACAAAACCCTTTGGAAATTTTAAATGAAATAACTCTGCATATAACGTTTTTTTTGCCTTTGTGCTATGTATAAACAAACTATACTGTGTTACAGTTAAGAAATCAATGAATGACTTTAGAGAAAATGAAATAAAGTTACTGCATGCATTTTTTTACTCCGAAGAAAAGACGTTGGGTTGACGGTTTGGTAAAATAGGGTTAGACCTGTCAACTTGCGCTTGAATGCAAAAACCTCCACAGCTCTTCAGGGTGAAGGACGCACAGCCCTGTGGGTCCTTCACCCTGAAGAGCTGTGTTCAGGGTGCGCTTTCGTGTCTACCAAGAAGTGTAGCTTTTCCAGCCACTCTGGCTGTTCCTGCTCAGGAAGTGTGAGCAAAGCATATCAGCACGTCGCCTCTGGAGAGCCACCGGACTTTGTTGTGCAGCAGGAGATAAGAATACGTGCTTTCCAGCTCGCCCAGTAACGAACAGAACTGACGGTGATTTACACTTTGTGCCATTATTTTGCTCACAATCTGAATAACCCAATTCATTACTTCTGTGCATTCCGGAGGAAATGTTTGAGCACACAGTGCCTCTTGGTGCAGGATGCAGTGAAAAGTCAGCAACTTTCTATCCAGCGACTCCTGCAGTAAAGCCACAAAGCCGTTGTGCGCTCCTGTCATACTCGGTGCCCCGTCTGTAGCCACTGACACCAGGTGGGTGGTGTTTATTCCTCTTGCTCTTAAACAATTCAAGACAGCCTCACAGACGTCAATGTTGGTCATGTTTTGATTTGGAAATGAATGGGCAGTGTTCCCAATGCATTGGCATTATGGAATTAAAAGCTATTCTAAGGATTTTGAGCATTATTCAATTCTTTAAAAACACAGCTGTTATAATGAACACAACTGTATGTAAAGGTTTTGCATACAAAGGTGTAATAATAATAATAATAATACTACACTATATTTAACAGCGCATTTCTCATCACTCAAGGTCACTTTACAGACAAAAAGTAATGATTGGTGGAAAGGGGGTGGCCTAATACACCCCCCCCCCAAAATACATGCACTGTCAGAGGGCCGCAGTTTAATTAACTACCAGTTTTTCTTTGAGGAATTACGGTATGATCTATAAATCTTAAAAGACATTTGTAAAGCCCTTTCATTCATTTCATTCATTAGTATTGAGATTAGATTTCTTTCAGTCTGGAGTACCCTCTTTCCTTCACTCACCTCCTCCTCCCTGACACCTTTCCTCTTGCCCTCCTTCTTCTTCTTCTCCTCCGTCTCCTTGTGTTTCTGCATGTACTCGGTGATAAGGTCCAGGTCCAGGTTGTCTTGCGGCTCCCATGTGTTATCCTCACTGGAAAGGTGAGTGCAGACAGAAGAACATCTCCTCACACTTTGTTTTTAGACAATCCATTCTCACTCTAATTATCATTCCCATTATTCCTTTTTTCTATTACTATCTTGTAAGGTTATTTGTGGGTCTGCAACGTAGTGTCAAAATACCAAACCTTCACCTTTGAGGACATGATACCATGCCGACACTTATTTGCAATATGTAAATATATTATATATCTCAGGACCAAGAACACCAAGCATTAATATTATAGACTCATACTTACTCTGAGAACCCCTTCCATTTCAGCAGAAACTCTACTCTTCCCTTCACCACTCTGCGGTCCAAAACCTTCTCCACCACATACTCCTCTTCCTCCTCTTCCTCCTCCTCCTCCTTCTTGCTCTTCTTTCCTGCTCTGGTCGCCAGCTTGCCGTCTGCTGAAGGTGCCTTTAGTAGACCCAAGGAGGTGGGGGAGGGGGCATGCAGCGATAATGATACAAGGGTTAGAAGAACTAATGGGAGTTGTGAGTGAATTCTAGTTGACCGTTTTTTACTAGATTAAAATCTTTGAATGGAGAAAATGCGAGGGCTGATGAGGGGACCAATCCATAAGACTCCAGAGTGTCAAGTATCTCCTGCATTCAAACTGAAAGAACTACTAAAATGTAAGGCCCAAAAGTCATTAACTGGAGCTCCAAGCTACATGCACAGTAGCCTGGACCAACCACACTTCATTTAGCAGAACATCTCCAGATGTTCCTGTGTGAAAATGGAAAGTTCAGAAAGTCGTTTTGATGGTGCAACAAGGGAGGCCTGGTCGCTTCTTTAAGGGAATACAGTGGGGTTTGAAGGTTTTGGGCAAGTTGGAGGTGCAACATGCAAAGACCAGTAAAATGTTTATGAATATGTAGCGAAGCTGTCGACGTGGGTAGCCGTTGATAGGTTTACACGGCATCTGAACAGGCTCGGAGACCAGGGGCCTGTTGCACGGAAGTAGAATGTCCAGCCAGGTGGAGATAGCTGGGATAAGTGCACGTTCACGGCTTTCTCAAATAGACCACGGTATCCATCACAGATTTACTGATGCAGAGATGGAGAAGACGCATGCGCCATATGTTTCACCCAATGAGCAGCAGCTTCTAATGGAAAGTAACGAGGAGGTGAAGCATATAATTAGAGCTGCATAATTAATCAAATTTTAATCACGATTTTGGCTTCCCACAATCAAATTTGCGTAATCAAGCAATTTTTTTTTCATTCCATAGAACGCTCCGTTTTTTTTTGTTGCAAAAGCCCATCTACCGCTCCGTTAACCGCTGTCTGATCATGAGCCAGTCAGAGTTGTTCCTGCACCGTGCAGCTTAGTTTCTAGATGGAGACAGTCCCAGAGGACAGAGTAACGGGAGGAAAACTCCACAGATAACAGTGGGTTATACGGCGGTTTACAGGTTTACCAGTAAACGCAACATTTTGTCCGTCTGTGTATTCAGAGAACAGCAGTGACCAGTGCTAGTCGGTGCTAGTTATTGTCTGTTAGCTCACAGATCTCTAGGGCTCTATTTTTCCTCTAGGTCGCATCCGCTGCCTCTCCACAAACGAAGCAATGTTGTTTATATCGACATGGTTTAATTTCACGTTACATGACCCATTTCTTCTGTAAAGCCGTGCCTGTGTTGGATCTCTCGTCTTACTCTCTCTCCTCTTACTCTCCGCGCAGCCCCGCATGAGAGGCAAACCTGTATCTGTACCAGTGTTTCCGTGGTAACTCTGCTATCACGGTCGCCACGACAACAAACACAGAACAAGTTATTGAATGCAGCTAACTTCAGTTGGTAGAGTAACAACGTGTGAGACGGAGCTGCTGGACCCATTCATAAGTACGCTCATCCCCCCCCCCCCATTCATAATGAGTCAGCCGTCTCTCTGTGAGTACTCCCATCCCCCCCCCCCCCTCCTCCCTAGCTCTTTTAATCAGTTATTGGTGAAAACAAGTAAAGGAGTTTTCACAGAGATACTTTTTTTTTATATATCCTAGGCTATTTAAAGGTCAATGATCGATTTTATAATCGTTTCATCTGATCTGAGGCCGTATGTTTTGGACACTCGGGTGAAGAGAGGGGCAGAGCTGTCAACTGATCACCATCTGGTGGTGAGCTGGGTCAGGGGATGGGGGAGGACTCTGGACAGACCTGGTAAGCCCAAACGGGTAGTGCGGGTAAACTGGGAACGTCTGGAGGAGGCCCCTGTCCGACGGACTTTCAACTCACACCTCCGGCGGAGCTTTTCGTGCATCCCTGTGGAGGCTGGGGGCATTGAACCTGAGTGGACAATGTTCAAAGTCTCCATTGCTGAAGCTGCGGCGGCGAGCTGTGGTCTTAGGGTCTTAGGTGCCTCAAGGGGCGGTAACCCACGAACACCTTGGTGGACACCGGTGGTCAGGGAAGCCGTCCGACTGAAGAAGGAGTCCTTCCGAGATATGTTATCCCGGAGGACTCCGGAGGCAGTTGCAAGGTACCGACGGGCCCGAAGGGCTGCAGCCTCTGCCGTGACAGAGGCAAAGCAGCGGGTGTGGGAGAAGTTCGGAGAAGACATGGAGAAGGACTTTCGGTCGGCACCAAGGTGCTTCTGGAAAACCGTTCGCCATCTCAGGAAGGGGAAGCGAGGAATCATCCAAGCTGTTTACAGCAAGGATGGGACGTTGTTGACCTCAACTGGGGAGGTAATAGAGCGGTGGAAGGAGCACTTTGAGGAACTCCTAAATCCAGCTGGCACGCCCTCTGTGGTAGAGGCAGAGCTGGAGGATGATGGGGGATTGTCGTCAATTTCCCTGGTGGAAGTCGCTGAGGTAGTAAAACAACTCCACAGCGGCAAAGCCCCAGGGATTGATGAGATCCGTCCAGAAATGCTGAAAGCTCTGGGTGTGGAGGGGATGTCTTGGTTGACACGCCTCTTCAACATTGCGTGGAAGTCTGGGACGGTGCCTAGGGAGTGGCAGACCGGGGTGGTGGTTCCCCTCTTTAAAAAGGGGGACCAGAGGGTGTGTGCCAATTACAGGGGTATCACACTTCTCAGCCTCCCTGGTAAAGTCTACTCCAAGGTACTGGAAAGGAGGGTTCGGCCGATAGTCGAACCTCGGATTGAAGAGGAACAATGCGGATTCCGTCCTGGCCGTGGAACAACGGATCAGATCTTCACTCTCGCAAGGATCTTGGAGGGGGCCTGGGAGTATGCCCAACCAGTCTGCATGTGTTTTGTGGATCTGGAGAAGGCGTATGACCGGGTCCCCCGGGAGAAATTGTGGGAGGTGCTGCGGGAGTATGGGGTGAGGGGGTCCCTTCTCAGGGCCATCCAATCTCTGTATGACCAAAGCGAGAGCTGTGTCCGGGTTCTCGGCAGTAAGTCGGACTCGTTCCAGGTGAGGGTTGGCCTTCGCCAGGGCTGCGCTTTGTCACCAATCCTGTTTGTAATATTTATGGACAGGATATCGAGGCGTAGTCGGGGCGGGGAGGGGTTGCAGTTCGGTGGGCTCGGGATCTCGTCGCTGCTTTTTGCAGATGATGTGGTCCTGATGGCATCATCGGTCTGTGACCTTCAGCACTCACTGGATCGGTTCGCCGCCGAGTGTGAAGCGGCTGGGATGAGGATCAGCACCTCTAAATCTGAGGCCATGGTTCTCAGCAGGAAACCGATGGAATGCTTTCTTCAGGTGGGGAGTGAGTCCTTACCCCAAGTGAAGGAGTTTAAGTACCTTGGGGTCTTGTTCGCGAGTGAGGGGACTATGGAGCGTGAGATTGGTCGGAGAATCGGAGCAGCCGGTGCGGTATTACATTCTGTGTATCGCACCGTTGTGACGAAAAGAGAGCTGAGCCAGAAGGCAAAGCTCTCGATCTACCGGGCAATTTTCGTTCCTACCCTCACCTATGGTCATGAAGGCTGGGTCATGACCGAAAGAACGAGATCCAGGGTACAAGCGGCCGAAATGGGTTTCCTCAGGAGGGTGGCTGGCGTCTCCCTTAGAGATAGGGTGAGAAGCTCAGTCATCCGAGAGGAGCTCGGAGTAGAGCCGCTGCTCCTTCGCGTCGAAAGGAGCCAGTTGAGGTGGTTCGGGCATCTGGTAAGGATGCCTCCTGGGCGCCTCCCTAGGGAGGTGTTCCAGGCACGTCCAGCTGGGAGGAGGCCTCGGGGAAGACCCAGGACTAGGTGGAGAGATTATATCTCCAACCTGGCCTGGGAACGCCTCGGGATCCCCCAGTCGGAGCTGGTTGATGTGGCTCGGGAAAGGGAAGTTTGGGGTCCCCTACTGGAGCTGCTGCCCCCGCGACCCGACTCCGGATAAGCGGATGAAGATGGATGGATGGATAGGCTATTTATTTCAGATAATCTTCATTTCCATGTGTTGCAGCTGTATGTCTATACAACATACAACTTCAACATAAGAGGAATGTAGCACATTATGGATGTGAACGCAGTTATAAATAGCCTATGTGACAATAAAAGTTGTTTGGTTAACAACAACAAATAATCGTGATCACAATATTGATCAAATTAATCGTGATTATCATTTTGGCCGTTATCGTGCAGCCCTAACTCAGAGTTCTGCATTCATAACGGACTGGAGGAAACATAGTATTGGCTGAATGTACTTGTAGATAGATAGATACTATAGATAGCTAGATACTTTAGATATAGATAGATATTATGAATAGATAGATACTATAAATAGATACTATAGAGATAGATAGATAAATAGATGGATAGATACTTTATTCATCCCAAAGGAAAATTTAGAGGCAAGACAACATAACAAAAACACAATCACACATATACACATAGTACACTCTCTTGAAATATTACAACTTCTTTAGACCTTTTGATGTTACTGTACTTTATTGATTTTTTCCAGTTTCTTTTAAAATTTGGACTATTTCAGGATTTTCTTTAGTACTGTGAAGTTAATTTCGCGGTAAATGAATGCTTAAAGAAACACCATGGACTGCTAACTAGCCTGTTAGCTTCTGCCCGAGGCTGCTAGCATATAAAACTCCTCTCAAACTGACTAATAACACGGAAAAATTACGTTAAATCAGACAACACAGCACACATTAGAAGAGAGCTGAGACTTTAACGATAGCAGTTAGCCACGAAGCTAACAGCGGAGCTAGCAATTAGCCACGAAGCTAACAGCGGAGCTAGCAGTTAGCCACGAAGCTAACAGAGGAGCTAGCAGTTAGCCACGAAACTAATTGCAGAGCTTTCCCGGCGTGTTAACGCATGCGCCGCTCGGGCTTCTATTCGCTTATTATTCGCACACACTCTGGCTGCCGTGTAAAAGAGCAGTTATTAAGATATTTACCTGAACGCGTGCGGGTTCACCTGGAGCTCTGTCTCCGAAAAAACTCACCTAGACGCTCGGTAGCAAACAAAACACACAGCTATCCCACCGCCAGCCTACACTTCCGGTTTCCTTTAAATCGGGGCTTTTCAGATTAAAAGTCTAAAAGACACTACTTTTAGCGTGTATAGAGCAGCATATCTCCTCCAGACTCCATGTAAATAATCACTACTTTTAGCGTGCATAGAGCAGCATATCTCCACCAGACTCCATGTAAATAATCACTACTTTTAGCGTGTATAGAGCAGCATATCTCCACCAGACTCCATGTAAATAATCACTACTTTTAGCGTGTATAGAGCAGCATATCTCCACCAGACTCCATGTAAATAATTACTACTTTTAGTGTGTATAGAGCAGCATATCTCCACCAGACTCCATGTAAATAATCACTACTTTTAGCGTGTATAGAGCAGCATATCTCCACCAGACTCCATGTAAATATCACTACTTTTAGCGTGTATAGAGCAGCATATCTCCACCAGACTCCATGTAAATAATCACTACTTTTAGCGTGTATAGAGCAGCATATCTCCACCAGACTCCATGTAAATAATCACTACTTTTAGCGTGTATAGAGCAGCATATCTCCACCAGACTCCATGTAAATAATCACTACTTTTAACGTGTATAGAGCAGCATATCTCCACCAGACTCCATGTAAATAATCACTATTTTTAGCGTGTATAGAGCAGCATATCTCCACCAGACTCCATGTAAATAATCACTACTTTTAGCATGTATAGAGCAGCATATCTCCACCAGACTCCATGTAAATAATCACTACTTTTAGCATGTATAGAGCAGCATATCTCCACCAGACTCCATGTAAATAATCACTACTTTTAGCATGTATAGAGCAGCATATCTCCACCAGACTCCATGTAAATTATCACTACTTTTAGTGTATAGAGCAGCATATCTGGGGTCTCATTTATAAGACTGCGCGTAGGATCCTTGCTGAAAGTGTACATACACCCAAAAGCCAAAAATAAATCTGATTTATAAAACCGTGCACATGCACATCTGTATGTAATATTCTGTTTATAAATCACATATTACCTACAAGTGTGCATATGTGAATCAGCCTCTTATCCCTCCTTGTACATGCCCATTTTTAATTTTAATACTATGTTGATATTTAAATGATAACTCGTGTATATTTCAACCTGGAAAAAATACAGTTTTTTTAAATCTGGTGACCTACTTTAATTCTATTGGTTGCTGTTAACTTCCCGTCCAATCAGCTGTTGATGTGAGGGCAGAGGGGCGGGCCTTCGGCGGTGACGAGGAGAACGACTGTTATCCGTGATGATGAAGAGAATCAGTGGGTTGGTTCAAGATGGCGACCTGTGCAGACGTCTTATTCTGAGCTCCGAGGCTCTGACCGAGTACCAATGATTTAAATTGACTTTTTGAGACTGATAGTGTGTTCCAAATCGCGCACTTCTGTACTAAATACTAACTTTTTGAGTACATAGTGCGCTCACATTGTCGAAGTGCGGTCAAACGCAGTACACTTAAATACCCGGATGGTGTACTCAAAACTAGAGGATGGATACCCGACCCGAGCCCGACGGGACCCGACGGGACCCGACGGTACCCGACGGGTCGGGCCGGGTTCGGACAGATTTTTAGAAAGGATGCTCGGGTTTGGGTCGGGCTCGGTCACATCAGCGCGATAAGGCATTGAACATTTTGAATTTAAAACAGCTTAAAATAAATGTCAAATATTACCCTAACATCCGTCTTCCTGTGTGCTGTGACAACCAAAGACGTGCGTATTAAGCTCCATGTGGCAGCGCAACGATGGAAGATGTTAAAAAGAAGTTGGCCGCAGGAGATTTTAAAACTATTGAAAACGAAGGAAAGTCAGTTGTGCATTGATGCGCTCATCTGTTGACATTTCCGGATGCCTTCCTACAATTGCTTAATAAAAGCGGCTTTCCACACAAAAAAACGTACATGTGTCATTAGCATGAGAAACAAATGCGATTTTAACTGTGTCGGGCTCGGGTCGGGCTCGGACATAAATATCTTAATGCTTGTCGGGCTCGGGTCGGGTTCGGTTACTGCTCTGTCGGACGCGGGCCGGGCTCGGACAGAAAAATCCGGCCCGATCCGCACTCTACTCAAAACCCCCCGAAAGTTGAGTGCGGATCGATGGACACTTTCCACACTCAACGGTCGCCATCTTGGCTACGTAGCGGAAGGGGCGGAGCTAACAACAGTCGAAAAACTTGAATCAATGGCGGCCGAAGACGCGATAGCGAGGACGGAAGAGGAATACAAATGTAAGTTGAACATGAGTCTTTTTGCTATACTTATAACATTTTATGTACCTGTATTTGTATATTTGGTTAATCTTACAGGTTTTAATGATATTTTTATCGCGAATTATAACGTTTATTGGTACCGTAATTTGACATGCTAGCAAGCTAACCATAGCTAGCTAACAGCGGCACAGTTTAACCATACACGGCAAATAATGTATAAGCTAACGTTACATGTGTTGTAGTATATTGTTTATTGTGTTAAACTATCGGCCCGCTGTAGAAGATTTCAGCGTCAGATGTATGATCTTGTAAATATAGCTACACAAAGCTGCAAGCGTTAGCAGTCATGTTAAAGTATGTTAATGTATATTAGCTGTTTCTGCCCTGATCTTATTTATATAATCGTTAGGGACAGACGAGGACACGAGGTCCCTCATCCAGTGGAGGACGGTGAACGCCCCGACCCCGTGCCGAGGATGGCCATCAGACCGTGGAAGGATCCTCTAGAGAGTCTGAAGTCCACCCTCATGTTGCTTTCCCCGTCAAAATACAGTGCCAGCAATGGAACCGTATTGTTAACCCGGCAGTACTGCCCGGGGTCTGGAGTCTGTAGAATTAACGCAGGACCGTCTTTTAAAATAAAACTGGACTGGATGTGTTTAATGTTATCTGCTTTTACTCTTGTATTGTCACTGTAATTAATAGATTCATAATTAAGTCATTTATCAAGTCACTAGTTCCAGCTTCTAAAATGTGAAATCCACACAGGGGAAATATCTGAATACAGCAGCTCAAAGCAAATACATCAGCATAACAAGTTATTATAATAATGGTAATAAAACATTTATTCTTGAAGTTAACACGTCAGTTGGACATAATTTTAAGTACTCCACTTTTGCTGAAATAACTCATAATGGCTAGTTTTTGGTGTTTTTTAAAAATTATTTAATAGCAAAATTATGAATATCAACATACCGGTATATTTTCCGTTAAAAGGAGGCAGATGATACGACGGCGGCGTCGCAATCCTCTCATTCTCGCAAAAAAAGAGGGCAGATACAGGCAACAATAAACACAATCACATTCATCTTGATGAACAAAGTAGAAGTGTGTTTTTCGCGGGCGACAATAGGTGGCGGGGGTGCTCTCTGTCTGGGTGCAAGTCACAATTTCACAGAAGAAGAAGGAGGAGGAATGAGCTGTTGTGATCGTCATTTCCGGTAAGTACATCAAGAAGTGCGCGATTTGAGACAACACTCTCCAGTCAAATTTTACGCACTATGCAAGTAAGTACGTAGTGTACAAAGTACAAAGAAATGTTTAAAAGGGATTTTCTCCATTACTGGTTGAACAATGCTGAAATGTTTTCTAAGTTACTGTAAATAGATTATGAACATTCGTGCAAACAGGTTTAGCACCACTTTTTGGGTTATTGTGGTTGAGTGTTTAAGGCGATGGACTAGAAATCCTTTGGGTTATCCTGGTGAAAGTCCAATTCCTGCCGACAACAAAAGGCATCCCATAACGGGGGTAGCAAAGCAATGACC
Source organism: Etheostoma nigrum (assembly GCA_029931835.1). Lineage (NCBI taxonomy): Eukaryota > Metazoa > Chordata > Actinopteri > Perciformes > Percidae > Etheostoma > Etheostoma nigrum. Next base: position 2,519,407 of record CM057259.1, read on the forward strand.
CTTCACATTATACCAACTCGCAGATGTGCCTTCATGAAGAATATTGTATTATCTCATAGGTAATGGAAGCCACCCGTCTCCACCAATGCATCTCTGATCTGCAGTGAGTATTGTATTGTCCAGCAGAATAGCAACAGATGTGTTACTTTTCCACTATGATTTTATACCATAGCAGTGCAAGCATTTTGCCCAGGTTTGATTTCCAGCCACCGCCACGTTTTGAAGCCGTATACAACATTAACATTACATATTTCACAGAGGTTTCTTCACTTATTCAGTGATCTCAGAAAAATGTCCAAAAAAATGAGGCAATCATCAGGGGATGTAGCTCAGTGGTAGAGTGCATGCTTTCCATGTATGTGGACCTGGGTTCAATCCGTGACATCTCCATCAGGTATTATGGTCCAGTCTGTAAAAGAGCTGCAGAATATGTTATATGTTCCTCTGACCCAGGATATGAAATGATGCAACAAATATTACAAAGGCAATTAAGTGGAAGATTAACTTAATAAGTTTTAAACCACTCTGTGCACTTTACCCATGTCCGGCTTTACTCAGCAATTGAGAAGGATTTGAGCAAATTTGTATAACGCAGTGTTGTGCATCCTTGCATTTATGGTACCTAATGCAAAAATCTGTCTCAATGCACAGATGTGTTGCAGGATTTGCAGTGACCATTGTATTGTCCAGCGATGGTGGTAACGTTGTGAGCATAGCTTCCTTCCAAGCAGTTGACCTGGGGTTGATTCCCAGCCATCGCAGTAGCATTCTTTGAGTGGTGTTACTTGCTTTATTTGTAAAGAAGTCAGCAGAAAGGTTACTTGCCCAACTTGGTTTGATAAAACATTAGATCTCTTTTATGGTTCAAATACTGGAGCATATCAATCTATCAAGCTGCCTCTATGAGGAGTCACATGTTGTTGTGGCCGAGTGGTTAAGGCGATGGACTTGAAATCCATTGGAGTCTCCCTGCGCAGGTTCGAGAGGTGTTCTTCTGGTAGCAAACCCATGACACAGTACAGTTGCCCATGTACCTTCATGAACAATATGATAAATGTCTCCTCATAAGTACTGGAAGCAGCCTGTCCATAAGTTTGTACTTTCAGTCTGTGTAATAAGATTTGCAGTAAATGTATATTGTCCAGCAACAGGTGTGTTACTTTTCGATTATGATTTATACCATAGCAGTGAAATCATTTTGCCCAGGTTTGATTTCCAGCCACCACAGTTGCATTTACAGGTTTTGAAGCCATATACAACGTTAACATTACATGTTTTACCCAGGTTTCTTCCTTTATTCAGTGATATTTCAATTGTGGGAGTCATCCCAAAAGGATTAATAAAGATAAGTCTAAGTCTATCTCAGAAAACAGACAAAAAATCTGAAAATCTTCAGGGGATGTAGCTCAGTGGTAGAGCGCTTGCTTTACATGTATGAGGACCTGGCATCTCCAGCAGGCATTATGGAAGAGTCTTTAAAAGAGCTGCAAAAGGTATTTCTTCAGTAATGCCAGTAAGGGTCTACCATTCAGCAGGTATAGACATTTCACTTCAGACAGTTGCAGCAGCAGATGCTTTGTTAAACATTGGCAATCTAGACATAGACTTAATGCTATAATCATAACAATTAGCAGAGAACGGTTTTGCTCCATCGACCTCTGGGTTATAAGCCCAGCACACTTCCACTGCACCACTCTGCTCTGCTGTTCATGCTCAGGGGCTGGAAAAATCTGTGATTCACATTTTGAGGGAAGAACCAACAGCTTACGGGTGGTAAAGTTAAACATTTGGTTAATCTTGCAACTATCTTTGTGTGAGCTTCCTGATTACTCACACATTGATTATTCACATGTAACACTTGTGATTGGCTGGTGTTTAAAAAAAAGGGCATTGTGAGTACAAATCAGTAAAGTCTACCAAGTTGCCTCTTATCATTCTAGTTTGGACACCCAGTGAGGCTTACCACGATGGTTTGGACTGGGTCGACTAGGGTTTTCGGCTGCTCTCGAGCAGAAGGCGATACTCACGCTGGTTTCTCTTCATAATGTACAAGTATTTCGCCTTTTACTAAAGACTTCCTTGAAGGGGAACACCAATGAGTTGAAACTATTTTTGGTGGGTTTTGCTTTTTGGCAGAGCCGTTTGTACTTGTGAAAAACAAATATGCTGTCCTTAACTAGACTCAGAGTCTTAACAGCAGCTAAATAATAGAAGCAAGACCCTTGCCCATTTTAATGGGCAGTGGACAGCGACTGAGACGACAGGACTCCCCCTGACTGTGACTCGGACCGACCAAAAAATCTGATATGTGGGAAAACAAATTGGCCAGAGACTACGGTACTGGAGACTTAGAGGACTAACACTAGAAGGAAAGGATGTGATCAGGATGGCTGCAGTCAGGGGCAGATTTAGTCATTTTGAGGCCTAAGGCAAACACAGGCATGAGGCCCTCCACAACCCGTGGTCTCCCCCTTTTCAGTCCTTATTTATCTGAGAAAGAGGTGCTCTCTGTCTGACAGCTGTTTGGCCAGAGTGCTGGATCATCTTCAATCATAACACATTGATTAGGGTGACTACTACTTACGGGGTCTAGTTGCTGAGTATTATATGTGTCACTATCTTCGTCATTGCCATAGTTATCATCATGGACAGTGAAAGCAGCAGTTCCGTAACCATCTCCATTCGAAGGATCCTGTAAGGTTGTCTTGTATGTAGCCTCCGCATCGCTAGAGCAACCTGGGCTGACACTACTCTTCATCAGTGTTAGCATTGCTAGCGCAACCTGGGCTGACTCTTCATCAGTGTTAGCATTGCTAGCGCAAGCACCGGCTTCTTGCTGCTCTTTAGTAACTTTAATGTTAGTGTTGTCAGTAGCCGTCGTGAAAAAGGTTGTTACCTTTGGAAGTTTTGCTAAAAACGTTCTGCTGTCTTCCCGCTTCTTCCTTTTTTCAGAACCACTTTGGTAGCTTCGCTTCATTTTTCAACCGTCTGTAGCCTCCAGCTTAGCGCATGCTGAGCTGTTTGTTTACAAACACACACGCAGATGTGCAGTAGGATAATGGAATAGTCCAATGTAGTGGGGACTGGGGGGAGTTTCTCATCATGAATTTAACAATCGGATAGCACTTTAGCGTATCAATGTTTAGAGATAGAATTAATTGGTGAAAACAAATCGTAAACATAAGTTTATGAGGTGTTTTAGGGGGCCCTTGGTAGATTGGGGCCCAAGGCAATTGCCTACCTTTGCCTAATGGTAAGTCCGCCTCTGGCTGCAGTATCTAAGTAGTAATTGTTTTCATAATTGTACTTTTGTTTTTGAATGGTAAATTTGGCTGGAATTTGTAATCAAAAACAGGACCTTTCCCATTTTGACAAACTGTTTTGATCACTTGAGGTATTTCAGTAAAGTCTTTGGTCTTGGACAGTTAGCTTGCAATCTAAAACTGTATATCTATAACTATTGTCAACTATTGTCTCTGGAACAATAGTTGGCAGTTGGAAGAGTAATGGCTCTTTACAGTGAATATGCAAAAGAAGATGTTCACAAATTCACTCACTTGATGCTGGTTACAATATTATAAAATCAACAATGCCAGAGAAAAATGACAAAGTGTGATACATTTTTTTAATATAGTATTGGCATTTTTCAAAAAAGTATTGGCTTTTTCCATGCGAAAGTTTTGTTCATTTACAATCAACATTTACAAGCATACTGTTTGTTACGATGTTGGGAACTAATACTTGCAGGTAGTGTGGCCGAGTGGTCTATGGCGCTGGAGCCCTGGCGGAGGCCAACCCTCACCTGGAATGAGTCCGACTTACTGCAGAGAACCCATACACAGCCCTCGCTTTGGTCATACAGACATTGGATGGCCCTGAGAAGGGACCCCCTCACCCCATACTCCCGCCGCACCTCCCACAGTGTCTCCCGGGGGACCCGGTCATACGCCTTCTCCAGATCCACAAAACACCTGTGGACTTGTTGGGCATACTACCAGGCTCCCTCCAAGATCCTTGCGAGAGGGAAGATCTTATCCGTGGTTCCACGACCAGGACGGAATCCGCATTGTTCCTCTTCAATCCGAGGTTCGACGATCGGCCGAACCCTCCTTTCCAGCACCTTGGAGTAGACTTCACCAGGGAGGCTGAGAAGTTTGATACCCCTGTAATTGGCACACAACCTCTTGTCCCCCTTTTTGTAGAGGGGAACCACCACCCCGGTCTGCTACTCATTAGGCACTGTCCCAGACTTCCACGCAATGTTGAAGAGGGGTGTCAACCAAGAAAGCCCCTCCACACCCAGAGCATTCAGCATTTCTGGACGGATCTCATCAATCCTTGGGGCTTTGCCACTGTGGAGTTGTTCACTACCTCAGCGACTTCCACCAGAGAAATTGTCGACAATCCCCCATCATCCTCCAGCTAGATTTAGAAGTTCCCCCACAGAGAGATGACATTCACCTCTCCACCACGATAAGGTGATTGTTCCCGGAGAACATAAATACAGTAAAATAGAAACTGTAAAACATGTATGATTAAAGAAACCTCGAGCAGTACCATGGCTTAGGGTAGGTGGTCATCTGCCTCGACCGGTTGGGGGTGAGAGAAAGAGACAGACAGAGAAAGAGAGAGACAGAGAGAAAGACAGACAGAGAAGAGACAGACAGAGAGAGAGACATAGAGAATTGCAGCAGATGGTGTCGAGCAGGAACGTGGAGGAAGCAGGTGACTCCAACCACAGATCCACACTCCACAGCTCCAGAACCAGAAACACCTGCAGGAATCTTTAGGAGGAGAGAGGAGAGGGGCTAAAGAGCTCAAAACTACGGGGCGAGTGAGCCCAAGACTCCGGGAAAGGGAAGAATTCAAGTTAGTAACATGCAATAATGGGATGAGGTTGCATCTAAATGGAGAGAATTGAGGAGGACAGAGGTGCTTAGTGCCTCATGGGAAGTCCCCCGGCAGACCAGACCTATAGTATTACAACTAAGTGATGGTTCAGGACTCACCCGAGCCAGCCCTAACTATAAGCTTTATCAAAGAGGAAAGTCTTAAGCCTACTCTTAAATGTGGAGATGTTGTCTGCCTCCTGAACCCAAACTGGAACCTGGTTCCACTGGAAAGGAGCTTGACAGCTGAACGCTCTGGCTCCCGTTCTACTTTTGGAGACTCTAGGAACCACAAGTAACCTTGCATTCTGGGAGCGCAGTGCTCTGGTGGGGTAATAAGGTGCTATGAGCTCTTTAAGATACAACATGCAAAAAGATTCTTTTCATCAGTTGCCGTAGTGTAGTGGTTATCACGTTCGCCTAACACACGAAAGGTCTACTGTTTGATACAGGGCGGAAACACATTTCTTTGTTTGTGTTGACTTCACACAATCAAACTCTGCTCCGACTGGGGGATCCCAAGGCGTTCCCAGGCCAGGTTGGAGATATAATCTCTCCACCTAGTCCTGGGTCTTCCCTGAGGCCTCCTATAGAATAACCAGACCACGCTTAAAAAAGAACATTCTAGACACGTCACTAATGAGCAACTCTAGGCTGATATCAATCCTTCCGTTTTTAAATCCTACTTAAAGAATAGGGATTACTTTGTGTCAATAGTTAATTATGCATCTGAGCATACAAACATGACGTGCGGAGTTCCCCAAGGCTCCATTCTGGGGCCTCATTTGTATAACATCTACATGCTTCCACTGGCTCAGATTATGGAAAACAACAAAATAATTTATGACACACAGATTTACATAACCTTATCGCCAGGGGACTATAGTCCAATACAAAAAGTGACTAAGTGCATCAAACAAATTAACGGCTGGATGTGCCAGAACTTTCTGAAATGAAATGAAGGAAAACCGAGGTGCTTGTATTTTGGAGCAGAAGAGGAATGATTAAAAGTCTGTGCTCTGTGTCTTTACAGGTCTCCCTAAGAAATCAATCAGACAGCTGCAGCTGATTCAGAACGCTGCTGCTCGAGTCCTAAGACCACGAGACTGGATCATATCACTCCAGTTCTGAAGTCTTTACACTGGCTTTCTGTGCCTCAAAGAATTGATTTCAAAGTACTTTTATAAATCACTAAAAGGTTTAGGGCCAAAATACATTTTTGATCTGCTACTACACTATGACCCACCCAGACCTCTCAGGCCATGTGGGACAGGTCTGCTTTCTGTCCCCAGATTCAGGACTAAACAGGGGGAAGCAGTGTTCAGTTTCTATGCTCCTCATATCTGGAACAAACTCCTAGAAAACTGATAAAAAAATGATGTTCATATCTTGACTGTAGACAACAGGGTTGATGTTTTACAAGCTTTTTTATAAAATAAATCCAGACGGAAAATAAACTGTAAAAATGGCCTTAGGGCTCAGAGGGCTGAAGACCTTTCTTTTTGATGTTGCCTTTCTTTAAATCGTTGTTTAAACTTTTCTTTAATGTTTAATTTTGTATACTGCACTGTAACTGCGTCGGCCAGGAAGACCGCGTGGTAGGCGAGAATTCTACTGCTGAACCACCAATGCTTGACGCAGTTTAGATCGCACCTCTGAAGAAAATCAGTCTGCATGGCCACATTATGTTTTCAAAAGTGTCAGCAAAAAGGTAATTTATGCATCTTCCATCAAATACGACTCACAGTCTCTTGAGTTGCCTATTGCACCAACAACCAAAATGGAGTAAACATGCATGACTGAAATCTAGAGGTTAACATTACCAGAAATGAGCTGTTTGCCTTCACACAATCATGCCCCTTTTGTGCAAGGACTAATTCCGAATAGTAGTTAAGGAAAGCTGCATTGGCCGGAAATCTGAGAGAAAGTCATGATCGATGAAAAATTATGTTGGAAGCCACATATACACTAAATTAATGCCAAAATATCCAAATCAGTTGCCATACTGTATAAAACCAATTATTTATTAAATCAACGCTCATTGTACACGTTGTATTGTTCCTTCATACTTCCATACATTACATACTGTTTGGAGGTATGGGGAAACACTTACAAAACAAACACTGAACCTATATTTATTCTTCAAAAGAGAGCCTTAAGAATTGTAAATAAAACCACTCATGAGAACTAACTGAGCAATACGTATATGTAACCTACTACAGTTCAGTTACGTATTGCTCATGTTAGCTCCATTTTGGTTATTGTGTGCAATCTTAAGGCTCTCTTCGAAGATGACTGTAGGTTCAGTGTTTGTTTTGTAAGTGTTTCCCCATACCTCCAAACAGTATGTAATGTATGGAAGTATGAAGGAACAATACAACGTGTACAATGAGCGTTGATTTAATAAATAATTGGTTTTATACAGTATGGCAACTGATTTGGATATTTTGGCATTAATTTAGTGTATATGTGGCTTCCAACATAATTTTTCATCGATCATGACTTTCTCTCAGATTTCCGGCCAATGCAGCTTTCCTTAACTACTATTCGGAATTAGTCCTTGCACAAAAGGGGCATGATTGTGTGAAGGCAAACAGCTCATTTCTGGTAATGTTAACCTCTAGATTTCAGTCATGCATGTTTGCTCCATTTTGGTTGTTGGTGCAATAGGCAACTCAAGAGACTGTGAGTCGTGTTTGATGGAAGATGCATAAATTACCTTTTTGCTGACACTTTTGAAAACATAATGTGGCCATGCAGACTGATTTTCTTCAGAGGTGCGATCTAAACTGCGTCAAGCATTGGTGGTTCAGCAGTAGAATTCTCGCCTACCACGCGGTCTTCCTGGCCGATGCAGTTACAGTGCAGTATACAAAATTAAACATTAAAGAAAAGTTTAAACAACGATTTAAAGAAAGGCAACATCAAAAAGAAAGGTCTTCAGCCCTCTGAGCCCTAAGGCCATTTTTACAGTTTATTTTCCGTCTAGATTTATTTTATAAAAAAGCTTGTAAAACATCAACCCTGTTGTCTACAGTCAAGATATGAACATCATTTTTTTTATCAGTTTTCTAGGAGTTTGTTCCAGATATGAGGAGCATAGAAACTGAACACTGCTTCCCCCTGTTTAGTCCTGAATCTGGGGACAGAAAGCAGACCTGTCCCACATGGCCTGAGAGGTCTGGGTGGGTCATAGTGTAGTAGCAGATCAAAAATGTATTTTGGCCCTAAACCTTTTAGTGATTTATAAAAGTACTTTGAAATCAATTCTTTGAGGCACAGAAAGCCAGTGTAAAGACTTCAGAACTGGAGTGATATGATCCAGTCTCGTGGTCTTAGGACTCGAGCAGCAGCGTTCTGAATCAGCTGCAGCTGTCTGATTGATTTCTTAGGGAGACCTGTAAAGACACAGAGCACAGACTTTTAATCATTCCTCTTCTGCTCCAAAATACAAGCACCTCGGTTTTCCTTCATTTAATTTCAGAAAGTTCTGGCACATCCAGCCGTTAATTTGTTTGATGCACTTAGTCACTTTTTGTATTGGACTATAGTCCCCTGGCGATAAGGTTATGTAAATCTGTGTGTCATAAATTATTTTGTTGTTTTCCATAATCTGAGCCAGTGGAAGCATGTAGATGTTAAACAAATGAGGCCCCAGAATGGAGCCTTGGGGAACTCCGCACGTCATGTTTGTATGCTCAGATGCATAATTAACTATTGACACAAAGTAATCCCTATTCTTTAAGTAGGATTTAAAAACGGAAGGTTTGATATCAGCCTAGAGTTGCTCATTAGTGACGTGTCTAGATTGTTCTTTTTTAAGCGTGGTCTGATTATTCTATAGAAGGCCTCAGGGAAGACCCAGGACTAGGTGGAGAGATTATATCTCCAACCTGGCCTGGGAACGCCTCGGGATCCCCCAGTCGGAGCAGAGTTTGATTGTGTGAAGTCAACACAAACAAAGAAATGTGTTTCCGCCCTGTATCAAACAGTAGACCTTTCGTGTGTTAGGCGAACGTGATAACCACTACACTACGGCAACTGATGAAAAGAATCTTTTTGCATGTTGTATCTTAAAGAGCTCATAGCACCTTATTACCCCACCAGAGCACTGCGCTCCCAGAATGCAAGGTTACTTGTGGTTCCTAGAGTCTCCAAAAGTAGAATGGGAGCCAGAGCGTTCAGCTGTCAAGCTCCTTTCCTGTGGAACCAGGTTCCAGTTTGGGTTCAGGAGGCAGACAACATCTCCACATTTAAGAGTAGGCTTAAGACTTTCCTCTTTGATAAAGCTTATAGTTAGGGCTGGCTCGGGTGAGTCCTGAACCATCACTTAGTTGTAATACTATAGGCCTGGTCTGCCGGGGGACTTCCCATGATGCACTAAGCACCTCTGTCCTCCTCAATTCTCTCCATTTGGATGCAACCTCATCCCATTATTGCATGTTACTAACTTGAATTCTTCCCTTTCCCGGAGTCTTGGGCTCACTCGCCCCGTAGTTTTGAGCTCTTTAGCCCCTCTCCTCTCTCCTCCTAAAGATTCCTGCAGGTGTTTCTGATTCTGGAGCTGTGGAGTGTGGATCTGTGGTTGGAGTCACCTGCTTCCTCCACGTTCCTGCTCGACACCCTCTGCTGCAATTCTCTATGTCTCTCTCTCTGTCTGTCTCTTCTCTGTCTGTCTTTCTCTTTCTCTCTC
>CM057259.1:2529488-2557520 GCA_029931835.1 Etheostoma nigrum
TAGGGTGCATCAAAAAACACAATTCTTGAATTCTGATATGGCTGGGTGCTAAAAGTGTTCCAATATATGTAGAAACAACACATGCAAAATATTTTTCCAATACATGATGATTTAGGGGTGCCACCACACATCTGTTTTTGTTGGATAAAGTGGTAAACAGTGCTCAATGGTCGCCATGGAGATCTGAGGTAAACAACACTGCAGCTCAAGAAAACTAAGGAGATCTTTCTGTTGCTTGGTGTCGGAGAGTGATGAGGAGCCAGAGGAGGATACTAATACAGTCTGTCCACCATCTGAGGGCGAACCATCCCACAAGTGTAAGAAGACTGGAGCAAGTGTCAAGCGTAAGAAGACTGGAACAAACGTCTTCATTCCACATGATATCTTTAGCCGACCAAGTGTCGTGTCACTGGCTACAAGGTTGAAGATGTCACCAATGCAACAGGCTGCCTTCACGCGTGGCCTGGTTGCAGAGTCAGGCGGGGAATGCACACATCTCTCTGCATCTTAAGCAACAGCTGACCGAGCAAGACGCCAGGTGCTGGAGACAATCAGTGAGGAACAGCACAAGCAGTGGACACCACCTCCATTGTGCACCCTACACTGGGACAGCAAGTTAACACCGATGCTCAGCAATGTGCGCCAATTGGAGGAGCGTCTTACAGTGGTGGTTGGAGATGCAGAGCGGCTGAAACTGCTTGGTGTCCCAGTGTATACGAAGCAGACCAATGAGGCATGTGGAGTGATCATTGCCCGGTTGACATGCAAGTTGCTGCAGGACTGGTGCTGCACTGACCAGGTTGTCAACATGGCATTTGATACCACTGCGTCAAACACCGGCCATCTCACAGCAGCCTGCGTTGCCATACAGCTCTCACTGGGCCGACCACTGCTTTGGTCTGGGTGCCGGCACCACATTGGTGAGGTCCTCCTGAACCAGGTTTTCACAGACCTGAAGGTGGAGTCATCGCTCGCCAGAGGTTACCTTGTTCACACATCTGAGAGATAAATGGAACCTGTTACCACAAGAATCCAGCAGCCAATGGTCCCGCTACATTCCTGGCAACACCGAGCAACCACTCTTGGGCAAGTTACGTGCTGAACTTGTCAGGTGCGCAAAAGAAGTGACTGACCACAAGCGAGGTGGCTACCGTGAGTTTGTGCAGCTATGTCTTGTGTTTCTGGATGCAGATGGAGAAGAGCAGACTGCAGTGACCTTCCAACGACCGGGAGCGCTCCACAAGGCACGATGGATGGCCAAGCTGCTCTATGCTCTCAAGCTGGCTTTGATGGAGCAGCACATCACGTTGATTCCCCAGGGCACAATCACCACACGGCAGCAGGTGCCGAAAATTCGGGCATTTGCCATTTTCATTACACACATCTATGCAAAGTGGTGGTTGACCTGTGAGAAAGCTGTAGATGCTGCCTGGAACGACCTGACACTCTACCACCACCTGCAGGCATATAAGGCTGTAGATGAGGGCATTGCTGCATCAGCGATCAAGGCATTGGAGAAGCATCGCTGGTACCTGACAGGTGAGATGCTACCCCTGGCTCTCTTCAGCAGCAAGGTGCCCAATGATGACAAGCGTGCACTTGCCAGTGCAATCTTGGAGCACAAGCCCGTTGATCTCCCCATGCTCATCCCTGAGCAGCGCTCAGTGGAGCGGACTCTGGCACAGACTGAGCAATTGTTTGAAAGTTTAGTTAGTGTCAGCTCTTACCATTAGGCCCTGTTAGTTGCCAGTGAATTAGCCACTAGAGAGGGTTTGTTCTTTTAAGTGTGTCAGTATCGCTCCTTGTGTTTAACAATAAAGTCAATTAAACTTCATATGTGTGTCCGACATCCATCACTGCTGCACAAAACTCAGGGTAAGGCCACGTGAGGCCACCTCCATTCATTTTGTCTATAGGACAAATGAAGGGATGGAGAATCTTGAAAGTTGAATTCTGAGAAATGCCCAAGTTGCCCAAAGGGCAAACATACAACTTTTACTTTGATAACCCTATAGAACATGTTACTGTATAAAAGTTCACTGTACTCAACATTTCCAGGTCAACCTTTTGGTAATTAGACTAAAAATTGCCCATTTTTCGAAATTTCACAAAAGTTCATGTGTTAGGTGGCACCCCTAAATCTCAATGGAATTCCTCAAAACTTTGCAAAAGTCATTTTTATGTTAATTGGAACAAAATGCAATGCCAGCCAAATTGATATTTTGAAATTAAAATTTCCCATTCAAATTTGATGCACCCTAACGTACACTTATGAGCATCCCTATGTTCGAACATGGTGTTTGTGACGAACAATCCATGACTAGCACAGAAATCCAACAACAGACAACCACTCTGGTTTAGATCAGGGAGGCCGTTCCTCCCAATCACGCCTCTCCAAGTATCTCCATCATTGCCCACGTGTGCATTGAAGTCCCCCAGCAGAACTATGGAGTCCCCTACTGGAGCCCCATACAGGACTCCATTCAAGGTCTCCAAGAAGGCCGAATACTCCGAACTCTTGTTTGGTGCATATGCACAAACAACAGTCAGAGTTTTCCCCCCCATCACCCGCAGGCGTAGGGAGGCGACCCTCTCGTCCACCGGGGTAAACTCCAACGCAGCGGCGCTCAGCCGGGGGCTTGATAGTATCCCCACACCCGCCCAGTGCCTCACACCATGGGCAACTCCAGAGTAGGACAGAGTCCAACCCCTATCCAGGAGTACGGTTCCAGAACCAAGACTGTGCGTAGAGGTAAGCCCCACCAGATCTAACTGGTAGCGCTCCACCTCCCGCACAAGTTCCGGCTCCTTCCCCCGCAGAGAGGTGACATTCCACGTCCCCTGAGCCAGCCTCTGCCGCCCAGGTCTGGTCCGTCGAAGCCCTTGACCTTCGCTACCACCCATATAACAGCGCACCCGACCCCTTTGGATCCTCCCACAGGTGGTGGGCCCATGGGCTGGAGGGAGAGGTGCCACGTTGCTTTTTCGGGCAATGCCCGACCGGGCTCCGTGGCAAACCCGGCCACCAGACGCTCGCTCACGAGCCCACCGTCTGGGCCTGGCTCCAGACGGGGGCCCCGGGCTTCTTCCGGGCGGGGTCCCTCTATCCCTTCCTTGCTTTTCCATCCGAGTCTTTGAACCATTCTTTGTCTGGCCCCTCACCTGAGACCTCTTTGCCATGGGAGACCCTACCAGGAGCACAAAGCTCCAGACAACACAGCCCTCAGGTTCATAGGGACACACAAACCTCTCCACCACGATAAGGTGATGGTTCCCGGAGAGGACATAAAAACTAGATTGTGATTAATAATAAAATCATTGATTAAAAAGGATTTTCCTGCCAAATACCTGACGTTTAGTAAGGCTAGTGTTAGTGTGTTTTAATTTTTTGGGACAGGCTGTGGCTGACGAGGAATGGATGCTAAATTTGCTATGTTTGCAGTTAAGTGCTTATTCGCCATTCTTTTTCTATTACCTATCACAACATAAATTGAGGAAGAATTGAATACACAGGGCCCGGGCTTGTCTTGGAAAGAGTCATGAGTGTCACTAGGCCTGCAGCCTGGACCCGGCACATATCAGTTAATGCTTGCTGGATTTTGCACACAAGTGTCCTTGTCAGTCTGGGGGGAAGGAGTTTGCTGACATCCTGGCAGAGGTGCCTGGCCTTTTACTTTTGCCCGGGGTCGAACGATGGGGGAGGGAAGGGGTGTATATTTGGTTCCAGCAACGACCAGCTGTTTCATCTGGTCAGTGAACTCCAACATGTGCATAGGGGAATGAGGGGAAAGGGTGAGTGGAGACAGCGATGGCTCCTCAAAGGGTTTGGGGTTGGTAAGGGGGTTTGAGGGGTGCTGGATGGGTGAATAGGGGAGTTGAGGTTTCATGTCTCTACTCTGTGGACGCCCATGGTCAGATCTTTGCACAGGTGGGGGCTGTGGTGGATCACTGCCGCACTCTGTTATGTCTTCCTCTTGTTTTGTGACCTTGGCAGAGGGAGCAGATGTGTAGCGCAGAAAGTAGAGTAGATTAGAGATGAACAGCTTTACTCCTGGCTTGTTAAGGAAAAGTCCATCTGCTTTAAAAAGATGTCTGCGATCCCAAAAAATGTTAAAATTGTCAATGAACTACAGAGAATTGACGGTACATTCAGTTGAAAGCCATTTGTTTAGTGCCAACAAGTCGGCTGGATCTCTCAGCTCCTCTTCTCACTGGCGGTATAGGGCCACTGATAAACATGTCTGCGTTTAGGGAGCTGACTGTGTTCAGCAGTTCACTATAGTCCAGTTTCTGCAGTTCAGATTGTTGCTTTACAACATCATGTGACCCTATATGCAGTATAATGTTCGTCACAGTTGGGTGTGCTGCCACGATATCTGGGATTCTTTGGGTCAAATCAGACTCCATGTCTTTGGGAAAACAGAGTATTTTGGTGTTTTTGGTGTTTTTTAAATCTTTTACAGCTGAGTCACACACAATCAGGGTTTGAGGCCCAGTTGTTAGCTTTTTACTTTTTGAATTGGTCTCAGTCCTTACCCTGCTGTGTGGCGATGAGACGCAATCAAGGTCATCAGATGGCTGTCCAGCGTCCTGCAGCAGAGGAGCAAATCTGTTATCCAGTTGCACACCAGGTTGTTGGGGGGGCATTTTGTTGCTAAATTTCCCTTTTGCAGCTGCCCACGGCTGTGTCCTACTAGGAACAGGGGTTGAAGAGGCGCTCTGCCTAGATGATAATGCAGGCCAGCCGGTCATATCACAAATCTCTGGGCGCTGTGCCCTGCCCGTTAGTCATCCTCCCATTTCCCAGGAAAATGATTTACTCTTAGGCGTCGCACCAGAAATGTTCCAGGGAGGATTACCACTTGTTGATTTATTACCCGTTCCACAGCCCTCCTGTTTCTTTGTTGTCTTGTTGGAGCTAATTAGCATCATCAGTTCCGAAATTTTCTTGGATGCCAAATATTTGAATTCAAAGTCAGAATCCAATTGACATGTAAGAACAATACAATGCACGTCCAGCTTCTACATTTCCACATGAGTCAGCTTCCCCAATTTCTGAGTAACAGGAAAATAGCCTGATAAGCATACATGTGCAGCTCAACCTCAAAAAGCTATAAAGCAAATGCGTGTGGCTTAAAGATTGAGCTCTTGCTTATAAAACATCAGATAGGCGCAGTCAGCTGTTAACCGAAAGGATGGTGGTTCAAGTCCAGGGAAGTTTGTTGCTTAAATAACCTGGAGAGAGCCAACCCTGGGATTTATCCTTCTGCAGAAGACCAAAGAGCAGCCCAAAGATAACCCAAGTGGCCTTACCTCTGTTAGAAGGTACATTTCTGCAAACCATGTACATATTAATATTTGCGGTCATTGGTATGCAGGTCACTTGATGTAATACAAGCAAAGACATAAGGCCCCACCTAACAGTTTTGTGATACGTGCCGTGCAACTTTATGTCAATGATCAAGCTTGTTGCTGTGACCAAGAAACCACCAGCAAAATAACTGATACATCATTAGTTCCGAAATTTTCTTGGATGCCAAACAATACAATGCACATCTACCTTCTACATTTCCGCATGAGTCAGCTTCCCCAATTTCTGAGTAACAGGAAAATAGCCTGATAAGCATACATGTGCAGCTCAACCTTAAAAAGCCATAAAGCAAATGCTTGTTGGTTAAAGATCGAGCTCCCGCTCATAAGAATTCAGACAGCCGCAGTGTCTGTGGCGCTACCTTGCTCAGAATCGTCTGTTCCATTTCCAATCTTGACAGCTAATCACGTTTGTTTATGTCCAAAAGCAAGATTCACCCCCGTCCAATCACGTAGCGGGATGACAATGAATCTAGCCAATTATAACGCTGATTAATTGGAAAGATTGGATAACGTTCCATGTACATGACGCTAACGTCCCCAGCTTGCCTTGTAACGGTTTGCTGTCATCGCACTTAAGCTGACAGTGAGAGAACATTCACTTCAATGGTAAGTAACCATTAAAATGCGTTTCCTTCTTAAATAGGCATATACAGTTTATTTAATACCTTCACACAAAGTTTTCTGATAATTTTGCCAGGTATTACATTGTTATATGGCCGTAGCATCATAGCTATTAATCGCTAATGCTAACTGTAGCGGTAGGATAGCTGATATGATGTGTAAACTAACTGACGTGAACGTTACTATTGATAAATGTAACGTATCAAATATTAATATAAATAGAAAAAGCCATGTAACTACTATGTTATTACTATTCTTAGCTAACCACCTGCACCTGGGTAAATTGCAATCTGTAGCTAAATTAACTACTGTATTATGGCTAGTTTGTGCCATGTAAACAAAGTAACGTTATGGTCTACATATTATACTCTCAATATTACTATGAATAGAGAAACAATATGTAACTAACTTGCTATGACATAGCCTACTCTATGCTAATCATATAGGTACATTGCTACCCATTTAAAAGTAACTTGATGGATTTGATAATGCAGCTGTCATTGTAGGTGTGCGTTTGTGCTGTAGTGTCACAGTGTATTGTCCAAAGGATGCTCATTGTATATTGTTGTCCATATTCATGTTGCCTTTAGATGAGCAATAAGCCTAAATGGGGGAAGGAGAGTGGATGGCAAGGTTGAGGGCGTATGCCGGCTCAGGGGTTTGGCCTTCTGGAGGCCACAGACCAGCCCCTAAGCAGTGGAAGTGGCATGACCTTTATCAGAAGGTAAAATATAGCAATATACAATGATAACTTCAAAAATATACCATACAATAGTGCAGATACTATAAATAAAACAAATTACTCTATACAAAAAACATCCCCATCCAAGACCAGAGGTGGATTTCTAACACCATTTTCCACTCTGGCAAACTGCGGCAAGATTTGAAGCTGTGGTATGAACCCCTTGTCCCAGCACTCATATACCACCAGACACCAGATCTCTTTTTCACCCATCGGCTGATGGTGTGGGTGCCCTACCACCAGTGGAAGGTGAGGGTAAACTGCCCTGAGTATGGGAAGCAGCTGACGGGCTACGGTGTCCACAAGAGGGCTCAGAAGGTCCTGGACATCGACAGGTATTACCTGATGGTGACAGAGACACTCTGTCAAGTGCACTGTGTGTTCTCTGAACTACTTGTCAACCTCTCAGACTGTCCGGAACCAGCTGGACCTGCCGCGCCAGAAAATGTTCCGCTGATCCTGACCCACCAGTGAGTACATCTGTTTTGAAAAAATGTGTCGCCAGTAGTGTGTGTAATAAAGTGATCAACAGATTTCCACTGTCACATTCAACTGTCACATCACTGGCCGAGTGTGAAAGCTTTTACATGACTTCTATTAATATGTTACTTATCAGAGCTACATGTGATTTTCAGTTATGCCTGTGACATCTGTGTCATTCGCCTGCTGCGTGACCAGACTCTGGGCAACAGTCCAGCACGTCTGGTAAAACAGCTCAGGGAAAACCATGGGAAGGAATGGCTGAACAGGTTGGCACACAATCTTGGGGAGTGTGCTGACTTTGTTGATTGACCAAGCCTCTTCCCAGTGGTGTGCCAGGAGCCCCCAGAACCCATTGATGACCCAGATTTTTTTTAACATCACAATTGACAAATTTCAGATCACAAAGAAGCTGGCTGGCCACCGCAGGGGGACTGGTCTCTGGGTCACCTCTATTGGAAACGAGATTGGCAAGATCGTGACCGTGCAGTAGGTGCCAGGACTGGACAGGATGGTGGCAGGGGTGTTGGAGCGTTACCGCCAGTCAGCTATTGCACCCCCACTGCTGCTGTATGTGGACTGTTAGTGACGGGTCCAGCAAGCTGCAGACAAGGTTTTGGCGAGTGGCCAGACCTCCACATATGGCTGGACATCTGGCACTTCATTTAAAGGCTGGCCGTCGGGTGTACCACTGACGCTCATTCCCTTACCCCACCTTCATGAGCTGTCTCTCTGCCTGGGATGCAGGGGACCTCTCTCTGTTGCGGTGGGCAAAGACAGAGCAGCTCAGGCAGGAGGGTGTGCCAGCCATGACTGATCGTGTGGTGGATGGATCTGGCGTGTGCAGCAACGCCACGTCAAGTGCATCCAGGACCTGCCTGGTATATAGAGACGGGCACTATCAAAAAGTGGGTGTTGTCCTGACCAAGTATCGCTGTGCCAGAGGGTCTATGTCTCTAGAATCATTTCATTGCCACCTGAAAATGTTCATTCTGTCTAAATAGTATGTGTTTCATGATTGTACTTTTGTTTATGAATGATAAATAAACGTCCCCTGTGCTGGAATTTGTAATCAAAAACATGACCTTTCCCATTTTGACAAACTGTTTTGAACACTCTAGGTATTTCAGTGAAGTCTTTGGTCTTGGACAGTTACCTTGCAATCTAAAACTGTATATCCTATTGTCTCTGGAACAATAGTTGGCAGTTGGAGGAGTAATGGCTCTTTACAGTGAATATGCAAAAGAAGATGTTCACAAATTCAGCCCAGGTAAATGCTCAGCCCATATTCACACAGACCTAATCCTAGTCACTTAATACTGGTTACAATATTCTAAAATCAACAATGCCAGAGAAAAATGGGAAAGAGTGATACAAAAGTATTGGCTTTTGCCTTGCGAAAGTGTTGTTCCTATAACATTAACAAGCATACCGTTAGTTACGGTCCCTGTGTGTGTCACGAAGTGGAGATCACTTACTTGCAGGTAGTGTGGCCGAGTGGTCTAAGGCGCTGGATTTAGGCTCCAGTCTCTCTGGAGGCGTGGGTTCAAATCCCACCACTGCCATTTGCAAATGTTACATAGCTGGAAGGCAACCAATGTGATGACTCTGAGTTGTATCATATAAAGTTAACTCATATGACATAGCTAACTAAAGTCATAAGAGGCAAATTGGTAGACTCCTTACAGACTCTGCTGTTTATATCTGCATTTCCCTGCTTTTAATGACCACCCAATCATGAGTGTTCAATATAAAATACTCATTCATTGCCAAAATTGTCGGTAACTGTGACGGGGCGCATGTCGGCCGTCACGGTAGCGATACGCTAACTATACCATCCAAAGCCTGAAACTGCAGGTATATGTTTTATGTCTGTATATGTTTAACGTGTTCGTGTTTCGTTAATTTTCACAGTGTTTAAAATCTTCAGTTAACCTAGCCATTCTCCATGTCCCCACAGTAATCCCGTAGCTTTTTTGTCCGCACATTTTTATATCTAAAACTACGGTGATTTACATGCTAATGCTACATTCATCAATCCGTCATTCTGTTTAAAACCATACCATACTTCAAAAACATTACCTATTTACAATAACCACGCAACACTCAGACCAAGACCAGGAAGGACAACAACATTTACACAATGACCAGACACACAACCCCCAAAAAAAACATCAATATGCTAAAATTTGGCATACACAACCACTTAGAGTCACGGATGAACTGATTTAGATTTTGCATTTTCAGAAGAGCACCTTGTTTTCTTTTAGCTGGGAAAAAGGCTTTCACTCATAACAAGGTAAACAAATATCACTTTATTGCCCTTATTAAAAATTCAGGCAAATTTAGCAGTGCAATACAAACATAAACCTACACGCAGACACTCTCTCAAGGAGAAGTTAAATGTCCCATGGCATGAAAATGTCACTTCATGTCTTTTATATGAGTTCCCCCAGCCTGCCTATGGTCCCCCAGTGGTTAGAAATGGCATTACATGTAAACCAAGCCCTGGGTATCCTGCTCTGCCTTTGACAAAATGAAAGCTCAAATGGACCAATCTGGAATCCTCCCCTTATGATGTCATGAGGAGCATGGTTACCTCTCCTTTCTCTGCTTTGCCTGCTCAGAGAGTTTGGCCCGCGCATGAGAAAAAGAGAGACATCATGTCTTGCAAACAAGCAAAGCATGGCAGTTGGTCAAGGCCACCCCCCCAAACCCCCCACCATGCCCCCCATCTCCTCCTCAATAGAATTTAAAGCTGCAGAATTGGCAAATCCTTAGAAAAGCTCATTGTGGTACTGGCTCTATTGTCTGTAAATCTGCGCCAAGGCTGACTTTTTGGAAAGAAGCTTTAAATACAGTATTAGGGGACCACCAAGGTCTATTTAAAAGATACTTCAGATACAGTATTAGGGACCACTAAGGTCTATATAAAAGAGACTTCAGATACAGTATTAGGGGACCACCAAGGTCTATATAAAAGAGACTTCAGATACAGTATTAGGGGACCACCAAGGTCTATATAAAAGAGACTTCAGATACAGTATTAGGGGACCACTAAGGTCTATATAAAAGAGACTTCAGATACAGTATTAGGGGACCACTAAGGTCTATATAAAAGAGACTTCAGATACAGTATTAGGGGACCACTAAGGTCCATATAAAAGCATCCAAAAAGCAGCATTTCATAGGACCTTTAAATAAAAAAAATAAAATAAAAAAATAAGGGTCATCTTGTGCTTGAACTTCATTCAACATATATATTCACTACATAGAATAGAGTGCGGATCGGGCCGGATTTTTCTGTCCGAGCCCGGCCCGCGTCCGACAGAGCAGTAACCGAACCCGACCCGAGCCCGACAGTCATTAAGATATTTCTGTCCGAGCCCGACCCGAGCCCGACACAGTTAAAATCGCATTTGTTTCTCATACTAATGACACATGTACGTTTGTTTGTGTGGAAAGCCGCTTTTATTAAGCAATTGTAGGAAGGCATTGGGAAATGTCAACAGATGAGCGCATCAATGCACAGCTGACTTTCCTTCGTCTTCAATAGTTTTAAAATCTCCTGCGGCCAACTTCTTTTTAACATCTTCCATCGTTGCGCTGCCACATGGAGCTTAATACGCACGTCTTTCGTTGTCACAGCACACAGGAAGACGGATGTTAGGGTAATATTTGACATTTATTTTAATCCAAAAACGAACATTTGCATCAGGTGAAACAGGCCCATTGGTTACCTACATAATAAGCTGTTTTAAATTCAAAATGTTCAATGCCTTATCGCGCTGATGTGACCGAGCCCGACCCGAACCCGAGCATCCTTTCTAAAAATCTGTCCAAACCCGGCCCGACCCGTCGGGTACCGTCGGGTCCCGTCGGGCTCGGGTCGGGTATCCATCCTCTAACATAGAAGCAGGGTAAATAAACTATTGCATATCACAGTATGTTTAAATTATAATTCTAAATCAAGGCTCAAATGACAGGGGTCCATCTTCTTATGAACAAAACATCTTCTTACTTAACTGTAAAAAACAGTCATATTTTCCATTGTACGGACCTGTTTGATCTCATGTATAGGGCGGCTAGGCTTTATCCAATTAATAGTGATCATGTTTCTTGCAATCCTTAACACAATATGTAACAGCAAATTTGCAGGTGTTTTCTCCAGTAAGAAAAATAAAGGGTCCAGAGGGAAATGTTGTCCAATTCCTCTTTAATGTCTTTCCAGTATGTCTGTCTCCCAGAGCAGTCCCAGAATATGTGGGTGTGGGACACCCGGGTAGCTCAGTTGGTGAAGAGGGCGTTTGCTGCATGTCATTCCCTCTCTCTCTTCCCTTACATGTCTTCAGATGTCCTATATAAACAACAGGAGTTGGTAGAGATTGAGGGATATGAACGGTCACTCATCAATAGGAAACAATCAAAGGGTGGGGGGGTTGCATTTTATATTGACCAAAGATATCAATGTCAAATAGTTACTAAAATGTCTTTTGTTTTAGATACAGTGATTATTTACATGGAGTCTGGTGGGTTTGGTGATGTCGAGGCTGTTTCTTGTTAAACTAAAAGGATCTATCTCTGTAGGGATCCATCCCATAATGTTGTCACACACTTTTAGTGGATGAAACGTTCTCTTATCAAGGAGTTTAATCACTGAAACGGCAGGAAGGATAAATCCACCAAATCAAGTCACAAATAATCAGCACGAGGCCTCGTTTTATTTCTTTTATTTTGTATTGAATTGTTCCACATTGCAAAACATTTAAAACAATTCAATCATTGATGTTATTTTACAAGTCAGATGAATAAATCAGCTGTTTGCTTTCTATTTTCTGATTTTGTATGACATCATCAATGTCTTTACTTTCAGTCTGAACAGACCTCAACAGATTTAAAACCACATTCAGTCACAGAAAATATGAAATGTCAGACAAAGATTATGAAATGAAATTCCACAAAGTAGGAAAACATGTTAAACTACAAAACAACAATAACTAGAGAGCGTACAATTAAAAATGGCCAACTTCTAGTATGTTGGTAATGAGAGGACCAATTTAATTTGAATTTGGACTTCTTAAGCTCACAATGCTCAAAGGTTAGAGTTTTTGCCAACTTTTGGGAGTTTAGAAATATATAAGGGTGACAAAAATGTATTCCTAAAATGAAAATTACACTGACTTCCTGTCAGCCAAAACACAATGTGTATGTTTCTAGAGAGGAGAAGAAAGTTTTTACAAAATAAAAACAAAATAAAAAATGTTTCAAACATGTCTACGTTTTCCAACCAAAACATCTTTAAACGTCTTAATGTTTCTCCTTTGGGCCTTCTCCTTCCCACGGTGGGTACACTGTGGTTAGGGTTGGGTACCGAAACCTAGAGGTTGTTTTTGTCATTTAGCAGCAATTTACTGGAGAAATACATTATTGTTGTTATTACATTTTTTTTACATTTAATTTGGACCATATAGCAATAAACAAGCCGTTCTTAAATGTTGCTGACTGAATGTCTTTTTGTGCTCCTTTTTTTTATATATATACATTTAAAAAATGTATTTTTAAAAGGATGGGTTCAGGCACCGATTCTGGTGCCTAAATGGTAAAGGGTTCTGAGGACAGGCAGAAAACAGTCCAGCTGATCCACAATAACATACATGTTGATCAGAAGATAAAGTTACTGCTGGTCAGCCTTCAATGTGGAGAGAAGATCAGAATATAACAACACAGCTATCAGGGCATGAGGAGGAGGAGGAAACAGCTTGGCTCTGAAACATGTTCACAACGAGGCAGTGTGAATGCGCTGGTGTCTTTTAAGGTTACCACTATGAGAAAAGGTTTCCCCACATTGTTCACAGCCAGTACGGCTTCTCTCCAGTGTGAATGCGCTGGTGAGTTTTAAGGTTACCACTATGAGAAAAGGTTTCCCCACATTGTTCACACCAGTACGGCTTCTCTCCAGTGTGAATGCGCTGGTGAGTTTTAAGGCTACCACTCTGAGAAAAGGTTTCCCCACATTGTTCACAGCTGTACGGCTTCTCTCCAGTGTGAATGCGCTGGTGAGTTTTAAGGCTACCACTATGAGAAAAGGTTTCCCCACATTGTTCACAGCAGTACGGCTTCTCTCCAGTGTGAATGCGCTGGTGAGTTTTAAGGCTACCACTACGAGAAAAGGTTTCCCCACATTGTTCACACCAGTACGGCTTCTCTCCAGTGTGAATGCGCTGGTGAGTTTTAAGGTGACTACTTTGAGAAAACGTTTTCCCACATTGTTCACAGCTGTACGGCTTCTCTCCAGTGTGAATGCGCTGGTGAGTTTTAAGGCTACTACTACGAGAAAAGGTTTCCCCACATTGTTCACACCAGTACGGCTTCTCTCCAGTGTGAATGCGCTGGTGAGTTTTAAGGCTACCACTATGAGAAAAGGTTTCCCCACATTGTTCACAGCTGTACGGCTTCTCTCCAGTGTGAATGCGCTGGTGAGTTTTAAGGTTACCACTCTGAGAAAAGGTTTCCCCACATTGTTCACAGCTGTACGGCTTCTCTCCAGTGTGAATGCGTTGATGTCTTTTCAGGGTACTCTGTAGTGTGAAAGCTGCCCCACATTGATCACAGCTGTAAGGTTTCTCTCCAGTGTGAACTCTCTGATGAATCTTTAAATATCCTGATGTTGTGAAGGATTTGTCACAGTGCTG
This sequence comes from Etheostoma nigrum, assembly GCA_029931835.1. Taxonomy (NCBI): domain Eukaryota; kingdom Metazoa; phylum Chordata; class Actinopteri; order Perciformes; family Percidae; genus Etheostoma; species Etheostoma nigrum. The sequence goes on from CM057259.1 coordinate 2,543,397, forward strand.
ACAGCGGTGACGTTTGACTCCTCTTCCTCTCCGTTTCTATCAACAGACAGAAAAACCAAGAGAGTGAGTTAGTGAGGTGCCATGCTGTAGAGCTCTATCTTAAACTAGAAACAACACTTAGAGCATGTCTATGGAACATTGTTTGACTGACGCATTACCTTTCTTAATTATCTGCCAACATCACTATTATGGAGTTGCATTATGGGAAATATATGGGGAATAATATAAACTACTTTTGATCAATTTGTGTGTGGCCTCCATTTTGTTGCCAGCCTTTAGCCAGCCGGTAACAAATGGGGGATTATCTGGGATTTTAGTGCCGGGAAAATTGTAAATGATGTTTAGCTTTCACTGGTATCTGTAGGGGTTACCGTGTTGTCTTCATGTTGCTGGAACAGCTCTACTCCAGTAAAGTAAATTGGAACCATTGTCCCTGATAGGCATTAACAATGAGGGGCACCAGTTGACCTTTTGTTTTAGGTTGTTGTTTTTGCTAAATCAAACTTGTATAGCCAGCAGTATTGTGTAAGTAAGTAATATGGTAGTGTAATGTGGTATTGTCCACACAAGCTCCATTTCCTCAAGCATTTCTGAAGCTCAGAGCTTTCTGCTGTGCTCTGGAATAAAACTGCTGAGCATCACTGATCCTCTGACAAACACAGGCGCATATGTCGTGGTCATGGATGTTTAAAAAATAGCTTTGATGTACAGTTGTGTTCAAAATAATAGCATCACTAAACTCATGAATCATATTTTTTGGTAAAAGTGATATTTCTACATAGCAAATAATTTACTAGTAAGTGTTGTAGAGTCCTAGAAAACCAACCGTCATGACATGCATGCTGCTCGTTCTGTGGAATTGAATCTGTAATTGAAAGGAGCATGTTCAAAATAATAGCAGTGTTGTGTTCAATTAGTGAGCTGATTGCCCATATTTAATCTATATACTATATATACATATTTAAGGAAGGAAGGAAGAACATGTTGTGCATGCTGGTTATAGTGCATTTCACACTGAAATACTCAGCAAAATGGCTCGTTCCAGACATTGCTCTGAGGAACAGAGGACTTTGATTAAAAAGTTGATATGAGAGGGGAAACATAAAGAAGTGCAGAAGATTATAAGATGCTCTGCCAAAATAATTTTAAATGCCTTGAAATGGCATCCAAAGCCTGACCGGCGTGGGAAACAACCAAAGGACACATTGACTGGCCAACGGAGAAATGGAGCAACATTCTGGGGACTGATGAGAGGGAAACTGTTCTTTTTGGGTCTAGGAGCCACAGACAGTTTGTCCTCCGACCCCCCTGCACTGAAATCAAGCCCCAGTCCACTGTGAAGCTAAGACAAACCAGAAGCATTGTTCACAGCATGTCTGTGTCTAAGTTCCACTGCTGCATTACCATGGTTATGCTCTGTGTGTGTGTTAATAAAGTTTGGATTGATATATCTGCGTGGCCTTTTTGTTGGCGGCCTTGAGCCAGGCGGTAACAACCGGGGGATGGTCTGGGATTGGTAGTGCTGGAAAGTGTTGGACTCCCAGTTGAACTTGATCTAGTATCTGTAGGGGTTATCAGCCTCTCTGACTCAGGGGATTGGTTGGCACTCTTTGTTTCTTAATTAGATTAGATTAAAAATAATACTTTACATGAGAACCATAATCCAGAAAAACAAAGTGTGAATATATTGTTGAATCTGTCTAGTTGAACTGGTAGAAATGTACATTACGATAAACGTGACTGCACATTATATGAAAGGCACCGAGGAGATTATCCTCACTGATTTTTCCCGGCCTTTATTTATCCATGTTGCCCCCCCCCCCCCCGACCACTATCAGAGGGCTGCAGTTTAATTGACTACCAGTTTTTCTTTGAGGAATTACGGTATAATATATAAATCCTAAAAGACATTTGTAAAGCCCTCAGTGCATTCATTAGTATTGAGATTAGATTTCTACCCTCTTTCCTTCACTCACCTCCTCCTCCCTGACACCTTTCCTCTTGCCCTCCTTCTTCTTCTTCTCCTCCGTCTCCTTGTGTTTCTGCATGTACTCGGTGATAAGGTCCAGGTCCAGGTTGTCTTGCGGCTCCCATGTGTTATCCTCACTGGAAAGGTGAGTGCAGACAGAAGAACATCTCCTCACACTTTGTTTTTAGACAATCTATTCTCACTCTAATTATCATTCCTATTATTCCTTTTTTCTATTACTATCTTGTAAGGTTATTTGTGGGTCTGCAACATAGTGTCAAAATACCAAACCTTCAACTTTGAGGGCATGATACCATGCTGACACTTATTTGCAATATGTAAATATATTATATATCTCAGGACCAAGAACACCAAGCATTAATATTCTAGACTCATACTTACTCTGAGAACCCCTTCCATTTCAGCAGAAACTCTACTCTTCCCTTCACCACTCTGCGGTCCAAAACCTTCTCCACCACATACTCTTCTTCCCTCTTCCTCCTCCTCCTTGCTCTTCTTTCCTGCTCTGGTCGCCAGCTTGAGTAGACCCATGGCGGTGGAAGGGGGGGGGACATGCAGAGATAATGATACAAGGGTTAGAAGAACTAAAGGGAGATGTGAGTGAATTCTAGTTGACCGTGTTTTACTAGATTAAAATCTTCTGTGTGAATGGAGAAAATGCAAGGGCTGATGAGGGGACCAATCCATAGGACTCCAGAGTGTCAAGTATCTCCTGCATTCAAACTGAAAGAACTACTAAAATGTAAGGCCCAAAAGTCATTAACTGGAGCTACAAGCTACATGCACAGTAGCCTGGACCAACCACACTTCATTTAGCAGAACATCTCCAGATGTTCCTGTGTGAAAATGGAAAGTTCAGAAAGACGTTTTGATGGTGCAACAAGGGAGGCCTGGTCGCTTCTTTAAGGGAATACAGTGGGGTTCGAAGGTTTTGGGCAAGTTTGAGGTGCAACATGCAAAGGCCAGTAAAATGTTTATGAATATGTAGCGAATCTGTCGACGTGGGTAGCCGTTGATAGGTTTACACGGCATCTGAACAGGCTCGGAGACCAGGGGCCTGTTGCACGGAAGTAGAATGTCCAGCCAGGTGGAGATAACCGGGATAAGTGCACGTTCACGGCTTTCTCAAATAGACCACGGTATACTTCACAGATTTACTGATGCAGAGATGGAGAAGACGCATGCGCCATATGTTTCACCCAATGAGCAGCAGCTTCTAATGGAAAGTAACGAGGAGGTGAAGCATCTAATTAGAGCTGCACAATTAATCAAATTTTAATCACGATTTTGGCTTCCCACAATCAAATTTGAATAATCGAGCAATTTTTTTTTCATTTTATAGAACGCTCCGTTTTTTTTTTTGCAAAAGCCCATCTACCGCTCCGTAAACCACTGTCTGATCATGAGCCAGTCAGAGTTGTTCCCTGCACCGTGCAGCTTAGTTTCTAGATGGAGACAGTCCCAGAGGACAGAGTAACGGGAGGAAAACTCCACAGATAACAGTGGGTTATACGGCGGTTTACAGGTTTACCAGTAAACGCAACATTTTGTCCGTCTGTGTATTCAGAGAACAGCAGTGACCAGTGCTAGTTGGTGCTAGTTATTGTCTGTTAGCTCACAGATCTCTAGGGCTCTATTTTTCCTCTAGGTCGCATCCGCTGCCTCTCCACAAACGAAGCAATGTTGTTTATATCGACATGGTTTAATTTCACGTTACATGACCCATTTCTTCTGTAAAGCCGTGCCTGTGTTGGATCTCTCGTCTTACTCTCTCTCCTCTTACTCTCCGCGCAGCCCCGCATGAGAGGCAAACCTGTATCTGTACCAGTGTTTCCGCTGGTAACTCTGCTATCGCGGTCGCCACGACAACAAACACAGAACAAGTTATTGAATGCAGCTAACTTCAGTTGGTAGAGTAACAACGTGTGAGACGGAGCTGCTGGACCCATTCATAAGTACGCTCATCTCCCCCCCCCATTCATAATGAGTCAGCCGTCTCTCTGTGAGTACTCCCACCCCCCCCCCCTCCCTCCTCCCTAGCTCTTTTAATCAGTTATTGATGAAAACAAGTAAAGGAGCTTTCACAGAGATACTTTTTTTTATATATCCTAGGCTATTTATTTCAGATAATTTTCATTTCCATGTGTTGCAGCTGTATGTCTATACAACATACAACTTCAACATAAGAGGAATGTAGCACATTATGGATGTGAAAGCAGTTATAAATAGCCTATGTGACAATAAAAGTTGTTTGGTTAACAACAAATAATCGTGATCACAATATTGATCAAATTAATCGTGATTATCATTTTGGCCGTTATCGTGCAGCCCTAACTCAGAGTTCTGCATTCATAACGGACTGGAGGAAACATAGTATTGGCTGAATGTACTTGTAGATAGATAGATACTATAGATAGCTAGATACTTTAGATATAGATAGATATTATGAATAGATAGATACTATAAATAGATACTATAGAGATAGATAGATAAATAGATAGATAGATACTTTATTCATCCCAAAGGAAAATTTAGAGGCAAGACAACATAACAAAAACACAATCACACATATACACATAGTACACTCTCTTGAAATATTACAACTTCTTTAGACCTTTTGATGTTACTGTACTTTATTGATTTTTTCCAGTTTCTTTTAAAATTTGGACTATTTCAGGATTTTCTTTAGTACTGTGAAGTTAATTTCGCAGTAAATGAATGCTTAAAGAAACACCATGGACTGCTAACTAGCCTGTTAGCTTCTGCCCGAGGCTGCTAGCATATAAAACTCCTCTCAAACTGACTAATAACACGGAAAAATTACGTTAAATCAGACAACACAGCACACATTAGAAGAGAGCTGAGACTTTAACGCTAGCAGTTAGCCACGAAGCTAATAGCGGAGCTAGTAGTTAGCTACAAAGCTAACAGCGGAGCTAGTAGTTAGCCACGAAGCTAACAGCGGAGCTAACAACGGAGCTAGCCCGGCGTGTTAACGCATGCGCCGCTCGGGCTTCTATTCGCTTATTGTTCGCACACACTCTGGCTGCCGTGTAAAAGAGCAGTTATTAAGATATTTACCTGAACGCGTGCGGGTTCACCTGGAGCTCTGACTCCGAAAAAACTCACCTAGAAGCTCTGCAGCAAACAAAACACACAGCTATCCCGCCGCCAGCCCCACACTTCCGGTTTCCTTTAAATCGGGGCTTTTCAGATTAAAAGTCTAAAAATATCTCCACCAGACTCCATGTAAATAATCACTACTTTTAGCGTGTATAGAGCAGCATATCTCCACCAGACTCCATGTAAATAATCACTACTTTTAGCGTGTATAGAGCAGCATATCTCCACCAGACTCCATGTAAATAATCACTACTTTTAGCGTGTATAGAGCAGCATATCTCCACCAGACTCCATGTAAATAATCACTACTTTTAGTGTATAGAGCAGCATATCTGGGGTCTCATTTATAAAACTGCGCGTAGGATCCTTGCTGAAAGTGTACGTACACCCAAAAGCCAAAAATAAATCTGATTTATAAAACCGTGCGCATGCACATCTGTATGTAATATTCTGTTTATAAATCACATATTACCTACAAGTGTGCATATGTGAATCAGCCTCTTATCCCTCCTTGTACATGCCCATTTTTAATTTTAATACTATGTTGATATTTAAATGAATAACTTGTGTATATTTCAACCTGGACTCTATGTTTTGTGAAGAATCACCAACAAGTGGGACACAATTGTGAAGTGGAACAAAATCTATTGGATATTTTAAACTTTTTTAGCAAATAAAAAACCGAAAAGTGGTGCGTGCAAAATTATTCGGCCCCTTTACTTTCAGTGCAGCAAACTCACTCCAGAAGTTCAGCGAGGATCTCTGAATGATCCAATGTTGTCCTAAATGACTGATGGTGATAAATAGAATCCACCTGTGTGTGATCAAGTCTCTGTATAAATGCACCTGCTCTGTGATAGTCTCAGGGTTCTGTTGAAAGCGCAGAGAGCATCATGAAGACCAAGGAACACACCAGGCAGGTCCGTAATACTGTTGTGGAGAAGTTTAAAGCCGGATTTGGATACAAAAAGATTTCCCAAGCTTTAAACATCCCAAGGAGCACTGTGCAAGCGATCATTTTGAAATGGAAGGAGTATCAGACCACTGCAAATCTACCAAGACCTGGCCGTCCCTCTAAACTTTTCAGCTCAGACAAGGAGAGATGCAGCCAAGAGGCCCATGATCACTCTGGATGAACTGCAGAGAACTACAGCTGAGGTGGGAGAGTCTGTCCATAGGACAACAATCAGTCGTACACTGCACAAATCTGGCCTTTATGGAAGAGTGGCAAGAAGAAAGCCATTTCTCAAAGATATCCATAAAAAGTCTCGTCTAAAGTTTGCCACAAGCCACCTGGGAGACACACCAAACATGTGGAAGAAGGTGCTCTGGTCAAATGAAACCAAAATCAAACTTTTTGGCCACAATGCAAAACGATATGTTTGGCGTAAAAGCAACACAGCTCATCACCCTCAACACACCATCCCCACTGTCAAACATGGTGGTGGCAGCATCATGGTTTGGGCCTGCTTTTCTTCAGCAGGGACAGAGAAGATGGTTAAAATTGAGGGGAAGATGGATGCAGCCAAATACAGGACCATTCTGGATGAAAACCTGTTAGAGCAAAAGACCTGAAACTGGGATGGAGATTTATCTTCCAACAAGACAATGATCCCAAACATACAGCAAAATCCACAAAGGAATGCTTCACAAATAAACATATCCAGGTGTTAGAATGGCCAAGTCAAAGTCCAGACCTGAATCCAATCGAGAATCTGTGGAAAGAGCTGAAAACTGCTGTTCACAAACACTCTCCATCCAACCTCACTGAGCTTGAGCTGTTTTGCAAGGAAGAATGGGCAAGAATGTTAGTCTCTCGATGTGCAAAACTGATAGAGACATACCCCAAGCGACTTGCAGCTGTAATCGCAGCAAAAGGTGGCTCTACAAAGTATTAACGCAAAGGGGCCGAATAATATTGCACGCACCTCTTTTCAGTTTTTTATTTGCTAAAAAAGTTTAAAATATCCAATAGATTTTGTTCCACTTCACAATTGTGTCCCACTTGTTGGTGATTCTTCACAAAAAATAAATTTTTTATATCTTTATGTTTAAGCCTGAAATGTGTCAAAAGGTTGAAAACTTCAAGGGGGCCGAATACTTTCGCAAGGCACTGTATGTCTACTGTGTACAAAAACATGGTAACTTTACATCTGGGGCCTGTTGCACAAAACCAGGATAAGGGATTAAGCTAGGGCAGGGGTTCTCAACCTTTTGCAAGCTGGGCCCCCCCAAAGCTGGTCCATTGCAGTTGGGGCCCTAGTGCCCTACGCCCCACACACCACGAACGATAGATAGATAGATAGATAGATAGATAGATAGATAGGCTATTATTTTTAGGCCCACATTATTATTATTAATTTTATTATCATCAGTAGCGGTAGGTATGCCTATTATCATTACTAGGCTATTTTTATAATTGGCAGTAGTACCAGACTTCTAATGTGAGCTTGCAGATATTATTATTATTAGTAGTAGTAGTATTATTAGTATTATTATGAGTAGTATTAGGCCTATCATCATTACTAGGCTATTGCTATATATTTATATGAGGTTACATGCTTTATTGTTATTATTATTATTATTATTATTATTATTATTATTATTATTATCACATTACCATTACTAGGCTATTGCTATAATTGGGAATTGGCACCACACCTCTGATATTAATGTATGCTTTATTATTGTTATTATCACTAGGTCTAATAGTTTAAAGAAGCTGGCAGGTTGGTGATATTAATGTGAGACCTGAGCCTGCTTTGCCTTGCAAAGATCCTCAATTCTTGTCTCAATGTTTGATAAACACAGCCTCAAATCATCCTTGATTTGTGCATGATTACAGTATTTAGTTTTGAGTGCAGTCATTTTTGAGAATCCTGCCTCACACAAATATGTTGACGCGAAAGGAAGGAGAATCTTCAAGGCGACGTCACAGAGTTCAGCGTATTCCTGCATCAATGATGCCCAGAATGACGAAAGAGGGCAGGAGCTAAAGAGTTCCTTCAGTCGACTGTCACTCTTCAGCTCAATAAGCTGTTCCTGCATATCAATTGATAGCTCGTTTGCTGTGCACACAAACGGATCTCGAACCCACGCAAACGATCGATAATCCTCTTTAAAGTACGTCGCAAATTGTTTTCTCATTGCTGACAGGTGCTCAGACGCTGACTGAAACAGGGAGGAGAAATCATGTGACGCTCCTGCATCGGTGATAAAGTCTGCAAGGCTGGGGAACATGTCGCAGTTCCCTCGACTGATGCAGAGGTCTAGTTTTTGTGTGAAGGCGTGCACTTTGTCCGCAAGGAGCAAAATGTGAGTTTTTGCGGCCTTGCAAAGACAGGTTGAGGCCATTCAAGCGGTCAAATATATCGACCAAATAGGACAGAGATGCAAGCCACATAGTGTCATCAGTGCCGTGCGGTGATGTCAGTAAGAGGCTAGGCACTGAGTTATGAAAGCCAGATTACCGAATTTATTGTTTAGGCTAAAACTCAATCAAAACAGTAAGCTAAACGTTACGCACAAGCGCGGCACACACGCACGGTCGATAGCAAGACATTTCCAATCAATCTATCAATCAAAATCAATCTAAATGTATTTACATTACACTTTACAGCAACCAGCATGGTCCAAAGTGCTTAACAGAATGAGTAAAATTACATCGTCCAATAGAAAGAATGAACATAGAAAACAGTATAATCAAAAGAAACAAAAGAATGAAGTCGTCACACCGCTGCTACGTATTAAAAGCCCGACTGAACAGATATGTTTTGAGTTTGGACCTAAAAAGAGCGACATCTGTAACAGTGCAAATATCGGGAGGGGGGGTAACTTGTTCCTGAGTCTCGGGGCAGCAACCGCAAAAGCCTGATCACCCCACCATTAATACCTGGACCTTAGGACTTCTAAAATCGCTGATTTGAAGACCGCAATGACAGTTCCCGCAAAGTTAAGATTTCAGACAAATACTCTGGGTGACATATTCTCTCTCTCTCTCTCTCTCTCTCTCACTCACACACACACACACACACACACGTTAATGTCCAGCATCAGAATGCAAGTTATGAAACCATCTTTGTTCTAATTATTGCACAGCGGCCAATTATGTTTGTCAGTCCCAGTCAGCAACAATGAAAACACACACTGCTCTGAATATGAAGGCAAATGGCTTCACTAAGCCCGGAATAGTTTCTGACTCACCAATCGGTAGATTATCTGTACATAAAATCCATCCGACGCTCTTTCCTCGTAAAGACGGCGATCATTGCGTTGTATAACTCGTCTTTACGAGCCCTCAGTTTGCATAGTCCCTGACTCTCTGACATAATGGCGAGGGCTGAAAGACGTGCTGGCCCGGTCCGGTTCCATCTGGATGTTTGGATCCGTTTCAAATGTGTGCCAAGCTGTAGTTACTGGTATTATATGAGCTGACGGTTTTATATGCGTGGTTAAAGCTGCGGGCAGGTTGTTCAGATCCCAGGACCCCGTAGAGGTCCCGCCGCTGACTGTTCAGATCCAGGACCCCGTAGTAGTCCAGCCGCTGACTGGTAGCACAGCCACGTAGCCACATCTTTTCTTCCAAACCAGTCAGTTTGAAACGATCGGACGAGTTTTTGTCCCTTTTGCTGCGGTAGTCCATCTAATGCTGGCGTAGACCTCCATCTTGTTATTAGTTCTTTTTTGAATTGAATTTTGAATTTTTTGAGTTTCCACGTGACAGGCAGAGATTCTGGGTGCTTCCCAATGTCAAGGAAGGAACCTCCAAAGCCAGAATTTGGAGGATGCCACGTCATCAACGTCATCAACGTCCACCGAAGGACCGTTCCAATGTCAAGAATCCTCTGAATTCCTCCAAGGACTGAGTCCTTCATCCAGAAAATGTCCCATATAGACAGAGAAGGATGCATATGTGTATCCTTCGCGGTCCCAAATCACCCACAATCCTATGCGCGGGCCTTTGCCGTCTCGTTAAAAATAAAATAGCGGACCTAAGCGGGAGTTCGAGCGGCATCGCTGACGGTGAAATAATAATTTAAATGTAAGTATCTTTACTGTGTGCCGTACATTTTTTATCACCGTTAATGTTTTACATCAATGTAAAGCTTAACGCATTAATGCTTAATGCTGCTGGAGATGCCAGGTCCACATACATATATTGTTATATATTAATATATATAATGTTGTATAAGTATATGTATATGGCTTCAAAACCGGTAAATGCAACTGCAGGTGGCTGGAAATCAAACCTGGGCAAAATGATTGCACTGCTATGGTATAAATCATAGTCAAAAAGTAACAAACCAGTTGCCTTTCTGCTGGACAACACAACGTTCACTGCAAATCTTGTAACAGAGACTGAAAATATATGCTAAGAGATATATTGGTGCTTTGAGTATCCTATGATGTGTCATTGGTTTGCTACCACTCTTAAAGAATGCCTTCCGTTGTCGGCAGGATTCGAACCTGCATGGGGAGACCCCAATGGATTTCGAGTCCATCGCCTTAACCACTCGCAGTGTAACACCTGTTTGGACAAATGTTCATAAACTTTTCAATTGGTTCTCATTCAAGTTATTATCATATAATTTAGCATGAACTTAGCGCTACGTGAACGTTACCGTTTAGCTTTAACGTTACCAGCCGGTTGGATACTACCGTCAGCTAATGTAATGATAAACTATGAATGAACATTCTTAATATGAATTATGTAAATGCATCGTATTTTCTTGGCCCTCAACGTAGCATCGGCAGTCGCTATCAGCCACCGTTGTATTTCTGCAGTTTAAACATGTCTTCTGTTTTCTGGCAGTTTTACACTTAGCAAGTGTTTAGATCCAGTGGTGAAATGTAACTAATTTACTTATGTAGGCTACTGGAACGTTACTGCTACTCATACTCCAATGTCACATCTCAGAGGGATTTGTAGGCTACGTATTAATTGCTCTACAGTTTTTTACAGCTTTGCAAGTTGAGGTCATTATTAATCAACACATACATTATGATGTATTATGATTGTGTTTAATAAACAAGACATTACATTGACCAATGATTATGCGTCTCATTAATAAGTGTATGACATTGAGAGAACAGTAAAATGTCTATAATTGAATGCAAAGGTTTTAAGAAATTGTAATGTTACACATACTAAGAAAACTGTAATGTAAGTGGTTAATAGCCATGAGTATGTCAAGTACAACCATGTTATTATATATGTTTTGTTTTGTTTTAGTATTTTTATCTCATATGATAATAATAATATAATACCTTAAGTTGTATAATTTAAGGTATTATATTACTCATTATTATACGGAGTCCTTATGTTCTTTTCCCTCAGCATGTTTCCTTGGAACAGGGAGGCTCCAAAATCATGTTTGCAGCTGTTGCTGTGGTCCTGCTATACATCGTGCAATGCCCTGTTACATCCTGCTAGGCCAAATCACAACAGCAGTTATCTCACTGTGCTTTTCATTAAAGAGCAGGTCTAGACCATACTCTGTGATGTTATTTACAGAAACCCAACAAGAGCATGCACTAGGCAGGCCTTGAGCAGAACCATGGCTTAAGGTGGGCGGTCATCTTCCTCGACCGGTTGGGGGTGAGAAAAAGAGACAGACAGAGAAAGAGAGAGACAGACAGAGAAGAGACAGACAGAAAGAGAGAGACATGGAGAATTGCAGCAGAGGGTGTTTAGCAGGAACATGGAGGAAGCAGGTGACTCCAACCACAGATCCAAACTCCACAGCTCCAGAGCCCGAAACACCTGCAGGAAGCGATAGGAGAGGAGAAAGAGGCGATAGAGCACAAGACTCCAGGAAAGGGAAGAAGTCGAGTTAATAACATGCATTAAGGGGATGAGGTTGCATACAGATGGAGAGAAGGAGGAGGAGAGAGGTGTTTAGTGCATCATGGGAAGTCCCCCGACAGTCTAGGCCTATTTCAGCACAACTAAGGGATGGTTCAGGACTCACCCGAGCCAGCCCTAACTATAAGCTTTATCAAAGAGGAAAGTCTTAAGCCTACTCTTAAATGTGGAGATGGTGTCTGCCTCCTAAACCCAAACTGGAACCTGGTTCCACACGAGAGGAGCTTGATAGCTGAACACTCTGGCTCCCATTCTACTTTTGGAGACTCTAGGAACCACAAGTAACCCTGCATTCTGGGAGTGCAGTGCTCTGGTGGGGTAATAAGGTACTATGAGCTCTTTAAGATAAAATGGTGCCTGAACATTAAGAGCTTTGTAGATGAGAAGAAGGATTTAAAGATTCTACTCTGGATTTCACAGGAAGCCAATGCAGAGGAGCTAAAACAGAAGAGATGTGATCTCTTTTCCTGGTTCCTGTCAGAACACGTGCTGCAGCATTCTGGATCAGCTGAAGAGTCTTTATGGACTTTTTCCAATGAAGAATTTTAGGCCTGGCCACGATTTCACGGCAGGGAGATTTTTCCAATGAGGTAATTGAGAGTTTAACTCAGCAGAGTTTGATTGTGTGAAGTCAACATGAACAAAGAAACATGTTTCCACCCTGTTTCGAACAGGGGACTTTTTGCGTGTTAAGCGAACGTGATAACCACTGCACTACGGAAACTGACAAGCAGAGCCTTTTTGCATGTTCGTGGGGAAAAGCACCATTCATTTCATGAGGTGTGAGGTGGGTGAGTGTCAAGTTTGGGCACCTTAGAATACAGTTTATGCTCTTGCAGATGATGTGGTTCTGTTGGCTTCATCAGGCTTCAAGTACCTATGAGATAATACAATATTGCTCATGAAGGCACAGCTGAGATTTTGCATGATGTGATATGTCATTGGTTTGCTACCAATGCTAAGGATGCCTTTCATTATCGGCAGGATTTGGACCTTTGTGGGGATACCCCAATGGATTTCTAGTCCATCGCCTTAAACACTCGACCACAACAACCCAAAAAGTGCTATACCTCCAAGCCATCACATTAGTTGCATTCAAGCTATGTAATATTTGTAAATGGCAGTAGTGGGATTTGAACCCACGCCTCCAGAGAGACTGGAGCCTTAATCCAGCGCCTTAGACCGCTCGGCCACACTACCTGCAGGTATTAGTTCCACACATTGTAACAAACAGTATGCTTGTAAATGTTATTGGAACAAAACTTTCACACGGAAAAAGCCAATATTTTATTGAAAAATGCCAATACTTTATTAAAAAAATGTATCAAACTTTGTCATTTTTCTCTGGCATTGTTGATTTTAGAATATTGTAACCAGCATTAAGTGAGTGAATTTGTGAACATCTTCTTTTTTTTTAATGTATAGGTTTACAAACAACCATTTGCAAGGCCAACAGCAGCAAGAACAATAAAGGAATTTAAGATGAACATTAAAACTATTTACATTACTATTTACAATTATTTATCATTACTCTCCATAGTAGGTCTTGTTCAGTCCCCTGGGATGCAGGGTCCCTAATTTCCACATCCAATGTCTCTCAGCTTTCCGTCTTTCCTGTGTCGTCCAGTCGGGGTCGTGTTGCAGGCCTTGAAGTTGAATGTTTTTTATGCCATGGTCCAAAAAGTGTTTTGTCAGGTATGTATCCGGTTTCCTGTTTGTTCTGATATTGTAGCAGTGGGTTGAAAGGCGGGAGGATAACGAGTTGCGAGTTTCTCCAATATACATCTTGCCGCATTTCCTGCAGCATATCCAATAGACACAGTTGTTGTGTTTGAGTGAGATGTGTTTTGGCAAAGAGTACGTGCTCCTTGAAGTGGGGTTGGTTGCGGTTCGGTATCGGCCCGGGGAAGGGGGTCGTTCTCCGGGTTTTGGTAGTTTGTCACGGGTTAGGTAGGTATCGTAGGTTGGGATTTTTTCAATGGGCCGAGAAAATTTTAAGTCGCCGTCCAAGTTCAGTTTCGTTCATCTGGTTGTTGAAGTTCTGTTTTGCTAACCTAGAAGCACGGGCTGGGTATGAGGAGTACGTTGTGATGAAGGGGACCACTTTTGGAGGGATGTTTCCTGGTTGAGTAGCTGTTGTTGTAAT
>CM057259.1:2558020-2583976 GCA_029931835.1 Etheostoma nigrum
TATACACGCTAAAAAAAGTGAATATTTACATGGAGTCTGGTGGAGATATGCTGCTCTATACACGCTAAAAGTAGTGATTATTTACATGGAGTCTGGTGGAGATATGCTGCTCTATACACGCTAAAAGTAGTGATTATTTACATGAAGTCTGGTGGAGATATGCTGCTCTATACACGCTAAAAGTAGTGATTATTTACATGGAGTCTGGTGGAGATATGCTGCTCTATACACGCTAAAAGTAGTGATTATTTACAGGGAGTCTGGTGGAGATATGCTGCTCTATACACGCTAAAAGTAGTGATTATTTACATGGAGTCTGGTGGAGATATTTTTAGACTTTTAATCTGAAAAGCCCCGATTTAAAGGAAACCGGAAGTGTGGGGCTGGCGGTGGGATAGTGTGTTTTGTTTGCTGCCAAGCTTCTAGGTGAGTTTTTTCGGAGACAGAGCTCCAGGTGAACCCGCACGCGTTCAGGTAAATATCTTAATAACTGCTCTTTTACACGGCAGCCAGAGTGTGTGCGAACAATAAGCGACTAGAAGCCCGAGCGGCGCATGCGTTAACACGCCGGGCAAGCTCCGTTGTTAGCTCCGCTATTAGTTTTGTGGCTAACTACTTGCTCCGCTATTAGCTTCGTGGCTAACTGCTAGCGTTAAAGTCTCAGCTCTCTTCTAATGTGTGCTGTGTTGTCTGATTTAACGTAATTTCTCCGTGTTATTAGTCAGTTTGAGAGGAGTTTTATATGCTAGCAGCCTCGGGCAGAAGCTAACAGGCTAGTTAGCAGTCCATGGTGTTTCTTTAAGCATTCATTTACTGCGAAATTAACTTCACAGTACTAAAGAAAATCCTGAAATAGTCCAAATTTTAAAAGAAACTGGAAAAATCAATAAAGTACAGTAACATCAAAAGGTCTAAAGAAGTTGTAATATTTCAAGAGAGTGTACTATGTGTATATGTGTGATTGTGTTTTTGTTATGTTGTCTTGCCTCTAAATTTTCCTTTGGGATGAATAAAGTATCTATCTATCTATTTATCTATCTCTCTCTATAGTGTCTATTTATAGTATCTATCTATTCATAATATCTATCTATATCTAAAGTATCTAGCTATCTATAGTATCTATCTACAAGTACATTCAGCCAATACTATGTTTCCTCCAGTCCGTTATGAATGCAGAACTCTGAGTTAGGGCTGCACGATAACGGCCAAAATGATAATCACGATTAATTTGATACTTTGTACTCACAGAGAGACGGCTGACCCATTATGAATGGGGGGGGAGATGAGCGTACTTATGAATGGGGGGGGGGGGAGATGAATGGGTCCAGCAGCTCCGTCTCACACGTTGTTACTCTACCAACTGAAGTTAGCTGCATTCAATAACTTGTTCTGTGTTTGTTGTCGTGGCGACCGCGATAGCAGAGTTACCCGCGGAAACACTGGTACAGATACAGGTTTGCCTCTCATGCGGGGCTGCGCGGAGAGTAAGAGGAGAGAGAGTAAGACGAGAGATCCAACACAGGCACGGCTTTACAGAAGAAATGGGTCATGTAACGTGAAATTAAACCATGTTGATATAAACAACATTGCTTCGTTTGTGGAGAGGCAGCGGATGCGACCTAGTGGAAAAATAGAGCCCTAGAGATCTGTGAGCTAACAGACAATAACTAGCACCGACTAGCACTGGTCACTGCTGTTCTCTGAATACACAGATAGGACAAAATGTTGCGTTTACTGGTAAACCTGTAAACCGCCGTATAACCCACTGTTATCTGTGGAGTTTTCCTCCCGTTACTCTGTCCTCTGGGACTGTCTCCATCTAGAAACTAAGCTGCACGGTGCAGGGAACAACTCTGACTGGCTCATGATCAGACAGCGGTTAACGGAGCGGTAGATGGGCTTTTGCAAAAAAAAAAATGGAGCGTTCTATGGAATGAAAAAAAAAAGCTCGATGACACAAATTCTATCGTGGGAAGCCAAAATCCTGATCGTGATTAAAATTTGATTAATTGTGCAGCCCTAATTATACGCTTCCCCTCCTCGTTACTTTCCATTAGAAGCTGCTGCTCATTGGGTGAAACATATGCCGCATGCATCTTCTCCATCTCTGCATCAGTAAATCTGTGATGGATACCGTGGTCTATTTGAGAAAGCCGTGAACGTGCACTTATCCCGGTTATCTACACCTGGCTGGACATTCTACTTCCGTGCAACAGGCCCCTGGTCTCCGAGCCTGTTCAGATGCCGTGTAAACCTATCAACGGCTACCCACGTCGACAGATTCGTTACATATTCATAAACATTTTACTGGTCTTTGCATGTTGCACCTCCAACTTGCCCAAAACCTTCGAACCCCACTGTATTCCCTTAAAGAAGCGACCAGGCCTCCCTTGTTGCACCATCAAAACGTCTTTCTGAACTTTCCATTTTCACACAGGAACATCTGGAGATGTTCTGCTAAATGAAGTGTGGTTGGTCCAGGCTACTGTGCATGTAGCTTGTAGCTCCAGTTAATGACTTTTGGGCCTTACATTTTAGTAGTTCTTTCAGTTTGAATGCAGGAGATACTTGACACTCTGGAGTCCTATGGATTGGTCCCCTCATCAGCCCTTGCATTTTCTCCATTCACACAGAAGATTTTAATCTAGTAAAGCACGGTCAACTAGAATTCACTCACACCTTCCATTAGTTATTCTAACCCTTGTATTATTATCTCTGCATGTCACCCCCCCTTCCACCGCCATGGGTCTACTCAAGCTGGCGACCAGAGCAGGAAAGAAGGGCAAGGAGGAGGAGGAGATGGAAGAGAAGTATGTGGTGGAGAAGGTTTTGGACCGCAGAGTGGTGAAGGGAAGAGTAGAGTTTCTGCTGAAATGGAAGGGGTTCTCAGAGTAAGTATGAGTCTAGAATAGTAATGCTTGGTGTTCTTGGTCCTGAGAAATATAATATATTTACATATTGCAAATAAGTGTCGGCATGGTATCATGCCCTCAAAGGTGAAGTTTTGGTATTTTGACACTACGTTGCAGACCCACTATTCAATTCAATTCAATTTTATTTATAGTATCAATTCATAACAAGAGTTATCTGAAGACACTTTACAAGGACCCAACAGTTCTAGTAGTTTCCTCCAGAGCAAGCAACAGTGCGACAGTGGCAAGGAAAAACTCCCCTTTGGGAAGAAACCTCGGACAGACCCAGGCTCTTAGTAGGTGGTGTCTGACAACCGGTTGGTCGTCAGACAGTCGCCAGACAGACTAATAACCTTACAAGATAGTAATAGAAAAAAGGAATAATAGGAATGATAATTAGAGTGAGAATAGATTGCCTAAAAACAAAGTGTGAGGAGATGTTCTTCTGTCTGCACTCACCTTTCCAGTGAGGATAACACATGGGAGCCACAAGACAACCTGGACCTGGACCTTATCACCGAGTACATGCAGAAACACAAGGAGACGGAGGAGAAGAAGAAGAAGAAGAAAGGCAAGAGGAAAGGTGTCAGGGAGGAGGAGGTGAGTGAAGGAAAGAGGGTAGAAATCTAATCTCAATACTAATGAATGCACTCAGAGGGCTTTACAAATGTCTTTTAGGATTTATATATTATACCGTATTTCCTCAAAGAAAAACTGGTAGTCAATTAAACTGCAGCCCTCTGATAGTGGTCGGGGGGGGGGGGGGCAACACGGATAAATAAAGGCCAGGAAAAATCAGTGAGGATAATCTCCTCGGTGCCTTTCATATAATGTGCAGTCAGGTTCATCATAATGTACATTTCTACCAGTTCAACTAGACAGATTCAACAATATATTCACACTTAGTTTTTCTGGATTATGGTTCTCATGTAAAGTATTATTTTTAATCTAATCTAATTAAGAAACAAAGAGTGCCAACCAATCCCCTGAGTCGGAGAGGCTGATAACCCCTACAGATACTAGATCAAGTTCAACTGGGAGTCCAACACTTTCCAGCACTACCAATCCCAGACCATCCCCCGGTTGTTACTGCCTGGCTCAAGGCTGCCAACAGAAAGGCCATGCAGATATATCAATCCAAACTTTATTAACACACACACAGAGTGTAACCATGGAAATGCAGCAGTGGAACTTAGACACAGACATGCTGTGAACAATGCTTCTGGTTTTTCTTAGCTTCACAGTGGACTGGGGCTTGATTTCAGTGCAGGGGGGTCGGAGGACAAACTGTCTGTGGCTCCTAGACCCAAAAAGAACAGTTTCCCTCTCATCAGTCCCCAGAATGTTGCTCCATTTCTCCGTTGGCCAGTCAATGTGTCCTTTGGTTGTTTCCCACGCCGGTCAGGCTTTGGATGCCATTTCAAGGCATTTAAAATTATTTTGGCAGAACATCTTATAATCTTCTGCACTTCTTTATATGTTTCCCCTCTCATATCAACTTTTTAATCAAAGTCCTCTGTTCCTCAGAGCAATGTCTGGAACGAGCCATTTTGCTGAGTATTTCAGTGTGAAATGCACTATAACCAGCATGCACAACATGTTCTTCCTTCCTTCCTTAAATATGTATACAGTGGGTACGGAAAGTATTCAGACCCCTTTAAATTTTTCACTCTTTGTTTCATTGCAGGCATTTTCCAAAAATCAAAAAAGTTCATTTTATTTCTCAGTAATGTACACTCAGCACCCCATCTTGGACAGAAAAAAACAGAAATGTAGAAATTTTTGCAAATTTATTAAAAAACAAAAACTGAAATATCACATGGTCATAAGTATTCAGACCCTTTGTTCAGTATTTAGTAGAAGCACCCTTTTGATCTAATACAGCCATGAGTCGTTTTGGGAAAGATGCAACAAGTTTTTCACATCTGGATTTGGGTATCCTCTGCCATTCCTCCTTGCAGATCCTCTCCAGTTCTGTCAGGTTGGATGGTAAACGTTGGTGGACAGTCATTTTCAGGTCTCTCCAGAGATGCTCAATTGGGTTTAAGTCAGGGCTCTGGCTGGGCCATTCAAGAACAGCCACGGAGTTGTTGTGAAGCCACTCCTTCGTTATTTTAGCGGTGTGCTTAGGGTCATTGTCTTGTTGGAAGGTAAACCTTCGGCCCAGTCTGAGGTCCAGAGCACTCTGGAAAAGGTTTTCGTCCAGGATATCCCTGTACTTGGCCGCATTCATCTTTCCCTCGATTGCAACCAGTCGTCCTGTCCCTGCAGCTGAAAAACACCCCCACAGCATGATGCTGCCACCACCATGCTTCACTGTTGGGACTGTATTGGACAGGTGATGAGCAGTGCCTGGTTTTCTCCACACATACCGCTTAGAATTAAGGCCAAAAAGTTCTATCTTGGTCTCATCAGACCAGAGGATTTTATTTATCACCATCTTGGAGTCCTTCAGGTGTTTTTTAGCAAACTCCATGCGGGCTTTCATGTGTCTTGCACTGAGGAGAGGCTTCCTTCGGGCCACTCTGCCATAAAGCCCCGACTGGTGGATTGCTGCAGTGATGGTTGACTTACTACAACTTTCTCCCATCTCCCGACTGCATCTCTGGAGCTTAGCCACAGTGACCATTGGGTTCTTCTTTGCCTCTCTCACCAAGGCTCTTCTCCCCCGATAGCTCAGTTTGGCCGGACGGCCAGCTCTAGGAAGGGTTCTGGTCGTCCCAAACGTCTTCCATTTGAGGATTATGGAGGCCACTGTGCTCTTAGGAACCTTAAGTGCAGCAGAATTTTTTTTGTAACCTTGACCAGATCTGTGCCTTGCCACAATTCTGTCTCTGAGCTCCTCAGGCAGTTCCTTTGACCTCATGATTGTCATTTGCTCTGACATGCACTGTGAGCTGTAAGGTCTTATATAGACAGGTGTGTGGCTTTCCTAATCAAGTCCAATCAGTATAATCAAACACAGCTGGACTCCAATGAAGGTGTAGAACCATCTCAAGGATGATCAGAAGAAATAGACAGCACCTGAGTTACATATGAGGGTCACGGCAAAGGGTCTGAATACTTATGACCATGTGATATTTCAGTTTTTGTTTTTTAATAAATTTGCAAAAATTTCTACATTTCTGTTTTTTTCTGTCCAAGATGGGGTGCTGAGTGTACATTACTGAGAAATAAAATGAACTTTTTTGATTTTTGGAAAATGGCTGCAATGAAACAAAGAGTGAAAAATTTAAAGGGGTCTGAATACTTTCCGTACCCACTGTATATACAGTATATAGATTAAATATGGGCAATCAGCTCACTAATTGAACACAATACTGCTATTATTTTGAACATGCTCCTTTCAATTACAGATTCAATTCCACAGAACGAGCAGCATGCATGTCATGACGGTTAGTTTTCTAGGACTCTACAACACTTACTAGTAAATTATTTGCTATGTAGAAATATCACTTTTACCAAAAAATAGGATTCATGAGTTTAGTGATGCTATTATTTTTAACACAACTGTACATCAAAGCTATTTTTTTAACATCCATGACCACGACATATGCGCCTGTGTTTGTCAGAGGATCAGTGATGCTCAGCAGTTTTATTCCTTAGCACAGCAGAAAGCTCTGAGCTTCAGAAATGCTTGAGGAAATGGAGCTTGTGTGGACAATACCACATTACAGTACCATATTACTTACTTACACAATACTGCTGGCTATACAAGTTTGATTTAGCAAAAACGACAACCTAAAACAAAAGGTCAACTGGTGCCCCTCGTTGTTAATGCCTATCAGGGACAATGGTTCCAATTTACTTTACTGGAGTAGGGCTGTTCCAGCAACATGAAGACAACACGGTAACCCCTACAGATACCAGTGAAAGCTAAACATCATTTACAATTTTCCCGGCACTAAAATCCCAGATAATCCCCCATTTGTTACCGGCTGGCTAAAGGCTGGCAACAAAATGGAGGCCACACAAATTGATCAAAAGTAGTTTATATTATTCCCCATATATTTCCCATAATGCAACTCCATAATAGTGATGTTGGCAGATAATTAAGAAAGGTAATGCGTCAGTCAAACAATGTTCCATAGACATGCTCTAAGTGTTGTTTCTAGTTTAAGATAGAGCTCTACAGCATGGCACCTCACTAACTTACTCTCTTGGTTTTTCTGTCTGTTGATAGAAATGGAGAGGAAGAGGAGTCAAACGTCACCGCTGTCAGCACTGAGACAAATCCTTCACAACATCAGGATATTTAAAGATTCATCAGAGAGTTCACACTGGAGAGAAACCTTACAGCTGTGATCAATGTGGGGCAGCTTTCACACTCCAGAGTACCCTGAAAAGACATCAACGCATTCACACTGGAGAGAAGCCGTACTGGTGTGAACAATGTGGAAAAACCTTTTCTCATAGTGGTAGCCTTAAAACTCACCAGCGCATTCACACTGGAGAGAAGCCGTACTGGTGTGAGCAATGTGGGGAAACCTTTTCTCATAGTAGTCACCTTAAAACACACCAGCGCATTCACACTGGAGAGAAGCCGTACTGGTGTGAGCAATGTGGGGAAACCTTTTCTCGTAGTGGTAACCTTAAAAGACACCAGCGCATTCACACTGAAGAGAAGCCGTACTGGTGTGAACAATGTGGGGAAACCTTTTCTCGTAGTGGTAACCTTAAAAGACACCAGCGCATTCACACTGCCTCGTTGTGAACATGTTTCAGAGCCAAGCTGTTTCCTCCTCCTACTCCTTATGCCCTGATAGCTGTGTTGTTATATTCTGATCTTCTCTCCACATTGAAGGCTGACCAGCAGTAACTTTATCTTCTGATCAACATGTATGTTATTGTGGATCAGCTGGACTGTTTTCTGCCTGTCCTCAGAACCCTTTACCATTTAGGCACCCGAATCGGTGCCTGAACCCATCCTTTTAAAAATACATTTTTTAAATGTATATATTTAAAAAAAAAAAAGATCACAAAAAGACATTCAGTCAGCAACATTTAAGAACGGCTTGTTTATTGCTATACAGTGATCCCTCGCCACTTCGCGGTTCACTTATCGCGGATTCGCTATTTCGCGGATTTTCATAATGCATTTTTTTTTTTTTTGGTGCATTGTGCTCTGCATTCTGATTCGCTAAAAACTCACTCCCGCTTCTTGTATCAAAACATGCTACGAATTGTGCTATCATTTTGTCGTCTCGTGCAGTTATGTGTACGTACATAAAACAGCTTGGCAAATTTACATTAAGTTGGCCAAATTATCTTGTAATTTCGAACATCTCCTAAACCCATAATGTCGACGAAACGGCCTGGACCGACAAAAGCACCTGCGGATGGGCCCAAACGGCGGAAGATGCTACCTATCTCAGATAAAGTTAAACTTCTGGACATGCTAAGGGAAGGTAAAAGCTATGCAGCCGTTGCTCGCCATTACGGAATCAATGAATCTTCCGTTCGTTACATAAAGAAGGAGGAAAAAAACATAAGGACGACAGCAGCAGTCAAGCACCGCGGGCTTCAGAAGAAGAGAACACTGCAGAGCGCAGTCAGGATGCAGCGGCCCAGTCTGAAGAGCAGTGAAACGGCCTACACGTGAGTCACTGTATTTGTATGCATGTAATAGTTGCTAATTGTAAAAAAAAAAAAAAGTTTTCTATTTCGCGGATTTCACGTATCGCGGGTCATTTTCGGAACGTAACCCCCGCAATAAACGAGGGATTACTGTATGGTCCAAATTCAATGTAAAAAAAAATGTAATAACAACAATAATGTATTTCTCCAGTAAATTGCTGCTAAATGACAAAAACAACCTCTAGGTTTCGGTACCCAACCCTAACCACAGTGTACCCACCGTGGGAAGGAGAAGGCCCAAAGGAGAAACATTAAGATGTTTAAAGATGTTTTGGTTGGAAAACGTAGACATGTTTGAAACTTTCTTCTCCTCTCTAGAAACATACACATTGTGTTTTGGCTGACAGGAAGTCAGTGTAATTTTTATTTTAGGAATATATTTTTGTCACCCTTATATATTTCTAAACTCCCAAAAGTTGGCAAAAACTCTAACCTTTGAGCATTGTGAGCTTAATAAGCGCAAATTCAATATTTGTGTAAATTGGTCCTCTCATTACCAACATACTAGAAGTTGGCCATTTTTAATTGTACGCTCTCTAGTTATTGTTGTTTTGTAGTTTAACATGTTTTCCTACTTTGTGGAATTTCATTTAATAATCTTTGTCTGACATTTCATATTTTCTGTGACTGAATGTGGTTTTAAATCTGTTGAGGTCTGTTCAGACTGAAAGTAAAGACCCTGATGATGTCATACAAAATCAGAAAATAGAAAGCAAACAGCTGATTTATTCATCTGACTTGTAAAATAACATCAATGATTGAATTGTTTTAAATGTTTTGCAATGTGGAACAATTCAATACAAAATAAAAGAAATAAAACGAAGCCTCATGCTGATTATTTGACTTGATTTGGTGGATTTATCCTTCCTGCCGTTTCTGTGATTAAACTCCTTGATAAGAGAACGTTTCATCCACTAAAAGTGCTGAAAGACTCAGATTATTATTCAAAGTATGTGACAACATTATGGGATGGATCCCTACAAAGAGAGAGCTTTTAGTTAGAGAGTAAGATCCTTTTAGTTTAACCAGACTCCATGTAAATAATCACCACTTTTAGCGTAAAGTGTACCTACACCCAAAAGCCAAAAATAAATCAGATTTAGAAAAGCGTCTGCATGCACATCTGTATGTAATATTCCGTTTATAAATCACATATTACCTACAAGTGTACATATGTGAATAAGCATGTGTTGATATTTAAAGGATAACTTGTGTATATTTCAACCTGGACTCTATCCCGCCCGTGGTTCTGTGAATGCAGTAGCATTTTGAAATACATTCTTTGAGGGGCAGGAAAACAAAAAATAAAGACTTCCGAACTGGAGTGATGTGAACATTGAGTTAATATATACATGTATCATAACTTAAACCATAATTTCACACAATAATAACTCAAGAAATGTACTCACGATATGAACACATATACACACACACACTTACTTTCTACATTTTCAGGATTTTAAATCTTAAAATAATGTTTGAGAAAGAAAAGTTCAGTTATTGTTATTACTACACACGTCAGGTTGATTTAATTATGTATACTCTATATTATATATTTTGTAGTTTTTCCGTTGTTTTTTGTAACAGTTAAATAATTTATTTTGAATGTGTTCAGTGTTACAGTAAAAATAAAGTTTTTAAAAATAGCTTGACCTACTTTAATTCTATTGGTTGCTGTTAACTTCCCGTCCAATCAGCTGTTAAGTGAGGGCAAAGGGGCGGGACTCCGGCGGTGACGAGGAGAACGACCGTTATCCGTGATGATGAAGAGAATTAGTTATCTTTACCGGACGCTGATTAGCTGCACTCACTGAACCGGACAGAAGGTAAACATACATAAAAAACATATGTAAACATATGTAAAACATAAGTACCTTGGGGTCTTGTTCGCGAGTGAAGGGACCATGGAGCGTGAGATTGGTTGGAGAATCGGAGCAGCCGGTGCTGTATTACATTCCGTGTATCGCACCGTTGTGACAAAAAGAGAGCTGAGCCAGAAGGCAAAGCTTTCGATCTACCGGGCAGTTTTCGTTCCTACCCTCACCGAAAGAACGAGATCCAGGGTACAAGCGGCCGAAATGGGTTTCCTCAGGAGGGTGGCTGGCGTCTCCCTTAGAGATAGGGTGAGAAGCTCAGTCATCCGAGAGGAGCCGCTGCTCCTTCGCGTCGAAAGCAGCCAGTTGAGGTGGTTCGGGCATCTGGTAAGGATGCCTCCTGGGCGCCTCCCTAGGGAGGTGTTCCAGGCACGTCCAGCTGGGAGGAGGCCTCGGGGAAGACCCAGGACTAGGTGGAGAGATTATATCTCCAACATGGCCTGGGAACGCCTCGGGATCCCCCAGTCGGAGCTGGTTGATGTGGCTCCGGAAAGGGAAGTTTGGGGTCCCTTACCGGAGCTGCTGCCCCCGCGACCCGATACCGGATAAGCGGATGAAGATGGATGGATGGATGGATGGATCCATACAGTTTGTAAAAGTTATAATACCAACGGCTGTTAGCATTGTTAGCAGTTAGTATAGCACAAGCTAAAGTCAATGTGGAGGGTGACCAAATTTGTCAAATTCTTCCTCATTAGTTTAACACTAGAACCCCAACACTTTTAAAGAGTACTATTTCCTTTAAATCAGACCCCCGACAGCGAATGTATCCTTTTGTCATCATTGATGGGTCATAAACACTTCATCTGCCTCTATCTCAATAACAATTCTTTTCATTTTTTCAGTACTAAACCCCTAACCAACATTTTTTTACCTGAAAACCATTGTATGTGAGTGTCAAGTAATGTTATTGTTGGATTCAGGTCCAAATTTTGACCATTGCAAAGGTGCATAACAGATTGCTTTCTACTTACCTGGGGCCTGTTGCACAAAACCAGGATAAGGGATTAAGCCGGGATATTCAAGTTATCCTGGATGAATTTAGCTTTGATTCGGTTGCATGAAACCAGATTGAATTAAACCCAGCCAAATAACCATGGAGATTTATTCTTTGCGGCTAGCCTGGTCCAGAGCAGGCTAACAGCCAGGCTAAGGCTGAATCTCATTTCTCTGTCTTACCCCTACCCCTTACCCCTTCCCTTCGTTTTTGCGCGTTCACACGGGACCTAGGGGTGTCCCAATTCTTATTACGACCGAGGGGTAGGGGATAGACCGAGGGGTGTATAGCCCTAGAAACCAAGTGTGGACGCGACCTCACTTGTAAACACACAGGCGACAATGGCTACCGCATCGACCAGAGAGACACATAAATGTAAGTACTTTCGGCTTAAATAATTGATTTAAAAGTTACGACAGTCTTGTTTTGTGGTCTATACAGTCCTGTGCATATATACTTGCAACCATGTTCCTAACTGAAACTTTTTAAAAATCGCTAGCTTGCAATGCTAACACTAATCGCTAACGCTAACGTTGATTTGCACAACAGTCCCGCATTTCTCTGCCTTGAATGGACTGTATACATCGCATAGATTCCATATATATATATATATATATATACAGTGGGTACGGAAAGTATTCAGACCCCTTTAAATTTTTCACTCTTTGTTTCATTGCAGGCATTTTCCAAAAATCAAAAAAGTTCATTTTATTTCTCAGTAATGTACACTCAGCACCCCATCTTGGACAGAAAAAAACAGAAATGTAGAAATTTTTGCAAATTTATTAAAAAACAAAAACTGAAATATCACATGGTCATAAGTATTCAGACCCTTTGTTCAGTATTTAGTAGAAGCACCCTTTTGATCTAATACAGCCATGAGTCGTTTTGGGAAAGATGCAACAAGTTTTTCACATCTGGATTTGGGTATCCTCTGCCATTCCTCCTTGCAGATCCTCTCCAGTTCTGTCAGGTTGGATGGTAAACGTTGGTGGACAGTCATTTTCAAGTCTCTCCAGAGATGCTCAATTGGGTTTAAGTCAGGGCTCTGGCTGGGCCATTCAAGAACAGCCACGGAGTTGTTGTGAAGCCACTCCTTCGTTATTTTAGCGGTGTGCTTAGGGTCATTGTCTTGTTGGAAGGTAAACCTTCGGCCCAGTCTGAGGTCCAGAGCACTCTGGAAAAGGTTTTCGTCCAGGATATCCCTGTACTTGGCCGCATTCATCTTTCCCTCGATTGCAACCAGTCGTCCTGTCCCTGCAGCTGAAAAACACCCCCACAGCATGATGCTGCCACCACCATGCTTCACTGTTGGGACTGTATTGGACAGGTGATGAGCAGTGCCTGGTTTTCTCCACACATACCGCTTAGAATTAAGGCCAAAAAGTTCTATCTTGGTCTCATCAGACCAGAGGATTTTATTTATCACCATCTTGGAGTCCTTCAGGTGTTTTTTAGCAAACTCCATGCGGGCTTTCATGTGTCTTGCACTGAGGAGAGGCTTCCTTCGGGCCACTCTGCCATAAAGCCCCGACTGGTGGATTGCTGCAGTGATGGTTGACTTACTACAACTTTCTCCCATCTCCCGACTGCATCTCTGGAGCTTAGCCACAGTGACCATTGGGTTCTTCTTTGCCTCTCTCACCAAGGCTCTTCTCCCCCGATAGCTCAGTTTGGCCGGACGGCCAGCTCTAGGAAGGGTTCTGGTCGTCCCAAACGTCTTCCATTTGAGGATTATGGAGGCCACTGTGCTCTTAGGAACCTTAAGTGCAGCAGAAATTTTTTTGTAACCTTGACCAGATCTGTGCCTTGCCACAATTCTGTCTCTGAGCTCCTCAGGCAGTTCCTTTGACCTCATGATTGTCATTTGCTCTGACATGCACTGTGAGCTGTAAGGTCTTATATAGACAGGTGTGTGGCTTTCCTAATCAAGTCCAATCAGTATAATCAAACACAGCTGGACTCCAATGAAGGTGTAGAACCATCTCAAGGATGATCAGAAGAAATAGACAGCACCTGAGTTACATATGAGGGTCACGGCAAAGGGTCTGAATACTTATGACCATGTGATATTTCAGTTTTTGTTTTTTAATAAATTTGCAAAAATTTCTACATTTCTGTTTTTTTCTGTCCAAGATGGGGTGCTGAGTGTACATTACTGAGAAATAAAATGAACTTTTTTGATTTTTGGAAAATGGCTGCAATGAAACAAAGAGTGAAAAATTTAAAGGGGTCTGAATACTTTCCGTACCCACTGTATATATATATATATATATATATATATATATATTAAGGGTGTGACGAGATCTCGTTTTACGTGATCTCGCGAGATTAAAACGTGACGAGATTTCTCGTCGAGGTGAAAAGTTGTCTCGTGAGGCGATGTGATGTCAGCCTCTGTTCCAAGTGAGCGTGTTTTTTCTACTGCAGGAGACATAGTTACTGCCCAAAGGTCTCAACTGCTGCCAGAAACAGTCGACATGCTTATATTCTTGAAAAAGAACATGACCATATCTTAGGCTGTTCTGTATAGTTTCTCTCTTTTTCATGCTTGAGGAAAAAAATTGTTTCTGTTTGCAATTGTAGTTTTGAGAGAGCAGTACTTTGGTTATTGATACACTTACTGTTTGCATTTAAAGTGTTATATTTCTGTTATTTACACATTTATTTCATTTATACTGTTTATTTTTTTATGTTCGGTTTGTGGAAAGGAGTTAGATTTCTCGTGTGAAATTGTACAGGGCAGAAGCCAGTTGGTAGAGTTTATACAAAACATTTTGCAGGTTTTGCACGTTACTGCATATAATTCATTAAAATAGTAAAAAAAAAAAGTTAAATAACATTCATCATTAATAGTTGATTTCAAAATGCACCTAAATTGTTTTGCATTTTGTGATTTTTCAGTTGAATAAAAAAACTATTTTCCATTCATATATTTCATCGAGGATTTCTTTAAATTTTTTTTTTAAAATCTCGTCTCGTCTCGTTCTCGTGAACCCAATCTCGTGATGTGTCTCGTCTCGTGGAGTAAGCGTCTCGTCACACCCCTAGTCTTTAATCCTGCCACCAACCTTTTGGCGAGCCCTTAACTGTTTGGTGCAACATGAATTGCACAAGTGTAATAGTGTAAAAGAATAGGAGAAATAAATCAGATCTCTCTCTTCTAAAAGTGTAATATTAAATAAATTAATTTATAACATGACTTTTCCCATTTTGACAAACTGTTTTGATCACTTGAGGTATTTCAGTGAAGTCTTTGGTCTTGGACAGTTACCTTGCAATCTAAAACTGTATATCCTATTGTCTCTGGAACAATAGTTTGCAGTTGGAGGAGTAATGACTCTTTACAGTGAATATGCAAAAGAAGATGTTCACAAATTCACTCACTTGATGCTGGTTACAATATTATAAAATCAACAATGCCAGAGAAAAATGTATAAGCATACTGTTTGTTACAATGTGGGGAGCTAATACAGTGCCTTGCGAAAGTATTCGGCCCCCTTGAACTTTCAACCTTTTGACACATTTCAAGCTTCAAACATAATGATATGAAATTTTTATTTTTTGTGAAGAATCACCAACAAGTGGGACACAATTGTGAAGTGGAACGAAATCTATTGGATATTTTAAACTTTTTTAGCAAATAAAAAACTGAAAAGTGGTGCGTGCAAAATTATTCAGCCCCTTTACTTTCAGTGCAGCAAACTCACTCCAGAAGTTCAGTGAGGATCTCTGAATGATCCAATGTTGTCCTAAATGACTGATGGTGATAAATAGAATCCACCTGTGTGTAATCAAGTCTCTGTATAAATGCACCTGCTCTGTGATAGTCTCAGGGTTCTGTTGAAAGCGCAGAAAGCATCATGAAGACCAAGGAACAAACCAGGCAGGTCCGTAATACTGTTGTGGAGAAGTTTAAAGCTGGATTTGGATTTAAAAAGATTTCCCAAGCTTTAAACATCCCAAGGAGCACTGTGCAAGCGATCATTTTTAAATGGAAGGAGTATCAGACCACTGCAAATCTACCAAAACTTGGCCGTCCCTCTAAACTTTCAGCTCAGACAAGGAGAAGACTGATCAGAGATGCAGCCAAGAGGCCCATGATCACTCTGGATGAACTGCAGAGAACTACAGCTGAGGTGGGAGAGTCTGTCCATAGGACAACAATCAGTTGTACACTGCACAAATCTGGCCTTTATGGAAGAGTGGTAAGAAGAAAGCCATTTCTCAAAGATATCCATAAAAAGTCTCGTCTAAAGTTTGCCACAAGCCACCTGGGAGACACACCAAACATGTGGAAGAAGGTGCTCTGGTCAGATGAAACCAAAATCGAACTTTCTGCCCACAATGCAAAACGATATGTTTGGCGTAAAAGCAACACAGCTCATCACCCTCAACACACCATCCCCACTGTCAAACATGGTGGTGGCAGCATCATGGTTTCGGCCTGCTTTTCTTCAGCCGGGACGGTTAAAATTGAGGGGAAGATGGATGCAGCCAAATACAGGACCATTCTGGATGAAAACCTGTTGGAGTCTGCAAAAGACCTGAAACTGGGACGGAGATTTATCTTCCAACAATACAATGATCCCAAACATACAGCAAAATCCACAAAGGAATGGTTCACAAATAAACGTATCCAGGTGTTAGAATGACCAAGTCAAAGTCCAGACCTGAATCCAATCGAGAATCTGTGGAAAGAGCTGAAAACTGCTGTTCACAAACGCTCTCCATCCAACCTCACTGAGCTCGAGCTGTTTTGCAAGGAAGAATGGGCAAGAATGTCAGTCTCTCGATGTGCAAAACTGATAGAGACATACCCCAAGCGACTTGCAGCTGTAATCGCAGCAAAAGGTGGCTCTACAAAGTTTTAACGCAAGGGGGCCCAATAATTTTGCACGCACCACTTTTCAGTTTTTTATTTGGTAAAAAATTTTAAAATATCCAATAGATTTCGTTCCACTTCACAATTGTGTCCCACTTGTTGGGGATTCTTCACAAAAAATAAAATTTGTATATCTTTATGTTTGAAGCCTGAAATGTGTCGAAAGGTTGAAAAGTTCAAGGGGGCCGAATACTTTTGCAAGGCACTGTACCTGCAGGTAGTGTGGCCGAGCGGTCTAAGGTGCTGGATTAAGGTAAAAGGAAGTTTTTCCTTGCCTCTTTCACCTAGTGCTTTTTCTTGGTGGGAAGTGTTGGGTTTCCGTAAATAACATCACAGAGTATGGTCTAGACCTGTTCTTTTATTAAAGCGCAGTGAGATAACTGTAACAAATTGAATTGAATTGAACGACCTGAACCTCAACTTCTTAGCGACACTGTTGTTTTACGTTCCTGGATCCGTCTTACATTCCTGCTGTCTTCCTACGTTCCTGGATCCTGAGGTAGGTGATCATATCGTCAGCTTCCCCAATTTCTGAGTAACAGGAAAATACCCTGATAAGCATACATGTGCAGCGCAACCTCACAAAGCCATAAAGCAAATGCTTGTGGCTTAAAGATCGAGCTCCCGCTCATAAAACATTGGACAGGCGCAATAGGTCAGCGCAGTCGGCTGTTAACCGAAAGGATGGTGGTTCAAGTCCACCCAGGGATGTTTGTAGCTTAAGTAACCTGGAGTGAGGCAACTCTGGGATTTATCCTTCTGCAGAAAACCATAGAGCAGCCCAATGATAACCCATGGGACCTTATGTCTATCAGAAGGTACAGTTCTGCAATCCACGTACATATTAATCTTTATGGTCATTGGTATGCAGGTCACTTGATGTAATACAAGCAAATACATAAGGCCCCACCCAACAGTTTTGTGATAAGTGGCGTGCAACAGTATGTCAATGATCAAGCTTGTTACTGTGACCAGCAAAATGATTGATACATCATCAGTTCCGAAATTTTCTTGGATGCCAAATATTTGAATTCAAAGTCAGAATCCAATTGACATGTAAGAACAATACAATGCACGTCCAGCTTCTACATTTCCGCACGAGTCAGCTTCCCCAATTTCTGAGTAACAGGAAAATAGCCTGATAAACTTACATGTGCAGCTCAACCTCAAAAAGCCATAAAGCAAATGCTTGTGGCTGAAAGGTTGAGCTCCCGCTCATAAAACATCAGACAGGCGCAGTCAGCTGTTAACCGAAAGGATGGTGGTTCAAGTCCACCCAGGGACGTTTATTGCTTGAAACCTGGACTCAATCAACTCTGGGATTCATCCTTCTGCAGAAGACCATAGAGCAGCGCAAAGATAACCCAAGTGGCCTTTCTTCTATTAGAAGGTACAGTTCTGCAAACCATGTACATATTAATCTTTACGGTCATCAGAGATGGGAAGTAACGAAGTACAAATACTTCGTTACTTTACTCAAGTAGATTTTTCAGATATTTTTACTTTACTTTACTATTTTATATTTTTTGCAACTTTTTACTTTTACTCCTTACATTTTAACACAAATATCGGTACTTTCTACTCCTTACATTTTACAAAATTGGCTCATTACTTTAGTTTTGTACTAAAAGTCGTCTATCAGGTGTGATTGTGAGTGCGTGTCAGAGAATAGCGCAGACACACGCCTCACACCGCGAGCGGGCGCGCACGGCACACGGAGACAAAAGTGAGAGAAAAGAAAAAGAGACTAACTGTCTGGAAGATAATTAGTTGAGATTGTGTGCTTCTTTGAGAACTGTGAGTCATATAACTGATGTTGTCAGTTCATTTAAGCCTGTTGTTGTATTGGTCTGTAGTTCTGGCAAATTTAAAAGTTAGTTTGCTTGTGTTCTTCACCTGTTACCTAAGTTACACCTGTTACCTAGGTTACACCTGGCTGTTGATTTGATATAATGGCGATTGTTGAACGTCCTTGCTCATTAAGATAATGTAATTAATAGTGGGTTTATTGTTATTATTTACTAACATATGTGATTCCTATGCATTGTCTATAGGCCTCAAAATGACTAAATCCGCCCCTGCCGGTGAGGAACCATACAAGCTGTGCACAGTACGAATTGGATGCTGTTGACCTCAACTCCCCAGTGGCAAAGCCCCAGGGATTTATGAAATCCATCCAGAAATGCTGATACTCTGGGTGTGGAGGGGCTGTCTTGGTTGAAACGCCTCTTCAACATTGCGTGGAGGTCTGTGGCAGTGCCTAAGGAGTGGAAGACCAGGGTGGTGGTTCCCCTCTTCAAAATGGGGGACATGAGGGTGTTATATCTGTACTCACAATGCCCTTTTTTAAAAACACCAGCCAATCACAAGTGTTAAATCTAAATAATCAATGTGTGAGTAATCAGGAACTTTTTTTAACTTTACAACCTGTAAGCTGTTGGAACCGTGGTTGCCACGGGTTTCCACACCTTCCCTCAAAATGTAAATCACAGATTGTCCAGCCCCTGCGTGCTAACAGCTGAGCAGAGTGGCACAGCGGAAGGGTGCTGGGCCCATAACCCAGAGGTCGATGGTTAGAAACCATCCTCTGCTAGTTACTATGCTTTGTGTCTGCATTACTTCTATTTCCAGTGTGTTAATGTTTAACAAAGCATCTGTTGCTGCAAGTGTCTGAAGTGAAATGTCTCCACCTGCTGAAGAGTAAACTTAATTGCATGTCAAGTTTATTTCATCCATGAAAATGCAAACTACAGTGCTCATACCCGCCGTAACACCCATAAAAACTGGAGCGTAATACAATAAATATGCTACATTTAAAGTGCTTGTTGTGCTGTCTGATAGTCTGAGGCAGAAAAGAAACAGTATACTGCTTAGTTTGTGTCACATGCGCTCTACCACTGAACAACATCCCCTGAAGATTTTCAGATTTTTTTTTACTTTTTTCCGAGATAGACTAAGACTTATCTTTATTAATCCTTTTGGGATGAGTCACCGCAAAGAAATTGAAATATTACGGAATAAAAGAAGAAAACTGGGTAAAACATGTAATGTTAATGTTGTATATGGCTTCAAAACCTGTAAATGCAACTGTAGTGGCTGGAAATCAAACCTGGGCAAAATGATTGCATTGCTATGGTGTGCTCTGTTGACAAAACTTTTCAATTGGTTAGTAGTAGTTACCAGACACGGGCAAAGTGCAAATCATAGTGCACTGCCTGTGTCTGTGGATCCTCGTGGAGGCAGCTTGATTGATTGATATGCTTGTTTATTTGTACCATAACAGAGATCTAATATTTTATCAAATCAGGTTGGGAGAGTAACCTTTCTGGCTAATCTTCACAAATAAAGCAAGTAACCACACAATGAAAAGTACTGTGATGGCTGGGAATCAAACCCAGGTCAACTGCTTGGAAGGCAGCTATGCTCACCACCATACCACCATCACTGGACAGCACAATATTCACTGAAATCTTGTAACACATCTGGGCATTGAGACTCAAAATGTGCTCTATCACTGAGCTACAGCCCCTTAAGATTTTCAAATTTTTTAGACTTTTTTGTGAGATCACTGAATAAGAGAAGAAACCTGGGTGGAATATGTAATGTTAATGTTGTATATGGTTTCCTAAGCTAATGACTAAAACATTAAATATTTGGTAAAAAGAACTTAGTAATTCTTTACATTTTAGTGGACATGAATTTGCGCAAGATACTGAATTGCAAGTACAGCCGCACCTTTTGTGACCATCTGCATTATCAACCCACGTAACCTTTCCATGTGTACACAGTAGACCTATCTACTGCTGTATTCATTGTTTGTGGCAAGTCCTTTAAAACCTTTTCTTGACTTGTCTTTTTCCACATCCTGTGTCAACGCTTAGTTTACTAAAGGACTTAAGTGAGCCAGTAAATGCGGCATTTTCATCAAATCTTCTGATTGTTGTGTGCCTTCAATAAGTGTTGATATTATGAAAGAAGGTGCCTTGCAAACCCATGTTGTCTTTTAGAACAGTGGTTCCATGGTGTAATGGTAAGCACTCTGGACTTTGAATCCAGTGATCCGAGTTCAAGTCTCGGTGGAACCTAAAGCCAGAGATCTGTTAAAATGAAAAAAGTCAACCTCTACACTGTCCACATGTAGTTTAAATTAGGCTAACGGGTAAAATATTCTTGGACGTTGGACTGAAAACAGTATGTTGGTGGGGGCATGTTGAGCAGTCACCTGTACTTTATGTTAACTTAAAGGAGCTCCAGATTTGGACTCAGTTGAACATATTGAAGATATTTCCACAATGTTGACCCAAATCTCAGTCTATTTCCCATCTGGTAGGGACATTTCTGGACACAGGTGGACATCTTGGACAGAAACCTTGGTGGATCTTGATTCCCACCACATATTGTATTTAGCCTGCATTGCACATTGGGTCACAGAGTCGGTAAGATGCCTTCACATCCCACGCAATGTATTGCCATTGTCAAGCACATTGCCACCCTGTTGACTTTCTTCCATGTCCCCATAAACACCCATATATTTGGGCTGGAAATTGGGAAACCTTCCTTTGATAACTATGACCTGGATGACTGAGAACCTACTATATCATGACATAGTTGAGTTACCATATTATTATTTCTGTGAGAGATCATACTAAACATTGGGTTATTCAGTCAGGATGGCCGAGCGGTCCAAGGCGCTGCGTTCAGGTCGCAGTCTCCACTGGAGGCGTGGGTTCAAATCCCACTTCTGACATGAAGTGTTTAGCTCTGAAGCTAACGACTGAAATGTAATATTTGGAAAAAAAGAACTTAGGTCACCTAAGGTGTATTTGTGGTGTAGTGTTTATTTGTGTTGCAGGGTATGTATTTGTGTTGTAGAGTGTGTGTATTTGTGGTGTAGTGTGTGTTACACCCATATATTTGCAGTCTCCACTGGAGGCGTGGGTTCAAATCCCACTTCTGACATGGAGTGTTTCGCTCTGAAGCTAATGACTAAGACGTGATATTTGAAAATACTGAATTGCAAGTACAGCCGCACCTTTTGTGACCATCTGCATTAGTAGTAATATGTTGATACCTTTAATAATTTTATATGATATGGAAAATAATACTGTAATATCATAAATCATAATTCTATAATAATTTAATATGATATGAATAATAATACTATAATAACATAAATAATAATATATGATATAAATTAAACTATAATAATATAATATAAATAATAATACTGATTGTTCAGTTTATGGGCCAAATGTCTTCATAGCGTACACACAAACACTCTATTTGTGTTGTAGAGTGTGTGTATTTGTGTTGTAGAGTGTGTGTGTATTTGTGTTGTAGTGTTTATTTGTGTTGCAGGGTATGTATTTGTGTTGTAGAGTGTGTATATTTGTGTTGTAGAGTGTGTGTATTTGTGTTGTAGTGTTTATTTGTGTTGCAGGGAATGTATTTGTGTTGTAGAGTGTGTGTATTTGTGTTGTAGAGTGTGTGTATTTGTGTTGTAGAGTGTGTGTGTATATGTGTTGTAGTGTTTATTTGTGTTGCAGGGTATGTATTTGTGTTGTAGAGTGTGTGCATTTGTGTTGTAGTGTGTGTATATGTGTTGTAGTGTTTATTTGTGTTGCAGGGTATGTATTTGTGTTGTAGAGTGTGTGTATTTGTGTTGCAGGGTATGTATTTGTGTTGCAGGGTATGTATTTGTGTTGTAGAGTGTGTGTATTTGTGTTGTAGAGTGTGTGTATATGTGTTGTAGTGTTTATTTGTGTTGCAGGGTATGTATTTGTGTTGTAGAGTGTGTGTATTTGTGTTGTAGTGTTTATTTGTGTTGCAGGGTATGTATTTGTGTTGTAGAGTGTGTGTATATGTGTTGTAGAGTGTGTGTATTTGTGTTGTAGTGTGTGTGTATATGTGTTGTAGTGTGTGTGTATATGTGTTGTAGAGTGTGTGTATTTGTGTTGTAGTGTGTGTATATGTGTTGTAGTGTGTGTGTATATGTGTTGTAGAGTGTGTGTATTTGTGTTGTAGTGTGTGTGTATTTGTGTTGCAGGGTATGTATTTGTGTTGTAGAGTGTGTGTATTTGTGTTGTAGAGTGTGTGTATTTGTGTTGTAGTGTGTGTGTATTTGTGTTGTAGTGTGTGTGTATTTGTGTTGTAGTGTGTGTGTATTTGTGTTGTAGTGTGTGCTAGCTGTATCAGTCATTTGCCTGGAGCCTAAGGCGTGGTGACGTTGGGTGGTGTGCGTGCATTGATGGCCAATGAATAGCAGCTAAAATCGTGATGAGCATTAATGTGTTGCGCTGGGGTTTTCAGACTTTAAGTACTGCTGGGGACAAGTCCCGACTAGTCACCTTTTTGTTTCCTTCTTGTTGCAGTTATTCTGATAGCTAGGTTGCATACGGTATGTTACTACGCAGAGAAGTTAAAGCTTTTCTTTGACCATTTCTTTTCTCTAGTGCAAAAAAAGAAAAACTTGCGTTCTTCTCGCTCTCTTCTAACCATTTGGCCATTGATCTTATAAAGGCCCCTCTGGTTAAATCCAAACAGAGCTCCTCAAGTTGTAAGTTAAGCTTTTTAATTTCTATTTTTCTTCTTCATTAATAGTATATTTAGATAATTAATTTAATCTATGAAGTAATTTAGTTTACATGTGATTGTGATTAGCTTTTAACAATCTCTTAATAGCAACACATCTGGTCTTGTACTTAAAGAACCCCCCCCCCCATGTTTTTGTTTAAATCCCTCAGTGAGGTTAGAAAAGATTTCAGATATAAGGGCTTTAATACTATTATTAAAACTTTCATCTCTTAATAAGGCATTATTCATCTTCAAATAACTGCTCACTGACATAGTAGCTTGCTGGTCGCCCAATTCCATTGTTAAAGCCCATGTTGCAGGTTAAGCACCACTGTTGATTATTGGGTACAAAAAGCACTCAAGGTATGTATATCATTTTTAAAAATGTCTCCAAATAGTGTTAAAAGTTAGTTTTTGGTCATTTTTGGTGTTTGCTGGTTTATGAAGTCAATTCGGCGATGACGTCATACTGGGGAGCCAAGTCTCAGCCTGGCACTAGAACTACGGTGACTGACTGAGATGAGGAAGAGGAGGAAAGGCCAGCAGCCGAATAATTACCAACCTGCCAGACGTGAGAGGGCAAATGAGGAATTGTCAAGAATGTGGGGAAGTCTCCTTCATTTATCTCCTTTATTTTAGCAACGCTGCAGTGCATACAATGACTTTACTTTTTACTGTCAGTGAATAGCACAGAGTGAACGTCAACGTTTTCTTTCAATCTAGTGACAGGGATCATGTCGTTAGTTCAGATAAGTACTGGCACACTTATCTACATATAGTAATAGAAGGCATCTCCGAGTGTTATTTCTAAGTGTTTACCTCTTCCTCCGGTGAAAACGTGTCGCGTTTGGCCGGTGCTTGTGTGTGTGGTGGCGAAGCTGCGGTGGAGAGCGGGTGCTGTAGGGGAGTGAGTGGGTGGAGAGCGGGTGCTGTAGGGGAGTGAGCCTCGCGATCAGCTGATCTGAAGATGCCTAAATCCGTTTGTGACATTACAGGCAGGATCATGGTCCTCCCCAACCAGCACGCACCAGTATTGTAATTGTTTATAGTTCAAACGTCACTGCAGGTTGATTGTGGGCGACAACGCTGTTGTGTTAGCTTACCAAAACTCTACTGCCGAAGTTGCTGGCTGGCTACGCGACGTTAGATATATCCGCTAGCATCTGTACAGGATAACTATAGCCACTTAGCTTTGTGTGTAACGTAACAAACCCCCCCACTCGTAGGAGCGAAGCTTACTATTTCATTCAATACAATTATGGTACAAAAGGTGCACTAATGCCACATGTATGATGTTGACAACATGGACGCATAGTCAACACCAAAGGCAGTCGTAATATTTACCTAGCAGGCTAGGCTAACGCTGTTGTGCTAGCGTCCGGCGGCGTAGCGTTAGCTAGCAGTCTAAACTTGTGAAAAGCCAAACAACATCCCCGTCTAAGCTGTGTTTTACTCTCCCTCCAATATTATTATAAATATAATAAAGTCACATGGACTCGGTCGAGACCATAGACTGTTAATATTAAAAGACCAGAAGCCACATTAGGCCAGACCAGCGGCAAATACAACGCAGGCTGCTCTGTTTGCTCCTCAACGTGACGTCTTGCAATTCATTGTGGGGAAAAAAAGGAAACACTGTAAAATTGTGCCTATTTTTCGTATTATATTCAGTTTTGCGATATCCAACACCATCAAATACAATGGATAACAGTTCAAATATTTACTACCAACAAGCAAATTGCACAAATTCGTTGCAAAATTAAACCTGCAACATGGGCTTTAACATCTTATAATCAGAGAACGGGGAGTGCAATAAATTGTTAACAAACTGAATAGCAGATTGAAATATATAAAAAAAAAAAGGTAAATTCTAGATTTAAGTGATAGGTTTTTGTAAAAAAACGAGAATGGTGTTAATTAATAATTAGTAATCAAACATTAGTAACAGATACATAATAAACATTTTTTTTAATACATTTAACTCATTGGGAGGACTTTGGATTTAATCACCTCACCCTTCAGCTCCAACTATTTGCAGCCACAGGGACATAGTCATAAAACTTTACAGATACTGCCATTTTGTCAAAGGTAAGACTTTTTTTGTTTTGCTGCAAATTACCCAACAGTCCAACTTTACTGGCTGAAAGTGAAAATAAAGATATGTTATCCTAACTTAACGTTACACTGATTCTGACTAATGTTTAGACTAAACACGTGGGAATGAATGACTGAAAAAGTATTCGCTTAAATATCACATTTCACGTGACTTTTCCAAATATAACGTTATAGATAATGGCCTTTAAGATACCAGCTAACATAGAGCGCATGCTTTGCATGTATGAGGACCCTGTTTCAATCCCTG
The DNA here is from genome assembly GCA_029931835.1 of Etheostoma nigrum. Taxonomy (NCBI): domain Eukaryota; kingdom Metazoa; phylum Chordata; class Actinopteri; order Perciformes; family Percidae; genus Etheostoma; species Etheostoma nigrum. Next base: position 2,583,261 of record CM057259.1, read on the forward strand.
GCATCTCCATGAAAAATTATAGTCCAGTCTGTAAAAGAGCTGCAATGGATCTTACTCTGACAGAGGAAATGAAATGATGCAACAAGTATTACATAGTCAATAAAGTGGAAGATTAATTTAACAAGTGTCTAACAACTCTGTGCACTTTACCCATGTCCTGCTTTACTCAGCAATTGAGAAGGATTTGTGCAAATTTGTATAGCACAGTGTTGTGGGTTGTTGTGACCTCCTTGCATTTATGTTAATTAATGCAAAAATCAGTCTCAATGCCCAGATGTGTTGCAAGATTTGCAGTGAACATCACATTGTCTAGTGATGTTGGTATAGTGGTGAGCATAGCTACCTTCCAAGCAGTTGGTATAGCACCACTTTTTGGGTTGTTGTGGTCGAATGTTTAAGGCGATGGACTAGAAATCTATTGAGGTATCCCCGCAAAGGTCCAAATCCTGCCAACAATGAAAGGCATCCTTAGCGTTGGTAGCAAACCAATGACACATCACATTATAAAAAATCTCAGTTGTGCCTTTATGAACAATATTGTATTATCTCATAGGTACTGGAAGCCTGATGAAGCCAACAAAACCACATCATCTGCAAAGAGCATAAATGGAATTCTAAGGTGCCCAGACTTGACACTCTCCCACCTCCTGCTGCGCCTTGTGACGTGTTGTTCATGTCCAGGAGTTGTGCTTTTTCCATTGCTTGCCAATATTCCC
>CM057259.1:2584476-2634476 GCA_029931835.1 Etheostoma nigrum
TCTGCAGTGTTACATCCCCTGAATTTTTCTGATTTTTTTTACTTTTTTGTGAGATCACAGAATAAGAGAAGAAACCTGGGGGAAATATGTAATGTTAATGTTGTATATGGTTTCCAAACCTTGCAGTGGCTGGAAGTCAGATCTGGGCAAAATGCTCGCACTGCTATGGTATAAATCATAGTCGAAAAGTAACATATCTGTTGTCTTTCTGCTGGACAATGCAGTGTTTACTGCAAATCGTGTAACACATCTGGGCATTGAGACTGAAAATAAATGCTCACAGATTTATTGGTGGAGAAGGGTACCAGTACCTATGAGATAATACAATATTGATCATGAAGCCACATCTGCTATTTGGTATAATGTGATCTGTCAATGTTTTACTACCACCGTTAAGGGATGCCTTTCGTTGTCGGCAGGATTTGGACGTTCGCGGGGATACCCCAATGGATTTCTAGTCCATCGCCTTAAACATACGACCACGACAAACCAGAAAGTTGTTTTCAATTGGATTAGTAACACCAGGCACGGGCAAAGCGCAAATCATAGCTCAGCCTCATGTGCAATGATATAGTGATAGAGAATTGACACAACTCAAAGTAATCACATCCATTGTAAACATTAGCAAATGGCAGCGGTGGGATTTGAACCCACGCCTCCAGAGAGACTGGAGCCTTAATCCAGCGCCTTAGACCACTCGGCCACACTACCTGTAAGTAACTGTTCCCCACATCATGACAAACACTGGGAACGTACTGTAACTAACGGTATGCTTGTTAATGTTATTGGAGCAAAACCTTTGCAAGGAAAAAGCCAATACTTTATTGAAAAATGCCTATACTTTATTAAAAAATGTTATCACTCTTTGTCAGACCCCCCTAGGGAGAGCCCCCCATCTCCCCCACATATAACAAATCCCAATTTAAACACTGAAGGATAATGACGCTGAAAGAGCCAAAGAAATTGTTTTGCACGCGGCAAAATATGGGTCGGCCCCATCAAATCTCACTCCAAGGTTTTTGGAAAAGTTGGCAGCTCTGAAAACATAATGTGGCCATGCAGACTGATTATTTTCAGTGGTGCAATTTGAACCGTGTCAAGCATTGGTCGTTCAGTGGTAGATTTCTCACCTGACACGTGTGAGCCCGAGGACAAATTCCCGGCCAATGCAGCTTTCCTTTACTACAATTCAGAATTAGCCCCTGCACAAAAGGAGCATGTTTGTATGATGGCAAAAAGCTCATTTCTGGTAATGTTAACCTCTAGATTTCAGTCATGCATGTTAGCTCCATTTTGGTTATTGATGCACTAGGCCGCCCAAGAGACTGTGATCCGTGTTTGATGAAATATGGATAAAATTACCTTTTTACTGACGCTTGTGAAAACATAATGTAGCCATGCAGACTGATTTTTTTCAGTGGTGCAATTTGAACCGTGTCAAGCATTGGTCGTTCAGTGGTAGATTTCTCACCTGCCACGTGTGAGACCGAGGACAAATTCCCGGCCAATGCAGCTTTGCTTTACTACAATTCAGAATTAGCTCCTACACAAAAGGAGCATGTTTGTGTGATGGCAAAAAGCTCATTTCTGGTAATGTTAACCTCTAGATTTCAGTCATGCATGTTAGCTGCATTTTGATTGTTGGTGTACTAGGCCGCCCAAGAGGCTGTGATCCGTGTTTGATGGAAGATGGATAAAATGACTTTATTGCTGACACTTGTGAAAACATAATGTAGCCATGCAGACTGATTTTCTTCAGTGGTGAAATTATAAGCATGTCAAGCATTGGTGGTTCAGTGGTAGAATTCTCGCCTCCCACGCGGGAGACCCGGGTTCAATTCCCGGCCAATGCAGCTTTCCTTTACTACTATTTGGAATTAGCCCCTGCACAAAAGGGGAATGTTTGTGTGATGGCAAAAAGCTCATTTCTGGTAATGTTAACCTCTAGATTTCAGTCATGCATGTTAGCTTCATTTTGATTGTTGGTGCACTAGGCACCTCAAGAGACTTAGATCCGTGTTTGATGAAATATGGATAAAATGACCTTGTTGCTGACACTTGTGAAAACATAATGTAGCCATGCAGACTGATTTTCTTCAGTGGTGAAATTCTAAGCACGCCAAGCATTGGTGGTTCAGTGGTAGAATTCTCGCCTGCCATGCGGGAGACCCGGGTCCGATTCCCGGCCAATGCAGGTTTCCTCTACTACTATTTAGAATTAGCCCTTGCACAATACGGGCATGTTTGTGTGAAAGCAAACAACTCATTTCTGGTAATGTTAACCTCTAGATTTCAGTCATGCATGTTAGCTCCATTTTGGTTATTGATGCACTAGGCCGCCCAAGAGACTGTAATCTGTGTTTGATGGAAGATGGATAAAATTACCTTTTTACTGACGCTTGTGAAAACATAATGTGGCCATGCAGACTGATTTTTTTCAGTGGTGCAATTTGAACCGTGTCAAGCATTGGTCGTTCAGTGGTAGATTTCTCACCTGCCACGTGTGAGACCGAGGACAAATTCCCGGCCAATGCAGCTTTACTTTACTACAATTCAGAATTAGCCCCTGCACAAAAGGAGCATGTTTGTATGATGGCAAAAAGCTCATTTCTGGTAATGTTAACCTCTAGATTTCAGTCATGCATGTTAGCTCCATTTTGGTTATTGATGCACTAGGCCGCCCAAGAGACTGTGATCCGTGTTTGATGAAATATGGATAAAATTACCTTTTTACTGACGCTTGTGAAAACATAATGTAGCCATGCAGACTGATTTTTTTCAGTGGTGCAATTTGAACCGTGTCAAGCATTGGTCGTTCAGTGGTAGATTTCTCACCTGCCACGTGTGAGCCCGAGGACAAATTCCCGGCCAATGCAGCTTTGCTTTACTACAATTCAGAATTAGCCCTTGCACAAATGGAGCATGTTTGTGTGATGGCAAAAAGCTCATTTCTGGTAATGTTAACCTCTAGATTTCAGTCATGCATGTTAGCTGCATTTTGATTGTTGGTGTACTAGGCACCCCAAGAGACTGTGATCCGTGTTTGATGGAAGATGGATAAAATGACTTTATTGCTGACACTTGTGAAAACATAATGTAGCCATGCAGACTGATTTTCTTCAGTGGTGAAATTATAAGCATGTCAAGCATTGGTGGTTCAGTGGTAGAATTCTCGCCTCCCACGCGGGAGACCCGGGTTCAATTCCCGGCCAATGCAGCTTTCCTTTACTACTATTTGGAATTAGCCCCTGCACAAAAGGGGAATGTTTGTGTGATGGCAAAAAGCTCATTTCTGGTAATGTTAACCTCTAGATTTCAGTCATGCATGTTAGCTTCATTTTGATTGTTGGTGCACTAGGCACCTCAAGAGACTTAGATCCGTGTTTGATGAAATATGGATAAAATGACCTTGTTGCTGACACTTGTGAAAACATAATGTAGCCATGCAGACTGATTTTCTTCAGTGGTGAAATTCTAAGCACGCCAAGCATTGGTGGTTCAGTGGTAGAATTCTCGCCTGCCATGCGGGAGACCCGGGTCCGATTCCCGGCCAATGCAGGTTTCCTCTACTACTATTTAGAATTAGCCCTTGCACAATACGGGCATGTTTGTGTGAAAGCAAACAACTCATTTCTGGTAATGTTAACCTCTAGATTTCAGTCATGCATGTTAGCTCCATTTTGGTTATTGGTGCACTAGGCCGCCCAAGAGACTGTAATCTGTGTTTGATGGAAGATGGATAAAATGACCTTTTTGCTGACACTTGTGAAAACATAATGTGGCCATGCAGACTGATTTTTTTCAGTGGTGCAATTTGAACCGTGTTAAGCATTGGTCGTTCAGTGGTAGATTTCTCACCTGCCACGTGTGAGACCGAGGACAAATTCCCGGCCAATGCAGCTTTACTTTACTACAATTCAGAATTAGCCCCTACACAAAAGGAGCATGTTTGTGTGATGGCAAAAAGCTCATTTCTGGTAATGTTAACCTCTAGATTTCAGTCATGCATGTTAGCTGCATTTTGATTGTTGGTGTACTAGGCACCTCAAGAGATTGTATTCCGTGTTTAATGAAATATGGATAAAATGACCTTTTTGCTGACACTTGTGAAAACATAATGTGGCCATGCAGACTGATTTTTTTCAGTGGTGCAATTTAAACCGTGTCAAGTATTGGTGGTTCAGTGGTAGATTTCTCACCTGCCACGTTTGAGACCCAGGACAAATTCCCGGCCAATGCAGCTTTCCTTTACTACTATTTGGAATTAGCCCTTGCACAAAACGGGCATGTTTGTGTGAAAGCAAACAACTCATTTCTGGTGATATTAACCTCTAGATTTCAGTCATGCATGTTAGCTCCATTTTGATTGTTGGTGCACTAGCACCTCAAGAGACTGTGATCCGTGTTTGATGGAAGATGGATAAAATGACCTTATTGCTGACACTTGTGAAAACATAATGTGGCCATGCAGACTGATTTTCTTCAGTGGTGAAATTATAAGCACATCAAGCATTGGTGGTTCAGTGGTAGAATTCTCGCCTGCCATGCGGGAGACCCGGGTCCGATTCCCGGCCAATGCAGCTTTCCTTTACTACTATTTGGAATTACCCCCTGCACAAAAGGAGCATGTTTGTGTGAAGGTAAACAACTCATTTCTGGTGATATTAACCTCTAGATTTCAGTCATGCATGTTAGCTCCATTTTGGTTATTGATGCACTAGGCCGCCCAAGAGGCTGTGATCCGTGTTTGATGAAATATGGATAAAATGACCTTGTTGCTGACACTTGTGAAAACATAATGTAGCCATGCAGACTGATTTTTTTCAGTGGTGCAATTTGAGCCAAGTCAAGCATTGGTGGTTCAGTGGTAGAATTCTCGCCTGCCATGCGGGAGACCCGGGTCCGATTCCCGGCCAATGCAGCTTTCCTTTACTACTATTTGGAATTAGCCCCTGCACAAAATGGGCATGTTTGTGTGATGGCAAAAAGCTCATTTCTGGTAATATTAACCTCTAGATTTTAGTCATGCATGTTAGCTGCATTTTGATTGTTGGTGCACTAGGCACCTCAAGAGATTGTATTCCGTGTTTAATGAAATATGGATAAAATGACCTTTTTGCTGACGCTTGTGAAAACATAATGTGGCCATGCAGACTGATTTTTTTCAGTGGTGCAATTTGAACCGTGTCAAGCATTGGTCGTTCAGTGGTAGATTTCTCACCTGACACGTGTGAGCCCGAGGACAAATTCCCGGCCAATGCAGCTTTACTTTACTACAATTCAGAATTAGCCCCTACACAAAAGGAGCATGTTTGTGTGATGGCAAAAAGCTCATTTCTGGTAATGTTAACCTCTAGATTTCAGTTATGCATGTTAGCTCCATTTTGATTGTTGGTGCACTAGCACCTCAAGAGACTGTGATCCGTGTTTGATGGAAGATGGATAAAATTACCTTTTTACTGACGCTTGTGAAAACATAATGTGGCCATGCAGACAAATTTTTTTCAGTGGCGCAATTTGAACCACGTCAAGCATTGGTCATTCAGTGGTAGATTTCTCACCTGCCACGTGTGAGACCGAGGACAAATTCCCGGCCAATGCAGCTTTGCTTTACTACAATTCAGAATTAGCCCCTGCACAAAAGGAGCATGTTTGTGTGTAGGTAAACAACTAATTTCTGGTGATATTAACATCTAGATTTCAGTCATGCATGTTAGCTCCATTTTGGTTATTGATGCACTAGGCCGCCCAAGAGACTGTGATCCGTGTTTGATGGAAGATGGATAAAATGACCTTATTGCTGACACTTGTGAAAACATAATGTAGCCATGCAGACTGATTTTCTTCAGTGGTGAAATTATAAACACATCAAGCATTGGTGGTTCAGTGGTAGAATTCTCGCCTGCCATGCGGGAGACCCGGGTCCGATTCCCGGCCAATGCAGCTTTCCTTTACTACTATTTGAAATTAGCCCTTGCACAAAACGGGCATGTTTGTGTGAAAGCAAACAACTCATTTCTGGTGATATTAACCTCTAGATTTCAGTCATGCATGTTAGCTCCATTTTGGTTATGAATGCACTAGGCCGCCCAAGAGACTGTGATCCGTGTTTGATGGAAGATGGATAAAATGACCTTATTGCTGACACTTGTGAAAACATAATGTAGCCATGCAGACTGATTTTCTTCAGTGGTGCAATTTGAACCGTGTCAAGCATTGGTCGTTCAGTGGTAGATTTCTCACCTGCCACGTGTGAGCCCGAGGACAAATTCCCGGCCAATGCAGCTTTCCTTTACTACTATTTGGAATTATCCCCTGCACAAAATGGGCATGTTTGTGTGAAGGCAAAAAGCTCATTTCTGGTAATGTTAACCTCTAGATTTCAGTCATGCATGTTAGCTGCATTTTGATTGTTGGTGCACTAGGCACCTCAAGAGATTGTATTCCGTGTTATAATGAAATATGGATAAAATGACCTTTTTGCTGACACTTGTGAAAACATAATGTAGCCATGCAGACTGATTTTTTTCAGTGGTGCAATTTTAACCGTGTCAAGCATTGGTCGTTCAGTGGTAGATTTCTCACCTGCCACGTGTGAGACCCGAGGACAAATTCCCGGCCAATGCAGCTTTCCTTTACTACTATTCAGAATTAGCCCCTGCACAAAAGGAGCATGTTTGTGTGAAGGCAAACAAGCTCATTTCTGGTGATATTAACCTCTAGATTTCAGTCATGCATGTTAGCTCCATTTTGGTTATTGATGCACTAGGCACGCCCAAGAGACTGTGATCCGTGTTTGATGGAAGATGGATAAAATGACCTTATTGCTGACACTTGTGAAAACATAATGTAGCCATGCAGACTGATTTTCTTCAGTGGTGAAATTATAAACACGTCAAGCATTGGTGGTTCAGTGGTAGAATTCTCGCCTGCCATGCGGGAGACCCGGGTCCGATTCCCGGCCAATGCAGCTTTCCTTTACTACTATTCAGAATTAGCCCTTGCAGAAAACGGGCATGTTTGTGTGAAAGCAAACAACTCATTTCTGGTGATATTAACCTCTAGATTTCAGTCATGCATGTTAGCTCCATTTTGGTTATTGGTGCACTAGGCCGCCCAAGAGACTGTGATCCGTGTTTGATGGAAGATGGATAAAATTACCTTTTTACTGACGCTTGTGAAAACATAATGTGGCCATGCAGACTGATTTTTTCAGTGGTGCAATTTGAACCGTGTCAAGCATTGGTCGTTCAGTGGTAGATTTCTCACCTGCCACGTGTGAGCCCGAGGACAAATTCCCGGCCAATGCAGCTTTGCTTTACTACAATTCAGAATTAGCCCCTACACAAAAGGAGCATGTTTGTGTGATGGCAAAAAGCTCATTTCTGGTAATGTTAACCTCTAGATTTCAGTCATGCATGTTAGCTGCATTTTGATTGTTGGTGCACTAGGCACCTCAAGAGACTTAGATCCGTGTTTGATGAAATATGGATAAAATGACCTTGTTGCTGACACTTGTGAAAACATAATGTAGCCATGCAGACTGATTTTCTTCAGTGGTGAAATTCTAAGTACGCCAAGCATTGGTGGTTCAGTGGTAGAATTCTTGCCTCCCACGCGGGAGACCCGGGTCCAATTCCCGGCCAATGCAGCTTTCCTTTACTACTATTTGGAATTAGCCCCTGCACAAAAGGGGAATGTTTGTGTGATGGCAAAAAGCTCATTTCTGGTAATGTTAACCTCTAGATTTCAGTCATGCATGTTAGCTGCATTTTGATTTTTGGTGCACTAGGCACCTCAAGAGACTGTGATCCGTGTTTGATGAAATATGGATAAAATGACCTTATTGCTGACACTTGTGAAAACATAATGTGGCCATGCAGACTGATCTTTTTCAGTGGTGCAATTTGAACCGTGTCAAGCATTGTTCGTTCAGTGGTAGATTTCTCACCTGCCACGTGTGAGCCCGAGGACAAATTCCCGGCCAATGCAGCTTTCCTTTACTACTATTCAGAATTAGCCCCTGCACAAAAGGAGCATGTTTGTGTGAAGGTAAACAACTCATTTCTGGTGATATTAACCTCTAGATTTCAGTCATGCATGTTAGCTCCATTTTGGTTATGAATGCACTAGGCCGCCCAAGAGACTGTGATCCGTGTTTGATGGAAGATGGATAAAATGACCTTATTGCTGACACTTGTGAAAACATAATGTAGCCATGCAGACTGATTTTCTTCAGTGGTGCAATTTGAACCGTGTCAAGCATTGTTCGTTCAGTGGTAGATTTCTCACCTGCCACATGTGAGCCCGAGGACAAATTCCCGGCCAATGCAGCTTTCCTTTACTACTATTCAGAATTAGCCCCTACACAAAAGGAGCATGTTTGTGTGAAGGTAAACAACTCATTTCTGGTGATATTAACCTCTAGAGTTCAGTCATGCATGTTAGCTCCATTTTGGTTATTGATGCACTAGGCACCCCAAGAGACTGTGATCCGTGTTTGATGGAAGATGGATAAAATGACCTTATTGCTGACACTTGTGAAAACATAATGTAGCCATGCAGACTGATTTTCTTCAGTGGTGAAATTATAAACACGTCAAGCATTGGTGGTTCAGTGGTAGAATTCTCGCCTGCCATGCGGGAGACCCGGGTCCGATTCCCGGACAATGCAGCTTTCCTTTACTACTTTTTGGAATTAGCCCTTGCACAAAACGGGCATGTTTGTGTGAAAGCAAACAACTCATTTCTGGTGATATTAACCTCTAGATTTCAGTCATGCATGTTAGCTCCATTTTGGTTATTGATGCACTAGGCCGCCCAAGAGACTGTGATCCGTGTTTGATGGAAGATGGATAAAATTACCTTTTTGCTGACACTTGTGAAAACATAATGTGGCCATGCAGACTGATTTTTTTCAGTGGTGCAATTTGAACCAAGTCAAGCATTGGTGGTTCAGTGGTAGAATTCTCGCCTCCAATGCGGGAGACCCGGGTCAAATTCCCGGCCAATGCAGCTTTCCTTTACTACTATTTGGAATTAGCCCCTGCACAAAAGGGGAATGTTTGTGTGATGGCAAAAAGCTCATTTCTGGTAATGTTAACCTCTAGATTTCAGTCATGCATGTTAGCTCCATTTTGATTGTTGGTGCACTAGGCACCTCAAGAGACTGTGATCCGTGTTTGATGAAATATGGATAAAATGACCTTATTGCTGACACTTGTGAAAACATAATGTAGCCATGCAGACTGATTTTCTTCAGTGGTGAAATTATAAGCACGTCAAGCATTGGTGGTTCAGTGGTAGAATTCTCGCCTGCCATGCGGGAGACCTGGGTCTGATTCCCGGCCAATGCAGCTTTCCTTTACTACTATTTGGAATTACCCCCTGCACAAAAGGGGAATGTTTGTGTGATGGCAAAAAGTTCATTTCTGGTAATGTTAACCTCTAGATTTCAGTCATGCATGTTAGCTCCATTTTGGTTATTGATGCACTAGGCCGCCCAAGAGACTGTGATCCGTGTTTGATGGAAGATGGATAAAATTACCTTTTTACTGACGCTTGTGAAAACATAATGTGGCCATGCAGACTGATTTTTTTCAGTGGTGCAATTTGAACCGTGTCAAGCATTGGTCGTTCATTGGTAGATTTCTCACCTGCCACGTGTGAGCCCGAGGACAAATTCCCGGCCAATGCAGCTTTGCTTTACTACAATTCAGAATTACCCCCTACACAAAAGGAGCATGTTTGTGTGATGGCAAAAAGCTCATTTCTGGTAATGTTAACCTCTAGATTTCAGTCATGCATGTTAGCTGCATTTTGATTGTTGGTGTACTAGGCACCTCAAGAGATTGTATTCCGTGTTTAATGAAATATGGATAAAATGACTTTATTGCTGACACTTGTGAAAACATAATGTAGCCATAAAGACTGATTTTCTTCAGTGGTGAAATTATAAGCATGTCAAGCATTGGTGGTTCAGTGGTAGAATTCTCGCCTGCCATGCGGGAGACCCGGGTTCAATTCCCGGCCAATGCAGCTTTCCTTTACTACTATTTGGAATTACCCCTTGCACAAAAGGGGAATGTTTGTGTGATGGCAAAAAGCTCATTTCTGGTAATGTTAACCTCTAGATTTCAGTCATGCATGTTAGCTCCATTTTGATTGTTGGTGCACTAGGCCGCCCAAGAGACTGTGATCCGTGTTTAATGAAATATGGATAAAATGACCTTTTTGCTGACACTTGTGAAAACATAATGTGGCCATGCAGACTGATTTTTTTCAGTGGTGCAATTTAAACCGTGTCAAGTATTGGTGGTTCAGTGGTAGATTTCTCACCTGCCACGTTTGAGACCCAGGACAAATTCCCGGCCAATGCAGCTTTCCTTTACTACTTTTCAAAATTAGCCCCTGCACAAAAGGAGCATGTTTGTGTGAAGGTAAACGACTCATTTCTGGTGATATTAACCTCTAGATTTCAGTCATGCATGTTAGCTCTATTTTGGTTATTGATGCACTAGGCCGCCCAAGAGACTGTGATCCGTGTTCGATGGAAGATGGATAAAATTACCTTTTTACTGACGCTTGTGAAAATATAATGTGGCCATGCAGACTGATTTTTTTCAGTGGTGCAATTTGAACCAAGTCAAGCATTGGTGGTTCAGTGGTAGAATTCTCGCCTGCCATGCGGGAGACCCGGGTCCAATTCCCGGCCAATGCAGCTTTCCTTTACTACTATTTGGAATTAGCCCCTGCACAAAAGGGGAATGTTTGTGTGATGGCAAAAAGCTCATTTCTGGTAATGTTAACCTCTAGATTTCAGTCATGCATGTTAGCTCTATTTTGGTTATTGATGCACTAGGCCGCCTAAGAGACTGTGATCCGTGTTTGATGGAAGATGGATAAAATTACCTTTTTACTGACGCTTGTGAAAATATAATGTGGCCATGCAGACTGATTTTTTTCAGTGGTGCAATTTGAACCGTGTCAAGTATTGGTGGTTCAGTGGCAGATTTCTCCAATGCATGGCAAAAAGCTCATTTCTGGTAATGTTAACCTCTAGATTTCAGTCATGCATGTTAGCTCTATTTTGGTTATTGATTCACTAGGCCGCCCAAGAGACTGTGATCCGTGTTTGATGGAGGATGGATAAAATTACCTTTTTGCTGACACTTGTGAAAACATAATGTGGCCATGCAGACTGATTTTTTTCAGTGGTGCAATTTGAACCAAGTCAAGCATTGGTGGTTCAGTGGTAGAATTCTCGCCTCCCACGCGGGAGACCCGGGTCCAATTCCCGGCCAATGCAGCTTTCCTTTACTACTATTTGGAATTAGCCCCTGCACAAAAGGGGAATGTTTGTGTGATGGCAAAAAGCTCATTTCCGGTAATAATAACCTCTAGATTTCAGTCATGCATGTTAGCTCTATTTTGGTTATTGATGCACTAGGCCGCCCAAGAGACTGTGATCCGTGTTTGATGGAAGATGCATAAAATTACCTTTTTGCTGACACTTGTGAAAACATAATGTGGCCATGCAGACTGATTTGTTTCAGTGGTGCAATTTGAACCAAGTCAAGCATTGGTGGTTCAGTGGTAGAATTCTCGCCTCCCATGCGGGAGACCCGGGTCAAATTCCCGGCCAATGCAGCTTTCCTTTACTACTATTTGGAATTAGCCCCTGCACAAAAGGGGAATGTTTGTGTGATGGCAAAAAGCTCATTTCTGGTAATGTTAACCTCTAGATTTCAGTCATGCATGTTAGCTCCATTTTGGTTATTGATGCACTAGGCCGCCCAAGAGAATGTGATCCGTGTTTGATGGAAGATGGATAAAATTACCTTTTTGCTGACACTTGTGAAAACATAATGTGGCCATGCAGACTGATTTTTTTCAGTTGTGCAATTGGAACCAAGTCAAGCATTGGTGGTTCAGTGGTAGAAGTCTCGCCTGCCACGCGGGAGACCCGGGTCCAATTCCCGGCCAATGCAGCTTTGCTTTACTACAATTCAGAATTAGCCCCTACACAAAAGGAGCATGTTTGTGTGATGGCAAAAAGCTCATTTCTTGTAATGTTAACCTCTAGATTTCAGTCATGCATGTTAGCTCCATTTTCATTGTTGGTGCATGTATTGAAATAAATTTAGGAGGATCGGGGGTTGGTCGGCACTCAGGAAATGATCACACTGGACTCAGGTTAGAATGATACAATATATGGCGTTTATTGTCAATCTCAACCCACAATCCCTCACACTTGGTTACACATAATAAAACAGAAAAACGAGGCTTACCGTCGCCAATAGGTGGAGAGCCAACACCCCGGTAGATCCCCTGTGCAACCATCTGGGCGTTCCGTACGCAACCCACAGCAGACTCTACCAGAGCGCAGGGACCCCCTGCTCTTTATAGTTTTACCAATGGCAGACTGCGTGTAAGCCTGACGGGCCAGGTCAGGCCCACAGGCACCCACCCTTCCCACACTAGAGCCTTGGCGGACAGCAAGTTTCACTCAAAGTAATTGGATTACACAAGTGTTTCATCTCTAGTTATCACTTTGGTCAAAGCGACCCAGAAAAGCAAGCTTTCAATCAAAAGTAAAACAGATTACACAAGTGTTTCATCTCTCGTTATCACTTTGGTCAAAGCGACCCAGAAAAGCAAGCTTTCAATCAAAAGTAAGACAGCATTTGCATAAGCACCTTCAGATTAGCACACACACATTCCTTATTTGGGAATTGATCAGAGCAACACCAAACAATGATGATTTTACTATCACATTCCACTCTTGATGCTCTTCATCAATTCACAAAATTTTCCCATGTTAACCCTCCAAACCAATCTGGAAAAGGAGGATTATTAAGCACATCATGAATTACCAATTCCCATAATTCTTGCAAAGTTAAATCTGTATGCCTGAATTGTTGCACCATTATAGGCTGCCAAAAGCTGATATAGTCCAAAAGCTCCAGGATATTACTTCAACCAAACCCTCATCTCATACGTTGAAAGATTACCCATTCCACCTCCTTGCGAGTGCGTCGTACATAATAACATGTGGCAAAATTACATAGAGTCAAAACACATATGGCTATTATAAGCAGTAATAAAGGCGGCACTAATGTTGATTTAGCGGTTACAGACATTCCTGAAAATATATCCCACCAATGATGGGCTGAATTCTGTCTAACAATTTGTGCTGTGTGCACAACTTCATCCTTTGCAATCAATGTGGATATCATCAGACTTGTGATGTTTGACCTATGTGACCTCACTAACCTTTGTATTTCCGTGGATCTAACCACTCTCCATCCATATGTAAATACCAAAACCCCTGAGTAGTGAATACAGGTAGAACCTGATATAAACACACTACCATAGACGAGTTTACAATACATTCTGTCCATGAGCCTTTACACATAGTCCCATTACATTGTGTTTTGTGACCAGCAAGCTTTATCCATTTATCATTTGTCATATTCCAGATTCGCCGCCACTCAGAGGGATTTTCACCTGTCAAGATTCGCTCGAACCGCTCTTGTTGTAATTTAGCGTGAATCATTTGCATATTACAAACTGTCCAATTAAGAGTTTTAGTCACATTCTCTCCAGTAGCGTTAGTTACATCAATTTGCCAACGTAAAGCTTGCGCCCACAAATCATTGTTTTCCTTTTGACCTACTATAGATGTTGGTAACCAATGTCCTAGTTGTAACAACCCATTTGATGACGCTTGACCTGTGTTAGCTAACATAGAACGTGTAGCCTCATTATCAGCAGTGTTAGCTATTCCAAACAACGTTCCCGTTCCCCCCAATACAGTGTCATACCATGCTCTCCGTCGTCTGCTGCATGATGGTAGGGGTGGAAACTTCACCTGAAAGTACACAGTTCGTTTTCTCAAAGCTATTGCCATTGGTTGACAAGTGTCTACTATAGGTACAACATTAGTAGATTCTGTTTTAACAGTATTGGGCAGAACCCACATCACATATCCAAACTGTTTTCGTCCATTTATTGTAGTGGAATTAGATATCCATAGCTCATGCGATGTCATATTGTGGGTATCCAATGTCCATTGTGTGCCGTTATAAGCTGAATCACATGTCCTATTTCTCCACAAGCACATACTCACGTTTGATATGATGGTAATATTACTTCCAGTTAGTAATACAGGAACAGTGAGACCTTTATGACAGTTCAGACATTTCCACATTTCACCATTTACAGTTATGTTTACCACAGAGCAACGATGATTAGCTGGACACGTGTAATCATCCTGAGTTCTGTTTCGCGTGTCATTCTTCCAGGCTATTCTAATGGGTCCCGTCGTTTTTCCCAGCCCCTGTCCCTCCATCACACCATAACAACCAATCGTTATGACATAGAGGACAAGTCACATGATGACTGAACAGACGGCACCTCCAAGTCCGGATCTCCCATCGCGGTGGCCCATGGTGTCGTCTGGCACCACCCTCTTCAGCCTCTAGGGGTCTTCGTCCAACCAACCACTCTAGGATCTGTACTCCAGACATGAATCTGCACACAGCATTAGCAACTGATATAGAATGACACTGATTAGTTTTCCCTGTTATAACAATGAGTAACAGGAACATTCACCCATTTTTCTTCTCCTGTATATAACACACTTACAGTTGAATCATTTCCTTGTGCTATTATCTCAGCAGGCCTTGGGGGACCATTTGCCTGTTTCACCCATACTTTTGCCCCCGGTATTGTTTTGTCTGTCGACCCGAAACCTTGCTCTCCCCTGCTGGTCAATAACACTGGTTTACTTATCTCCTGCACTGGGGTAAGAATACATGGTTTAACTACTAACTGGGCTATTTTTTGTCCCTTCTCTAGGACTAGTGGTTGGTCTGACATCAACCTGCAAACTACCCCAATTTCTCCTTGATAGTAGCAGTTATTTCCTCTTGTCCCCCTGGGACCCTGTATTGCTTCATACTCACAACTTTAGTTGGTACTGGCAGGGGAAACGGCTTCATTTTCACTTTTCCAACCAAAATAGCTCTAATTCGTTTTACTCCAAATGTGAATTGCCCACTAGTTAAGTGTAGCGTCATTCCTGCTAGGATATCCATGCCAATTATCCACTCCCTAATATGAGTCACCACAACATTGTATTTTCGTATGGGCGTTGTTCCAATTTTTAAGGGAAGCATAACTGATTTTCCATGAGTCACTCCCCCTCCCAATCCAGTTAAGGGGACATCTTTACCTTTTAATTTTTCAGGATTACCATGTACTATGGAGGCCTCTGCCCCCGTATCGACCAGAGCAAATACTTTTTGAACTGATGTACGCCAATAAATGTGTACTTCAACATGTGGTCTAATGTCATTTATTGACCAGTGTGTTACCATCTGGTCTTGGGAGGCTTGGCCACACCCCTAGTATTCATCTCCCTCTTCCCAACTGTAGTCTGTTTTGTGTTCTCGCTTGCCTTTTCCTTTCCCCTTGCTCTTATCTCGTCTCTTCCTTACTGCTGCTATTTCTACCTCCTCCTCCCCTCCCTCGAACTCACTCTCCTCAGCGGGAGGAGCACTAGGTACCGCTCTCATGGTATCTTTTAAATCACGCAGCACATCAGTTAACCCTTGCATCATTTCTCGGTTGCATGAAACGGCCTGTACAGTGTTAACTTTTAACCCTTTCTGCCTACACCTCTGTGCTAGCTCATTAGTAGGAAGACCGTCTATCTCCTCCTTTCTCACCCCTGCCTGTATCAGAGCTCTCCACATGTTCCCACTGCAGTCCGGCATTTTAAACTATTTCAACAATGTTTTTACAAACCTAGCGGCTGTTAACGTAATTGTACCTTAACCAAAAAACAAATTCATATCTACACATATACAACCCCAGGTTTCCTCTGAATGTTCAGTTGTTTGTCTGTATTTGTGACCATGTTGCTCATGCTCCCTCCATGACTAAACACCCCAAACTTTTTGACTTGTTAAAAAAAACATACTGGAAATATTCCCATTAAAAAACAAAAAATAAACTTAGTCTTCCCATAACAGTGGCAATCCATGTACTCTGGCTCATTCTTCTTGAGCAATTTCAAATATGTATATATATATGCATACACACATCTCCATATATATATATACATACACATACACACGTACATTGTTGGAGTTAAATCCTGCTCCGGTCTCAGGGTTCAGTCAATTAGTAGTCAGAATCTCAGATGTTGATGTGTGAATCCTTTTATTAGAATATTCTAGAGACAAATAAAGAATCAACCTAACACGGCTCTCCCCCAAATTTGTCTGACTCTTTTGCTCTCGGACCCCCAGTATTATCTCAAAAAGGGTGGGATCTCCAGGTCACATTGAGGTGAAGTGTTTGTGCGTTCATTCGTTATCTTTTCAATTGGAATGTGACTGAAGTTTTATGACTCTCAGTTCAAGACTTGCAAAGCAAAGGATAAGTGAGCTGTAGAAGAGGGACAAGAACCAGAGTCAGGAAGCGTCCTTAACAACCCATTTCTTCTTGACACATTTAAGAGAGGCTGGATTATACTGAAATGTACCAGACCACCTTATCTTAGAGAAAAGGAGTATTGCAAACAACTTAATGCATGACTGACTCCTTTTATATTGAACTAATTCTTTTGCCTTTTGGCTTGAATGTATAATCAATATCGCAACTCACACACTGTGTTTAAACACATATAACATTTTATATTCCAACATTTCCCTCTTTTGGTCTCATATCTGAGACCATATTTATATTTATTCATCCTGGTATTTCCTTCCCAACTCAATGTGTCCTTCATCCTCATCCTTATCTAGATACTGCAATAAAGGCATTGTATATGTAGGAAGTCTTTCGTCTCTTGTTTCAATAGCAGTGGTGATAATACGATTACACAATGATCTTATACAAGGAATACAACAACATCCACACAGCGTTAAAATAGTAGTAAACACAGTTATAGAAATTAATACTGAAGATATCAAAGCTTTATATTTACCAAAAGCATCCATCCAAGAGTCAAACAATGCAGTATCAACCCCAGAGTGTGCCTTCATTTTCCCATTCAGCGTCTTTAATCCTTCTATGGCCTTAGTCAGTCGTCCATCTGGAGCAGTATTATTTGGAATGAAAGTACAGCATTGCTCCCCAAACATAGCACACACACCACCCTTCTCAGCCAATATCATGTCTTGAGCTATCCTGTTTTGAAACGCCATCAAAGACGAAGCTCTGAGTTGCTCATGCAGAGCTTCGAATCCTTCCTGTGTCCAATTACCCAATTTCTGTACATTATAATGAATGTAATTAATTCTATCAACATTTTTATTAATTGTACACAACCCGCAGAAGACGGACTCGAACCCAGAAGCTATCTGATTTACTAATTTGTACTCATTTGGGACCCCCCTAGGTACTCCAATTGAATCTATATAAGTGGGGTCATTTGTTTTTAACCAGGGTTTGCCTGCTTTTTCGTCTCGTTTCTGTCTACGCCATTCTGTGGGAAGAACACTCTGTAGGTTGGTCACTACATTCTCAGCTGACATTGGAAAGACATTGACAGGTAATAACAATGTTACAAGAGCACACAATCCGGTTACATTTCTGGGTAGCCTGTCAAACAACCTGACGTCACCACACCACCACCAGATGTCTCCACGTGAGACAGGATTGAAGAACCTGTCAGTTGGGATAGTGTGAAAACACCATGGGCTGGACAAATTACCTAATTTTACGCCCTTTCCTGTCATATTAATACATGTAAAATTGCTTCGGGCCACTTTTGGAGAGAAAATAGGTTTATTTATATCTGCTTGGACCACTGGGAAAAGCGTATCCCATTGTTGACACCCCGGACCAGAATTAGTGCTATTCATAAATTTTACAGTACAATTTCCTATCAGAGCTGGTATCACGCGCAATACGGGCCTTGGACCCATGCACACTATGCAGTCTTTTTTTGTCACATTACCAGCCTGTTCCACCATCAATAGCCAATTATTATTTTGTCGAGTTATCCCTGTGGTAACTCGGAACCAGTCATCTACTGTTTTGGGTGGCGTCATCAGAGTGGCTCCCTTAGCCACAGCATTTGGAGATAGGGAGGACTCTATGACATTAGCATTAACAAATTCACATAGAAGAACCTTAAAATTGGGGTCTGTTCCGGAGCTATAGGCCCACAACAGAAAGCCCCAACAGCTCGCAGAGGTATGCCCTGGGGGATACAGACTTGCTTTTGTCAGGTTTACAGTCAGGAGTAAACCAGTGCTAGTATGGGCAAGAGTGATTAGTTGTCTTTGGTATTTGGCATATGTGGAGGTTGCCCACAAGGGGGCCCACTCGTCCTTCTCATCCGCTACCATAGTTGACCAGGCTGTATCTTGAAAATTGTTGGTCATGTACCACTTATGGCTGGCATAGTCTACCCCCTTCGTCCCTCGGTTCTCTAGACTGGCAAACGGAACCACAACTGAAACACTGCCTTTTTGGGGAATACACACCTGTATGCCGAATTGATGATAGTTGTTACCGGTACAGAAAGCAGTTGACCTTCTTTTTCTTAGCTCCCTATTCTCAGACGTGTTACTCAAAGTGAAATTCTCAAATGGATTGTGTGGGGGTGGGGACTGAACAGGCTGCTCAACAAACACCCTACATACAACAAGAGTGGTGATTACAATAAAAAATGACAACACAACAATGGTTATTTTCTTTTTACACAAGGGAGGGGTTTCCATCTTGTCACGTTGATCAGGAAACCTTTATACCCGGCTCAAAACCTCTAGCGCGGGTGTTTCAAACCTTCACTGTATCAACTGTTGCACCTTCTTTCTTCAACCAGGGAACTAGACTGGTCCCCTGGAGGTGGAGCTCGGGAGGGGATTATTCTGCCCCTTTGCTGGCCCTTACTCTGTTGCGCTCATCTCTTCGTCTGAAGGGATGCGTGCGCCTTCTCCTAGTGCGGCTTGCACTTCACCCAACGTCCGTCCTGGCTCCGCTGCTGGAGTACACTGACTCCAGTGGTACCACGTGTCTCCTTTTTCCCGCAGTCTCACAGCGTGACTGGTTCGCTCCACCACCTCGAATGGACCGGTCCACTTGGGCTGGTTCCACTTCCTCTTGATGACCTTTAGGAGGACCCACGAGGTTTGGGGAACTGTCGTCACCTGTGTCCTTTCACCTTCCTGTTTTGAGAAACTAGACACAAACACTTGTAAATCATGAAAGTAGGCCTTGGGCAGTCTGTGGGGTCTCTCCTCAGCTGGTCCCACAGCTGCTGGACCAGGAAATTGCCTCCCCCTTTCCAGCTCAAAAGGAGTGAAGCCTGTTGACCTGTTAACTGAGAAACGGATTGTCATTAATACAATTGGCAATGCATCAATCCATTGGAGACCTGTAACACTACAGATCTTTCCCAGTTTCTGTTTGATGTTTAAATTCATCCTTTCCACTTTCCCCTGGGACTGCGGATGATACACCGTCCCAAATTTATGTTGGAGCCCCAACATTTTTTCAACAGCTTGTAGGTCTGCATTTTTAAAATGTGACCCATTATCAGATCTTACCCTAGAAGGAAAACCATGGTTAGGGATGTAATGATTAATTAGGCATTTCACCACAGTCTTGCTGTCTTCCCTCTTTGCTGGCCACGCCTCCGGCCATCCTGAAAAGGAATTTACTGCCACCAATAAATACTGATAGCCTCTGCACGGTACCCCCAGATCAGTATAGTCTATGACTACCTCTCCATGGAATGTACATGAGAGAGGAAACACTCCCATGTTCGGCTTCACTGTTGGTTTGGGGTTATAGTGCACACATGTTTTGCATTCTCTTACCCAATTCTTTGTCATGTCCTTTAAATAAGGATGCCACCAGTGGCATAGAGCCCTATCCATCTGGTTAGCCCCTACATGTCCTAGCCCGTGGGCCTCAGCTAAGGTTTGTCTGGAAATGCTAAGCGGAAGTACCACCCTGCCGTCTGGTCCTCGCCAGATTCCTTCTACTTCCCTAGCTCCTCTGTTTGACCACACCACCTTCTCCTCTGGCGTAGCCTGCTTGTGTAGATCAATGAGATTATCCTTGGTTATCTCTAATGCTTCTTCCTCCCCTGCTCTCATCACTAGCTGTCTGATCCCTTCATAACCAGCTGCTCTTTTTGCTGCTTCATCTGCTGCTCTATTTCCTGCTGCCTCCTCTGTGTCCCTGCTATCATGACCTTTACACTTGACCACAGCAACTCCTGCAGGGTCTTGCAGCCTCTGTGTTAGCAGCTTCATCTCCTCTTCATGTTTGATGGGTTCGTTGGTGGTGGTTACAAAACCAACTCTAACCCATTGTTGTAGATTAAGGTGGCATGCTCCTACCACATAGGCTGAATCTGTGTAGATGTTGACTTTCTTGCCTTTCGCATAGTGTAGAGCTTCTAACACTGCAACAACTTCTGCTCTCTGTGCGGACTGCTGTCCCTGAAGTTGTCCCTGTATAACTGTCTTCCAGCCCTGTGCTGTTCTTTCCACTACGGCCCAGCCGGACCTCAAGTCATTCTTTTCGTCTCTAAAACAACAACCGTCTGTGTACAGTGTCAAGTCTGCGTCTTCTAGTGGTTGTGCCTGTAAGTCTGTCCTCACTTTGTCTTGTGTTTTCACCCTTTCTTGGCAGCAGTGAGGTTCCCCTGCCAGCATGTTATCTGCCATGTTAACACCTTCATGTGTGAACAACAGATTGGATGCAGATAATGCCTTTGAAATCCGTCTCTGTCTCAATGAAGTCATGGTAAAAACTTCAGAATTAACATATGCAATCACACTATGTGTTGTTAAAATGTGCAATGGATGGCCCATAACCAAATGTGCAGTTTTCTCGACGAGTGTAGCCAACCCATCCGCATGTGTTGTGCATGGAGGGTGTCGTTTTTCCGCTTCACCTATAAGGACACTACAGTACATTAGCACATGTCTCTCCCCCCCTTGTCTCTGAAACAGAACACCTTGTACCACCCCTTCTGTTTCAGAGACATCCAAATGAAATGGGAGAGAATAGTCCGGCACTGCAAGAGCTGCGGCTTGTGATAAGGATTGTTTCAGTGCAATAAACGCCTCTTCCGCATGCTGTGACCAGACCAAACGGGCATGTAGATTACGCATGCCTGCAGCATTTACCAAGTCGCGTAGGATTTGTGTTCGGCCCGAATAATTTGGAATATAGTTTCTACTATAACCAGTCAGACCCAGAAAAGAGAGCATTTCTTTAACAGTGGTTGGCTGTGGGTGGGACAAGATGGTAGATCTATGGGCTGCTGACATTGCAGTGCCCTCAGCCGAGAGCACACGGCCCAGGAAATCAACTGACCTGCGACAGATCTGTAATTTCTCCTTACTAACCTTAAATCCCTTATCTGCTAACCGTCGCAGTAAAGCACCAGATGCAGTAAGGCATGCTTCAACCGTGGGTGCAGCCACAAGTAGATCATCCACATACTGGATAATTGTAGTATCTGCAGGTATGGGAAGATCAGACAAAGCATTTTGGAGCACCGTGTTAAAAATACCTGGTGATAAGGTGAACCCTTGTGGCAATCTGGTGTAACGCAACTGTCGTCCTCCCACTGTGAAAGAGAAAATGTCCCTACATGCTGGGTCTAATGGGAGACAAAAGAAAGCATTAGCAAGATCAATGCACGTGAACCACTTTTGCGTAGGGAGGAGGTTAGTGAGAGCCACATAGGGATTTGGGACTGGACAGGTGGTGGTCTCCAATTGTGCATTAATTTTTCTCAAATCATGCACCATCCTGTACTTGCCAGTCGCAGGTTTCATTACAGGCAGGATGGGGGTGTTCCACGTCGAGGTGGAAGGCTCCAAAACTCCTGCCTGTATGAGACCGTCAATTGTTTGTGAAATGCCAGCCAGTGCCTCAGTTTTGAGAGGATACTGTTGCTGCCTTATGGGCATTTGGGTGTTCATTTTGAATGTTATGGGTTTACAGTGGATCAGGCCCACATCTGTGGGACCCTTACTCCACATAGTGTCGGGCAGTGCATTCAGCATGTCTGTAGAATCTGGGTGGTCCATCTGCTCCCTGCCATGATGTCTGGGAATTAGCCTATGTTCCAAATGAGCAGTATCATGCACCGAGGGGTCAGCTTTTATACAATATGTGTCTGTGCTAGGTGAATAAAACACAAAAGGGAGCTGTGTCATGATGTAATCAGTTGTTTTTACCGCTGCCTTTACCATGGGCCCTAACTCCTTAGCTTGGTGTTTGGGATTTATTGCTAGGGAGACATGAGGGTAAGCCTCATCTCCCATTTTATACCAGGATAGTTGTTCTGGCGTCAATTTTACAGCAGCAGCCACCCCTTGTGGACCCACATAAATGTCAGTGCTTTGGATGTCCCACTGCTTACCCCACATCTTTTCAGAGAATGCATCATAGTACAGGGGATCTTCCTGCCTATCATAGTAGAGGGTGACATGAGGAGAGTCAACGGGGGGTACATATGGGCGGAGGCTGCAGATCCATTTCTTCCACTGTAGATAGAGTGAGAGGATGCCCTTGTGGTCAGGAGACTCAGGCTCCAAGCATGCCCAATAAATATTTGCTTTTGGAGAGAGGTCAGTAGTGGGGGTCAATAGCCACTGGCCCCCAATGTCCCCCATGCCACAGTCCATCGTGGTTCCATCCGGAAAAGTCAGTGTTATGCCATCTGGAGAACACAAGATTGATACTCCCAATTTTATCAGTAAATCTCTACCCAAGAGATTAACAGGAACCGTGGGGGAAACAACAAACTGATGAGAGAGAGCGCGGGCTCCCACTTTAACCGGGAGCGGAGCTGAAATTGGCAGTTTCTGTTTTTGCCCAGAGAAACCCATCACAGTCACATGAAATTTAGAGAGAGATACATTGTCTGTGTCGTTCAATGTGGAGTACGTGGCGCCAGAATCAACAAGAAAAGGATAATTGTTACCACACACTTCCACTGGGATGAGGGGGTCTGCCGTAGGTCCCCTCATGGTGTCTCCTGGGCTCCGTCAGTATGAGCCGTCGTACCAGTCGGACCCATTTGGCGGCTGAGTGATGGGGTACTGGCCCCCTGGAGCGAGGCCTGTGTTTGGGGCTTGGTGACCCCCACCTCCTCTTCCTCCTCTCATGCCTCCCCTTCCTCGTCCTTGGTTCTGTGGGCCTACTTGGGGAGGATAGGGGCAGGAATCTTTCCAGTGGGAGGGGTCGCCACAGTTAAAGCACCCACGCCCTTGGGGGCGGACACCTCTGCCTCTGTATCCATACGCCCCTCGTTGAGCTCCTCTCGGGGGTGGGAAATAACCCTGGGGCTGTGGATGGGGATAAACAGGGGGAGGGGGATACGGAGAATACTGCTGCTGTGGAGGGACATGTAGGTAATTATTGGGGATAGCTGCATTTCCTGACAAATACACACCTACTGGGACTCCTTCTGCATGCATTTGAGTTGTGGGAGGGGACAAAATGGGAGGAAGCGCTGCAACAGGCATCTGTTTAGGGGTCACTTTATCTTTTTTTCCCTCGGCTAGTTTGTTCTTGGCTTCAGCCAACTGCAGCCTAAGAAGCTGATTCTGAAGGTCTATAGTAGCTTTACTTTCAGCCATAACTTTCTTTCTCCCCAAATCTAAGTGATGACAGACATGCCTTTTCCATGTCTCATCATCACAACTGTCATGCAAATCTGGATTCTCTTCTAGTTTTTCTTTTACTTCTCCTGGGAGACCAGCCAGCACAGCACGTCTGAACCACACAGTTCCTAAGCCCATTTTCACAGGGTTGTGACCGGTTTGTGCGGTCCAACTCTCATAACAAACAGACAAATATTTTCGCGGCTCATCACTACCATTCCACGGAAAAGATGACGCCCCCGCCGACTGTGGGACCGGGAACAATTCACGCATTACGGTTGATATTTGTGCCAAGTGGGGCCAGAATGGTTGGCAGTCAGACACCGCGGCTGTCTGTGCTTTTATCTCAATAGTACGGACATCCTGGGGGGGTGCACATCTAGACAACACTGCCCTAAAATCACCCAATGCTAAATCATTTCCCCCCGTTAACGCATCTAATTTATCCAGCCACGGGCCACCGCCACCATGCACATCTGGCATTTTACCCGTGAGCGAGTCCAGGTCTGCTAATTTCCATGGTTTATATGACTTTCGCGCCTGACCCGGAGCATGAACCAACGGAAATTGGTGCGATGATTATGGGTCTTTCTCTTGTCGAGCCCTAGAGCGGGTGAAATATGTGGGCCCCTCCTGGGGGGATACCGAGCGATGTCGGGGTGTAAGGGAGAAGGGATTATTTGGTGAGAAAGAGTTAGATGGGTGGGGAACATACTCTGCCTGTGACGCTCTGCGGAGGTCTGTGGCGTGGTCATGAATTATCGTCTGCGTATTTTGCAATAATGATATCAAAGTCTGGTCATGCTGACGTTTAATTTTTTCTACCTCATCATGTAGCCGCTGATAATCTCTGTCATCTGTACGGTCAAAGTCGCTGTCCGTACTTTCCCCATCAGTCTGTGGTCTTTCATCGTCACTACTATCTGAATCACTGTCATTCATCCACTGTCCCTTTAATTTTGCCTGTACTGTCACTCTCGTACCGTCTTCCCATTTCTTTCCCTTTCTCCCTCTTGTTTTACTGTTTCCTTCACCACTATCGCGTTGTGACCTATGTCGCTCCCTGTCCGTACTTACATCTTTTCCTTCTTTTTTCCCTTTTGAATGTGCTAGCCCCTGAGCTTGACTGGATGGGGAGGGTAAAAACCCTCCTCGATTTTCTTCGGAGGCACCCTGATTTCTCTGTCTCCATAATTTAAAGTTCTGAAATTCTTCCTCATCACACTGTTGCTGCGCACTCGCGCCCTGTGGCAGCGGAGTTGACTGAGAGTGGAGAGGGGCGGAGGGGCTCGGGGCCGCGCACTCAAAGTCTGAGCTCGGACCCGGTGTGTCTCTCTCCCTTCGCACTACAACCGTCCCTTCATGTATGTTAACGACTGGATAAATTCCAGGCGTCTCTACCGGCAGAGAGTAGGGTGGGGGTCTAATATCAGGGTCCTGAGTCTGCACTATTTGTTCACTTTCGCCTGAATCACTGTTCTTTTCTTTTTTCACTTTAATAAGGTGCGCAGCTCCCTGCATTACCATTAGTATACCATGTAAGATTGCTGCTTTGTTATTCTTTTTATCTATCTTCCTACGTATTTTTCCCTGTGTCATCATTCCAGCTATCTTTTCCTCGTCCTTTAATTTTTGTATGTCCGCACGGAATCCGTGTAGATCATCCCAGACTCGTGTATACAACGGTTTGGTGGTATTATTTGGATCTTCGTCGACTATGGGGCCCAATAATTGTTGTACTTCTTTCAATTTATCATCTTTATCCTTTTCTTGGGTGGACAGACCCACGTATTTCAATGTTAATTGGAGCTGATCCGACCACGGTTTGTACGGTCCTGATTCTAACCGACCTGCTTCCTGCATCTTAGCCTCCGCCATACTATTCCTTTTTATTTTATTTTTTATTTATTTTTCAGACTACCTTCGTTCCTATTACCCAATTTAGAAACTACTCTTCGTGCACCCGACACTACACCTTCATGTATCCCCTGTTTGAAACACACTACCTTTCATCTGATTCACCAAACTACCTTCATTTCTACGGCCCAATTTAGAAATTACTCTTCATCCTCCAGACGCTACACCTTCATGTATCCCCTGTTTGAAATACACTACCTTTCATCTGATCTATATACACAGACTACCTTCATTTCTATGGCCCAATTTAGAAACTACTCTTCACGTCTATTTTTTGGAGACTACACCTTCATGTATTCCATCTTTGAAATACATTACCTTTCGTCTGGTAATTAACTACTAAAATCTACTCTTCCCACTACTAGTTTTCCAATTTAGCGGTGCCCTTCATGCTTACTTTGTAGAAAAATATCGCGCGCGCAAAGGATATCTTCCTGTAAACACTACGTCTTCGTACCTATTTTTTGCAAGTACTATATTTTTTTTTTTAAAATTTTTAAATATATACATCAACATTAAACTTTTTCACACATCAATATCTTTCACAAATTTATCACTTTTTAGCAACTAGGATACAGAGCCGTTCCACATTCAGATTTTGAAAATATCCAATGCTGCAGATTTGATATTAACAGGTTCTGCTTACCTTTTATTAGTGCCCGGGCTGAATGTGGAGACGCGTCTCGTCCTAGTTGTTCAATTAAGGATGGGTCCGTGCCTTCCTCGATTCCCCACGTTCGGGCGCCAAATTGTTGGAGTTAAAATCCTGCTCCGGTCTCAGGGTTCAGTCAATTAGTAGTCAGAATCTCAGATGTTGATGTGTGAATGCTTTTTATTAGAATATTCTAGAGACAAATAAAGAATCAACCTAACACGGCTCTCCCCCAAATTTGTCTGACTCTCTGGCTCTCAGACCCCCAGTATTATCTCACAAAGGGTGGGATCTCCAGGTCACATTGAGGTGAAGTGTTTGTGCGTTTATTCGTTATCTTTTCAATTGGAATGTGACTGAAGTTTTATGACTCTCAGTTCAAGACTTGCAAAGAAAAGGATAAGTGAGCTGTAGAAGAGGGACAGGAACCAGAGTCAGGAAGCGTCCTTAACAACCAATTTCTTCTTGACACATTTAAGAGAGGCCGGATTATACTGAAATGTACCAGACCACCTTATCTTAGAGAAAAGGAGTATTGCAAACAACTTAATGCATGACTGACTCCTTTTATATTGAACTAATGCTTTTGCCTTTTGGCTTGAATGTATAATCAATATCGCAACTCACACAGTGTTTAAACACATATAACATTTTATATTCCAACAACACCCCTCGGTCTATCCCCTACCCCTCGGTCGTAATAAGAATTGGGACACCCCTAGGTCCCGCGTGAACGCGCAAAAACGAGGGGAAGGGGTAAGGGGTAGGGGTAAGACAGAGAAATGAGATTCAGCCTTAGCCTGGCTGTTAGCCTGCTCTGGACCAGGCTAGCCGCAAAGAATAAATCTCCATGGTTACTTGGCTGGGTTTAATTCAATCTGGTTTCGTGCAACCGAATCAAAGCTAAATTCATCCAGGATAACTTGAATATCCCGGCTTAATCCCTTATCCTGGTTTCGTGCAACAGGCCCCAGGTAAGTAGAAAGCAATCTGTTATGCACCTTTGCATTGGTCAAAATTTGGACCTGAATCCAACAATAACATTACTTGACACTCACATACATTGGTTTTCAGGTAAAAAAATGTTGGTTAGGGGTTTAGTTACTGTTTGAAAAAATGAAAAGAATTGTTATTGAGATAGAGGCAGATGAAGTGTTTATGACCCATCAATGATGACAAAAGGATACATTCGCTGTCGGGGGTCTGATTTAAAGGAAATGGTACTCTTTAAAAGTGTTGGGGTTCTAGTGTTAAACTAATGAGGAAGAATTTGACAAATTTGGTCACCCTCCACACTGACTTTAGCTTGTGCTATACTAACTGCTAACAATGCTAACAGCCGTTGGTATTATAACTTTTACAAACTGTATGGATCCATCCATCCATCCATCCATCTTCATCCGCTTATCCGGTATCGGGTCGCGGGGGCAGCAGCTCCAGTAAGGGACCCCAAACTTCCCTTTCCGGAGCCACATCAACCAGCTCCGACTGGGGGATCCCGAGGCGTTCCCAGGCCAGGTTGGAGATATAATCTCTCCACCTAGTCCTGGGTCTTCCCCGAGGCCTCCTCCCAGCTGGACGTGCCTGGAACACCTCCCTAGGGAGGCGCCCAAGGAGGCATCCTTACCAGATGCCCGAACCACCTCAACTGGCTGCTTTCGACGCGAAGGAGCAACGGCTCTACTCCGAGCTCCTCTCGGATGACTGAGCTTCTCACCCTATCTCTAAGGGAGACGCCAGCCACCCTCCTGAGGAAACCCATTTCGGCCGCTTGTACCCTGGATCTCGTTCTTTCGGTCATGACCCAGCCTTCATGACCATAGGTGAGGGTAGGAACGAAAACTGCCCGGTAGATCGAAAGCTTTGCCTTCTGGCTCAGCTCTCTTTTTGTCACAACGGTGCGATACACGGAATGTAATACAGCACCGGCTGCTCCGATTCTCCAACCAATCTCACGCTCCATGGTCCCCTCACTCGCGAACAAGACCCCAAGGTACTTATGTTTTACATATGTTTACATATGTTTTTTATGTATGTTTACCTTCTGTCCGGTTCAGTGAGTGCAGCTAATCAGCGTCCGGTAAAGATAACTAATTCTCTTCATCATCACGGATAACGGTCGTTCTCCTCGTCACCGCCGGAGTCCCGCCCCTTTGCCCTCACTTAACAGCTGATTGGACGGGAAGTTAACAGCAACCAATAGAATTAAAGTAGGTCAAGATATTTTTAAAAACTTTATTTTTACTGTAACACTGAACACATTCAAAATAAATTATTTAACTGTTACAAAAAACAACGGAAAAACTACAAAATATATAATATAGAGTATACATAATTAAATCAACCTGAAGTGTGTAGTAATAACAATAACTGAACTTTTCTTTCTCAAACATTATTTTAAGATTTAAAATCCTGAAAATGTAGAAAGTAAGTGTGTGTGTGTATATGTGTTCATATCGTGAGTACATTTCTTGAGTTATTATTGTGTGAAATTATGGTTTAAGTTATGATACATGTATATATTAACTCAATGTTCACATCACTCCAGTTCGGAAGTCTTTATTTTTTGTTTTCCTGCCCCTCAAAGAATGTATTTCAAAATGCTACTGCATTCACAGAACCACGGGCGGGATAGAGTCCAGGTTGAAATATACACAAGTTATCCTTTAAATATCAACACATGCGTGTAGAGGAGAAAATAAGAGGCTTATTCACATATGTACACTTGTAGGTAATATGTGATTTATAAACGGAATATTACATACAGATGTGCATGCAGACGCTTTTATAAATCTGATTTATTTTTGGCTTTTGGGTGTACGTACACTTTACGCTAAAAGTAGTGATTATTTACATGGAGTCTGGTTAAACTAAAAGGATCTTACTCTCTAACTAAAAGCTCTCTCTCTGTAGGGATCCATCCCATAATGTTGTCACATACTTAGAATAATAATCTGAGTCTTTCAGCACTTTTAGTGGATGAAACGTTCTCTTATCAAGGAGTTTAATCACAGAAACGGCAGGAAGGATAAATCCACCAAATCAAGTCAAATAATCAGCACGAGGCCTCGTTTTATTTCTTTTATTTTGTATTGAATTGTTCCACATTGCAAAACATTTAAAACAATTCAATCATTGATGTTATTTTACAAGTCAGATGAATAAATCAGCTGTTTGCTTTCTATTTTCTGATTTTGTATGACATCATCAGGGTCTTTACTTTCAGTCTGAACAGACCTCAACAGATTTAAAACCACATTTAGTCACAGAAAATATGAAATGTCAGACAAAATTATTAAATGAAATTCCACAAAGTAGGAAAACATGTTAAACTACAAAACAACAATAACTAGAGAGCGTACAATTAAAAATGGCCAACTTCTAGTATGTTGGTAATGAGAGGACCAATTTACACAAATATTGAATTTGCGCTTATTAAACTCACAATGCTCAAAGGTTAGAGTTTTTGCCAACTTTTGGGAGTTTAGAAATATATAAGGGTGACAAAAATGTATTCCTAAAATTAAAATTACACTGACTTCCTGTCAGCCAAAAAAAATGTGTATGATTCTAGAGAGGAGAAGAAAGTTTTTACAAAATAAAAATAAAATAAAAAAATGTTTCAAACATGTCTACGTTTTCCAACCAAAACATCTTTAAACGTCTTAATGTTTCTCCTTTGGGCCTTCTCCTTCCCACGGTGGGTACACTGTGGTTAGGGTTGGGTACCGAAACCTAGAGGTTGTTTTTGTCATTTAGCAGCAATTTACTGGAGAAATACATTATTGTTGTTATTACATTTTTTTTACATTTAATTTGGACCATATAGCAATAAACAAGCCGTTCTTAAATGTTGCTGACTGAATGTCTTTTTGTGCTCCTTTTTTTTTTAATATATACATTTAAAAAATGTATTTTTAAAAGGATGGGTTCAGGCACCGATTCTGGTGCCTAAATGGTAAAGGGTTCTGAGGACAGGCAGAAAACAGTCCAGCTGATCCACAATAACATACATGTTGATCAGAAGATAAAGTTACTGCTGGTCAGCCTTCAATGTGGAGAGAAGATCAGAATATAACAACACAGCTATCAGGGCATAAGGAGGAGGAGGAAACAGCTTGGCTCTGAAACATGTTCACAACGAGGCAGTGTGAATGCGCTGGTGTCTTTTAAGGTTACCACTATGAGAAAAGGTTTCCCCACATTGTTCACACCAGTACGGCTTCTCTCCAGTGTGAATGCGCTGGTGAGTTTTAAGGCTACCACTCTGAGAAAAGGTTTCCCCACATTGTTCACAGCTGTACGGCTTCTCTCCAGTGTGAATGCGCTGGTGAGTTTTAAGGCTACCACTCTGAGAAAAGGTTTCCCCACATTGTTCACAGCTGTACGGCTTCTCTCCAGTGTGAATGCGCTGGTGTCTTTTAAGGGTACCACTACGAGAAAAGGTTTCCCCACATTGTTCACACCAGTACGGCTTCTCTCCAGTGTGAATGCGCTGGTGTCTTTTAAGGTTACTACTACGAGAAAAGGTTTCCCCACATTGTTCACACCAGTACGGCTTCTCTCCAGTGTGAATGCGCTGGTGAGTTTTAAGGCTACTACTATGAGAAAAGGTTTCCCCACATTGTTCACAGCTGTACGGTTTCTCTCCAGTGTGAATGCGTTGATGTCTTTTCAGGGTACTCTGTAGTGTGAAAGCTGCCCCACATTGATCACAGCTGTACGGTTTCTCTCCAGTGTGAACTCTCTGATGAATCTTTAAATATCCTGATGTTGTGAAGGATTTGTCACACTGCTGACAGCGGTGACGTTTGACTCCTCTTCCTCTCCGTTTCTATCAACAGACAGAAAAACCAAGAGAGTGAGTTAGTGAGGTGCCATGCTGTAGAGCTCTATCTTAAACTAGAAACAACATTTAGAGCATGTCTATGGAACATTGTTTGACTGACGCATTACCTTTCTTAATTATCTGCCAACATCACTATTATGGAGTTGCATTATGGGAAATGTAACATCCAGTGTTGGTTAGTTTGTGATAAAAAAAAACTACTTTTGATCAATTTATGTGTGGCTTCCATTTTGTTGCCAGCCTTTTAGCCAGCTGTTTAGTAACAAATGGGGGATCATCTGGGATTTTAGTACTGGGGAAGTTGTAAATGTAACATTTTCCCACAGATTTTTAGCTTTTACTGGTATCTGTAAGGGTTACCGTGTTGTCTTTATGTTGCTGGAACAGCTCCAGTAAAGTAAATTGGAACCATTGTCCCTGATAGGCATTAACAACGAGGGGCACCAGTTGACCTTTTGTTTTAGGTTGTCGTTTTTGCTAAATCAAACTTGTATAGCCAGCAGTATTGTGTAAGTAAGTAATATGGTAGTATAATGTGGTATTGTCCACACAAGCTCCATTTCCTCAAGCATTTCTGAAGCTCAGAGCTTTCTGCTGTGCTCTGGAATAAAACTGCTGAGCATCACTGATCCTCTGACAAACACAGGCGCATATGTCGTGGTCATGGATGTTTAAAAAATAGCTTTGATGTACAGTTGTGGTCAAAATAATAGCATCACTAAACTCATGAATCATATTTTTTGGTAAAAGTGATATTTCCACATGGCAAATAATTTACTAGTAAGTGTTGTAGAGTCAGTCATGACATGCATGCTGCTCTTTCTGTGGAATTGAATCTGTAATTGAAAGGAGCATGTTCAAAATAACAGCAGTGTTGTGGTCAATTAGTGAGCTGATTGATTCTGTGAAGAAACAAATGTCAGTTATGACCCATATTTAATCTATATACATATTTAAGGAAGGAAGGAAGAACATGTTGTGCATGCTGGTTATAGTGCATTTCACACTGAAATGAAGCAACATTCTGGGAAATTGTTGTTTTTGGTCTAGGGCAGGGGTCGGCAACCTTTACCACTCAAAGAGTCATTTGGACCCATTTCACACAGTAAAGAAAACACTGGGAGCCACAAAACCCTTTGGAAATTTTAAATGAAATAACTCTGCATATAACGTTTTTTTTTGCCTTTGTGCTATGTATAAACAAACTATACTGTGTTACAGTTAATAAATCAATGAATGACTTCAGAGAAAATGAAATAACATTACTGCATGCATTTTTTTACTCCGAAGAAAAGACGTTGGGTTGACGGTTTGGTAAAATAGGGTTAGACCTGTCAACTTGCGCTCGAATGCAAAAACCTCCACAGCTCTTCAGGGTGAAGGACGCACAGCCCTGTGGGTCCTTCACCCTGAAGAGCTGTGTTCAGCGTGTTCAGGTGCGCTTTCGTGTCTACCAAGAAGTGTAGCTTTTCCAGCCACTCTGGCTGTTCCTGCTCAGGAAGTGTGAGCAAAGCATATCAGCACGTCGCCTCTGGACAGCCACCGGACTTTGTTGTGCAGCAGGAGATAAGAATACGTGCTTTCCAGCTCGCCCAGTAACGAACAGAACTGACGGTGATTTACACTTTGTGCCATTATTTTGCTCACAATCTGAATAACCCAATTCATTACTTCTGTGCATTCCGGAGGAAATGTTTGAGCACACAGTGCCTCTTGGTGCAGGATGCAGTGAAAAGTCAGCAACTTTCTATCCAGCGACTCCTGCAGTAAAGCCACAAAGCCGTTGTGCGCTCCTGTCATACTCGGTGCCCCGTCTGTAGCCACTGACACCAGGTGGGTGGTGTTTATTCCACTTGCTCTTAAACAATTCAAGACAGCCTCACAGACGTCAATGTTGGTCATGTTTTGATTTGGAAATGAATGGGCAGTGTTCCCAATGCATTGGCATTATGGAATTAAAAGCTATTCTAAGGATTTTGAGCATTATTCAATTCTTTAAAAACACAGCTGTTATACTGAACACAACTGTATGTAAAGGTTTTGCATACAAAGGTGTAATAATAATAATAATAATAATACTACACTATATTTAACAGCGCATTTCTCATCACTCAAGGTCACTTTACAGACAAAAAGTAATGATTGGTGGAAAGGGGGTGGCCTAATACACCCCCCCCCCCAAAATACATGCACTGTCAGAGGGCCGCAGTTTAATTAACTACCGGTTTTTCTTTGAGGAATTACGGTATGATATATAAATCCTAAAAGACATTTGTAAAGCCCTCATGTGGGCATTCATTAGTATTGAGATTAGATTTCTACCCTCTTTCCTTCACTCACCTCCTCCTCCCTGACACCTTTCCTCTTGCCCTCCTTCTTCTTCTTCTCCTCCGTCTCCTTGTGTTTCTGCATGTACTCGGTGATAAGGTCCAGGTCCAGGTTGTCTTGCGGCTCCCATGTGTTATCCTCACTGGAAAGGTGAGTGCAGACAGAAGAACATCTCCTCACACTTTGTTTTTAGACAATCTATTCTCACTCTAATTATCATTCCTATTATTCCTTTTTTCTATTACTATCTTGTAAGGTTATTAGTGGGTCTGCAACGTAGTGTCAAAATACCAAACCTTCACCTTTGAGGGCATGATACCATGCTGACACTTATTTGCAATATGTAAATATATTATATATCTCAGGACCAAGAACACCAAGCATTAATATTCTAGACTCATACTTACTCTGAGAACCCCTTCCATTTCAGCAGAAACTCTACTCTTCCCTTCACCACTCTGCGGTCCAAAACCTTCTCCACCACATACTCTTCTTCTTCCTCTTCCACCTCCTCCTTGCTCTTCTTTCCTGCTCTGGTCGCCAGTTTGCCGTCTGCTGAAGGTGTGGGGGGGGGGGGGGGCATGCAGAGATAATGATACAAGGGTTAGAAGAACTAAAGGGAGATGTGAGTGAATTCTAGTTGACCGTGTTTTACTAGATTAAAATCTTTGAATGGAGAAAATGCAAGGGCTGATGAGGGGACCAATCCATAGGACTCCAGAGTGTCAAGTATCTCCTGCATTCAAACTGAAAGAACTACTAAAATGTAAGGCCCAAAAGTCATTAACTGGAGCTACAAGCTACATGCACAGTAGCCTGGACCAACCACACTTCATTTAGCAGAACATCTCCAGATGTTCCTGTGTGAAAATGGAAAGTTCAGAAAGACGTTTTGATGGTGCAACAAGGGAGGCCTGGTCGCTTCTTTAAGGGAATACAGTGGGGTTCGAAGGTTTTGGGCAAGTTGGAGGTGCAACATGCAAAGACCAGTAAAATGTTTATGAATATGTAGCGAATCTGTCGACGTGGGTAGCCGTTGATAGGTTTACACGGCATCTGAACAGGCTCGGAGACCAGGGGCCTGTTGCACGGAAGTAGAATGTCCAGCCAGGTGGAGATAACCGGGATAAGTGCACGTTCACGGCTTTCTCAAATAGACCACGGTATCCATCACAGATTTACTGATGCAGAGATGGAGAAGACGCATGCGCCATATGTTTCACCCAATGAGCAGCAGCTTCTAATGGAAAGTAACGAGGAGGGGAAGCGTATAATTAGAGCTGCACAATTAATCAAATTTTAATACACGATTTTGGCTTCCCACAATCAAATTTGAGTAATCGAGCAATTTTTTTTTCATTCCATAGAACGCTCCGTTTTTTTTGTTGCAAAAGCCCATCTACCGCTCCGTAAACCGCTGTCTGATCATGAGCCAGTCAGAGTTGTTCCCTGCACCGTGCAGCTTAGTTTCTAGATGGAGACAGTCCCAGAGGACAGAGTAACGGGAGGAAAACTCCACAGATAACAGTGGGTTATACGGCGGTTTACAGGTTTACCAGTAAACGCAACATTTTGTCCGTCTGTGTATTCAGAGAACAGCAGTGACCAGTGCTAGTCGGTGCTAGTTATTGTCTGTTAGCTCACAGATCTCTAGGGCTCTATTTTTCCTCTAGGTCGCATCCGCTGCCTCTCCACAAACGAAGCAATGTTGTTTATATCGACATGGTTTAATTTCACGTTACATGACCCATTTCTTCTGTAAAGCCGTGCCTGTGTTGGATCTCTCGTCTTACTCTCTCTCCTCTTACTCTCCGCGCAGCCCCGCATGAGAGGCAAACCTGTATCTGTACCAGTGTTTCCGTGGTAACTCTGCTATCGCGGTCGCCACGACAACAAACACAGAACAAGTTATTGAATGCAGCTAACTTCAGTTGGTAGAGTAACAACGTGTGAGACGGAGCTGCTGGACCCATTCATAAGTACGCTCATCTCCCCCCCCCATTCATAATGAGTCAGCCGTCTCTCTGTGAGTACTCCCATCCCCCCCTCCCCCTCCTCCCTAGCTCTTTTAATCAGTTATTGATGAAAACAAGTAAAGGAGTTTTCACAGAGATACTTTTTTTTATATATCCTAGGCTATTTATTTCAGATAATTTTCATTTCCATGTGTTGCAGCTGTATGTCTATACAACATACAACTTCAACATAAGAGGAATGTAGCACATTATGGATGTGAAAGCAGTTATAAATAGCCTATGTGACAATAAAAGTTGTTTGGTTAACAACAAATAATCGTGATCACAATATTGATCAAATTAATCGTGATTATCATTTTGGCCGTTATCGTGCAGCCCTAACTCAGAGTTCTGCATTCATAACGGACTGGAGGAAACATAGTATTGGCTGAATGTACTTGTAGATAGATAGATACTATAGATAGCTAGATACTTTAGATATAGATAGATATTATGAATAGATAGATACTATAAATAGATACTATAGAGATAGATAGATAAATAGATAGATAGATACTTTATTCATCCCAAAGGAAAATTTAGAGGCAAGACAACATAACAAAAACACAATCACACATATACACATAGTACACTCTCTTGAAATATTACAACTTCTTTAGACCTTTTGATGTTACTGTACTTTATTGATTTTTTCCAGTTTCTTTTAAAATTTGGACTATTTCAGGATTTTCTTTAGTACTGTGAAGTTAATTTCGCAGTAAATGAATGCTTAAAGAAACACCATGGACTGCTAACTAGCCTGTTAGCTTCTGCCCGAGGCTGCTAGCATATAAAACTCCTCTCAAACTGACTAATAACACGGAAAAATTACGTTAAATCAGACAACACAGCACACATTAGAAGAGAGCTGAGACTTTAACGCTAGCAGTTAGCCACGAAGCTAATAGCGGAGCAAGTAGTTAGCCACGAAGCTAACAGCGGAGCTAACAACGGAGCTAGCCCGGCGTGTTAACGCATGCGCCGCTCGGGCTTCTAGTCGCTTATTGTTCGCACACACTCTGGCTGCCGTGTAAAAGAGCAGTTATTAAGATATTTACCTGAACGCGTGCGGGTTCACCTGGAGCTCTGTCTCCGAAAAAACTCACCTAGAAGCTCTGCAGCAAACAAAACACACAGCTATCCCGCCGCCAGCCCCACACTTCCGGTTTCCTGCAGGTCATGTAAATTACATGTCTTTTAGACTTTTAATCTGAAAAGCCCCGATGTTAAAGGAAACCGGAAGTGTGGGGCTGGCGGTGGGATAGCTGTGTGTTTTGTTTGCTGCAGAGCTTCTAGGTGAGTTTTTTCGGAGACAGAGCTCCAGGTGAACCCGCACGCGTTCAGGTAAATATCTTAATAACTGCTCTTTTACACGGCAGCCAGAGTGTGTGCGAACAATAAGCGACTAGAAGCCCGAGCGGCGCATGCGTTAACACGCCGGGCTAGCTCCGTTGTTAGCTCCGCTGTTAGCTTCATGGCTAACTACTTGCTCCGCTATTAGCTTCGTGGCTAACTGCTAGCGTTAAAGTCTCAGCTCTCTTCTAATGTGTGCTGTGTTGTCTGATTTAACGTAATTTTTCCGTGTTATTAGTCAGTTTGAGAGGAGTTTTATATGCTAGCAGCCTCGGGCAGAAGCTAACAGGCTAGTTAGCAGTCCATGGTGTTTCTTTAAGCATTCATTTACTGCGAAATTAACTTCACAGTACTAAAGAAAATCCTGAAATAGTCCAAATTTTAAAAGAAACTGGAAAAAATCAATAAAGTACAGTAACATCAAAAGGTCTAAAGAAGTTGTAATATTTCAAGAGAGTGTACTATGTGTATATGTGTGATTGTGTTTTTGTTATGTTGTCTTGCCTCTAAATTTTCCTTTGGGATGAATAAAGTATCTATCTATCTATTTATCTATCTATCTCTATAGTATCTATTTATAGTATCTATCTATTCATAATATCTATCTATATCTAAAGTATCTAGCTATCTATAGTATCTATCTATCTACAAGTACATTCAGCCAATACTATGTTTCCTCCAGTCCGTTATGAATGCAGAACTCTGAGTTAGGGCTGCACGATAACGGCCAAAATGATAATCACGATTAATTTGATCAATATTGTGATCACGATTATTTGTTGTTAACCAAACAACTTTTATTGTCACATAGGCTATTTATAACTGCTTTCACATCCATAATGTGCTACATTCCTCTTATGTTGAAGTTGTATGTTGTATAGACATACAGCTGCAACACATGGAAATGAAAATTATCTGAAATAAATAGCCTAGGATATATA
Organism: Etheostoma nigrum; assembly: GCA_029931835.1. Classification (NCBI taxonomy): domain Eukaryota; kingdom Metazoa; phylum Chordata; class Actinopteri; order Perciformes; family Percidae; genus Etheostoma; species Etheostoma nigrum. Next base: position 2,622,192 of record CM057259.1, read on the forward strand.
AAAAAAAGTATCTCTGTGAAAACTCCTTTACTTGTTTTCATCAATAACTGATTAAAAGAGCTAGGGAGGAGGGAGGAGGGGGGGGTGGGAGTACTCACAGAGAGACGGCTGACTCATTATGAATGGGGGGGGGATGAGCGTACTTATGAATGGGTCCAGCAGCTCCGTCTCACACGTTGTTACTCTACCAACTGAAGTTAGCTGCATTCAATAACTTGTTCTGTGTTTGTTGTCGTGGCGACCGCGATAGCAGAGTTACCAGCGGAAACACTGGTACAGATACAGGTTTGCCTCTCATGCGGGGCTGCGCGGAGAGTAAGAGGAGAGAGAGTAAGACGAGAGATCCAACACAGGCACGGCTTTACAGAAGAAATGGGTCATGTAACGTGAAATTAAACCATGTCGATATAAACAACATTGCTTTGTTTGTGGAGAGGCAGCGGATGCGACCTAGAGGAAAAATAGAGCCCTAGAGATCTGTGAGCTAACAGACAATAACTAGCACCGACTAGCACTGGTCACTGCTGTTCTCTGAATACACAGACGGACAAAATGTTGCGTTTACTGGTAAACCTGTAAACCGCCGTATAACCCACTGTTATCTGTGGAGTTTTCCTCCCGTTACTCTGTCCTCTGGGACTGTCTCCATCTAGAAACTAAGCTGCACGGTGCAGGGAACAACTCTGACTGGCTCATGATCAGACAGTGGTTTACGGAGCGGTAGATGGGCTTTTGCAACAAAAAAAACGGAGCGTTCTATGAAATGAAAAAAAAATTGCTCGATTACGCAAATTTGATTGTGGGAAGCCAAAATCGTGATTAAAATTTGATTAATTGTGCAGCTCTAATTATACGCTTCCCCTCCTCGTTACTTTCCATTAGAAGCTGCTGCTCATTGGGTGAAACATATGGCGCATGCGTCTTCTCCATCTCTGCATCAGTAAATCTGTGATAGTATACCGTGGTCTATTTGAGAAAGCCGTGAACGTGCACTTATCCCAGCTATCTCCACCTGGCTGGACATTCTACTTCCGTGCAACAGGCCCCTGGTCTCCGAGCCTGTTCAGATGCCGTGTAAACCTATCAACGGCTACCCACGTCGACAGATTCGCTACATATTCATAAACATTTTACTGGCCTTTGCATGTTGCACCTCCAACTTGCCCAAAACCTTCGAACCCCACTGTATTCCCTTAAAGAAGCGACCAGGCCTCCCTTGTTGCACCATCAAAACGTCTTTCTGAACTTTCCATTTTCACACAGGAACATCTGGAGATGTTCTGCTAAATGAAGTGTGGTTGGTCCAGGCTACTGTGCATGTAGCTTGTAGCTCCAGTTAATGACTTTTGGGCCTTACATTTTAGTAGTTCTTTCAGTTTGAATGCAGGAGATACTTGACACTCTGGAGTCCTATGGATTGGTCCCCTCATCAGCCCTTGCATTTTCTCCATTCACACAGAAGATTTTAATCTAGTAAAACACGGTCAACTAGAATTCACTCACATCTCCCTTTAGTTCTTCTAACCCTTGTATCATTATCTCTGCATGCCCCCCCCTTCCACCACCTTCAGCAGACGGCAAACTGGCGACCAGAGCAGGAAAGAAGAGCAAGGAGGAGGAGGAAGATGGAAGAGGAGTATGTGGTGGAGAAGGTTTTGGACCGCAGAGTGGTGAAGGGAAGAGTAGAGTTTCTGCTGAAATGGAAGGGGTTCTCAGAGTAAGTATGAGTCTAGAATATTAATGCTTGGTGTTCTTGGTCCTGAGATATATAATATATTTACATATTGCAAATAAGTGTCAGCATGGTATCATGCCCTCAAAGGTGAAGGTTTGGTATTTTGACACTACGTTGCAGACCCACTAATAACCTTACAAGATAGTAATAGAAAAAAGGAATAATAGGAATGATAATTAGAGTGAGAATAGATTGTCTAAAAACAAAGTGTGAGGAGATGTTCTTCTGTCTGCACTCACCTTTCCAGTGAGGATAACACATGGGAGCCGCAAGACAACCTGGACCTGGACCTTATCACCGAGTACATGCAGAAACACAAGGAGACGGAGGAGAAGAAGAAGAAGGAGGGCAAGAGGAAAGGTGTCAGGGAGGAGGAGGTGAGTGAAGGAAAGAGGGTAGAAATCTAATCTCAATACTAATGAATGCACTGAGGGCTTTACAAATGTCTTTTAGGATTTATATATTATACCGTAATTCCTCAAAGAAAAACTGGTAGTCAATTAAACTGCAGCCCTCTGATAGTGGTCGGGGGGGGCAACATGGATAAATAAAGGCCGGGAAAAATCAGTGAGGATAATCTCCTCGGTGCCTTTCATATAATGTGCAGTCACGTTTATCGTAATGTACATTTCTACCAGTTCAACTAGACAGATTCAACAATATATTCACACTTTGTTTTTCTGGATTATGGTTCTCATGTAAAGTATTATTTTTAATCTAATCTAATTAAGAAACAAAGAGTGCCAACCAATCCCCTGAGTCGGAGAGGCTGATAACCCCTACAGATACTAGATCAAGTTCAACTGGGAGTCCAACACTTTCCAGCACTACCAATCCCAGACCATCCCCCGGTTGTTACCGCCTGGCTCAAGGCCGCCAACAAAAAGGCCACGCAGATATATCAATCCAAACTTTATTAACACACACACAGAGCATAACCATGGTAATGCAGCAGTGGAACTTAGACACAGACATGCTGTGAACAATGCTTCTGGTTTGTCTTAGCTTCACAGTGGACTGGGGCTTGATTTCAGTGCAGGGGGGTCGGAGGACAAACTGTCTGCGGCTCCTAGACCCAAAAAGAACAGTTTCCCTCTCATCAGTCCCCAGAATGTTGCTCCATTTCTCCGTTGGCCAGTCAATGTGTCCTTTGGTTGTTTCCCACGCCGGTCAGGCTTTGGATGCCATTTCAAGGCATTTAAAATTATTTTGGCAGAGGAGCTTATAATCTTCTGCACTTCTTTATGTTTCCCCTCTCATATCAACTTTTTAATCAAAGTCCTCTGTTCCTCAGAGCAATGTCTGGAACGAGCCATTTTGCTGAGTATTTCAGTGTGAAATGCACTATAACCAGCATGCACAACATGTTCTTCCTTCCTTCCTTAAATATGTATATATAGTATATAGATTAAATATGGGCAATCAGTTCACTAATTGAACACAACACTGCTATTATTTTGAACATGCTCCTTTCAATTACAGATTCAATTCCACAGAACGAGCAGCATGCATGTCATGACGGTTGGTTTTCTAGGACTCTACAACACTTACTAGTAAATTATTTGCTATGTAGAAATATCACTTTTACCAAAAAATATGATTCATGAGTTTAGTGATGCTATTATTTTGAACACAACTGTACATCAAAGCTATTTTTTAAACATCCATGACCACGACATATGCGCCTGTGTTTGTCAGAGGATCAGTGATGCTCAGCAGTTTTATTCCAGAGCACAGCAGAAAGCTCTGAGCTTCAGAAATGCTTGAGGAAATGGAGCTTGTGTGGACAATACCACATTACAGTACCATATTACTTACTTACACAATACTGCTGGCTATACAAGTTTGATTTAGCAAAAACAACAACCTAAAACAAAAGGTCAACTGGTGCCCCTCGTTGTTAATGCCTATCAGGGACAATGGTTCCAATTTACTTTACTGGAGTAGGGCTGTTCCAGCAACATGAAGACAACACGGTAACCCCTACAGATACCAGTGAAAGCTAAAAATCTTGGGAAAATGTTACATTTACAATTTTCCCGGCACTAAAATCCCAGATGATCCCCCATTTGTTACTAAACGGCTGGCTAAAGGCTGGCAACAAAATGGAGGCCACACACAAATTGATCAAAAGTAGTTTATCACAAACTAACACTGGATGTTATATTTCCCATAATGTAACTCCATAATAGTGATGTTGGCAGATAATTAAGAAAGGTAATGCGTCAGTCAAACAATGTTCCATAGACATGCTCTAAGTGTTGTTTCTAGTTTAAGATAGAGCTCTACAGCATGGCACCTCACTAACTCACTCTCTTGGTTTTTCTGTCTGTTGATAGAAACGGAGAGGAAGAGGAGTCAAACGTCACCGCTGTCAGCAGTGTGACAAATCCTTCACAACATCAGGATATTTAAAGATTCATCAGAGAGTTCACACTGGAGAGAAACCTTACAGCTGTGATCAATGTGGGGCAGCTTTCACACTACAGAGTACCCTGAAAAGACATCAACGCATTCACACTGGAGAGAAACCGTACAGCTGTGAACAATGTGGGGAAACCTTTTCTCATAGTGGTAACCTTAAAACTCACCAGCGCATTCACACTGGAGAGAAGCCGTACAGCTGTGAACAATGTGGGGAAACCTTTTCTCATAGTAGTAGCCTTAAAACTCACCAGCGCATTCACACTGGAGAGAAGCCGTACTGGTGTGAACAATGTGGGGAAACCTTTTCTCATAGTAGTAGCCTTAAAACTCACCAGCGCATTCACACTGGAGAGAAGCCGTACAGCTGTGAACAATGTGGGGAAACCTTTTCTCAGAGTGGTAACCTTAAAACTCACCAGCGCATTCACACTGGAGAGAAGCCGTACTGGTGTGAACAATGTGGGGAAACCTTTTCTCATAGTGGTAGCCTTAAAACTCACCAGCGCATTCACACTGGAGAGAAGCCGTACTGGTGTGAACAATGTGGGGAAACCTTTTCTCATAGTGGTAACCTTAAAACTCACCAGCGCATTCACACTGGAGAGAAGCCGTACTGGTGTGAACAATGTGGGGAAACCTTTTCTCGTAGTGGTAGCCTTAAAAGACACCAGCGCATTCACACTGCCTCGTTGTGAACATGTTTCAGAGCCAAGCTGTTTCCTCCTCCTCCTTATGCCCTGATAGCTGTGTTGTTATATTCTGATCTTCTCTCCACATTGAAGGCTGACCAGCAGTAACTTTATCTTCTGATCAACATGTATGTTATTGTGGATCAGCTGGACTGTTTTCTGCCTGTCCTCAGAACCCTTTACCATTTAGGCACCAGAATCGGTGCCTGAACCCATCCTTTTAAAAATACATTTTTTAAATGTATATATTAAAAAAAAAAGGAGCACAAAAAGACATTCAGTCAGCAACATTTAAGAACGGCTTGTTTATTGCTATATGTTCCAAATTAAATGTAAAAAAAATGTAATAACAACAATAATGTATTTCTCCAGTAAATTGCTGCTAAATGACAAAAACAACCTCTAGGTTTCGGTACCCAACCCTAACCACAGTGTACCCACCGTGGGAAGGAGAAGGCCCAAAGGAGAAACATTAAGACGTTTAAAGATGTTTTGGTTGGAAAACGTAGACATGTTTGAAACATTTTTTATTTTGTTTTTATTTTGTAAAAACTTTCTTCTCCTCTCTAGAAACATACACATTGTGTTTTGGCTGACAGGAAGTCAGTGTAATTTTCATTTTAGGAATACATTTTTGTCACCCTTATATATTTCTAAACTCCCAAAAGTTGGCAAAAACTCTAACCTTTGAGCATTGTGAGTTTAATAAGCGCAAATTCAATATTTGTGTAAATTGGTCCTCTCATTACCAACATACTAGAAGTTGGCCATTTTTAATTGTACGCTCTCTAGTTATTGTTGTTTTGTAGTTTAACATGTTTTCCTACTTTGTGGAATTTCATTTAATAATTTTGTCTGACATTTCATATTTTCTGTGACTGAATGTGGTTTTAAATCTGTTGAGGTCTGTTCAGACTGAAAGTAAAGACCCTGATGATGTCATACAAAATCAGAAAATAGAAACCAAACAGCTGATTTATTCATCTGACTTGTAAAATAACATCAATGATTGAATTGTTTTAAATGTTTTGCAATGTGGAACAATTCAATACAAAATAAAAGAAATAAAACGAGGCCTCGTGCTGATTATTTGACTTGATTTGGTGGATTTATCCTTCCTGCCGTTTCTGTGATTAAACTCCTTGATAAGAGAACGTTTCATCCACTAAAAGTGCTGAAAGACTCAGATTATTATTCTAAGTATGTGACAACATTATGGGATGGATCCCTACAGAGAGAGAGCTTTTAGTTAGAGAGTAAGATCCTTTTAGTTTAACCAGACTCCATGTAAATAATCACTACTTTTAGCGTAAAGTGTACGTACACCCAAAAGCCAAAAATAAATCAGATTTAGAAAAGCGTCTGCATGCACATCTGTATGTAATATTCCGTTTATAAATCACATATTACCTACAAGTGTACATATGTGAATAAGCCTCTTATTTTCTCCTCTACACGCATGTGTTGATATTTAAAGGATAACTTGTGTATATTTCAACCTGGACTCTATCCCGCCCGTGGTTCTGTGAATGCAGTAGCATTTTGAAATACATTCTTTGAGGGGCAGGAAAACAAAAAATAAAGACTTCCGAACTGGAGTGATGTGAACATTGAGTTAATATATACATGTATCATAACTTAAACCATAATTTCATACAATAATAACTCAAGAAATGTACTCACGATATGAACACATATACACACACACACACTTACTTTCTACATTTTCAGGATTTTAAATCTTAAAATAATGTTTGAGAAAGAAAAGTTCAGTTATTGTTATTACTACACACGTCAGGTTGATTTAATTATGTATACTCTATATTATATATTTTGTAGTTTTTCCGTTGTTTTTTGTAACAGTTAAATAATTTATTTTGAATGTGTTCAGTGTTACAGTAAAAATAAAGTTTTTAAAAATATCTTGACCTACTTTAATTCTATTGGTTGCTGTTAACTTCCCGTCCAATCAGCTGTTAAGTGAGGGCAAAGGGGCGGGACTCCGGCGGTGACGAGGAGAACGACCGTTATCCGTGATGATGAAGAGAATTAGTTATCTTTACCGGACGCTGATTAGCTGCACTCACTGAACCGGACAGAAGGTAAACATACATAAAAAACATATGTAAACATATGTAAAACATAAGTACCTTGGGGTCTTGTTCGCGAGTGAGGGGACCATGGAGCGTGAGATTGGTTGGAGAATCGGAGCAGCCGGTGCTGTATTACATTCCGTGTATCGCACAGTTGTGACAAAAAGAGAGCTTAGCCAGAAGGCAAAGCTTTCGATCTACCGGGCAGTTTTTGTTCCTACCCTCACCGAAAGAACGAGATCCAGGGTACAAGCGGCCGAAATGGGTTTCCTCAGGAGGGTGGCTGGCGTCTCCCTTAGAGATAGGGTGAGAAGCTCAGTCATCCGAGAGGAGCCGCTGCTCCTTCGCGTCGAAAGCAGCCAGTTGAGGTGGTTCGGGCATCTGGTAAGGATGCCTCCTTGGCGCCTCCCTAAGGAGGTGTTCCAGGCACGTCCAGCTGGGAGGAGGCCTCGGGGAAGACCCAGGACTAGGTGGAGAGATTATATCTCCAACCTGGCCTGGGAACGCCTCGGGATCCCCCAGTCGGAGCTGGTTGATGTGGCTCCGGAAAGGGAAGTTTGGGGTCCCTTACCGGAGCTGCTGCCCCCGCGACCCGATACCGGATAAGCGGATGAAGATGGATGGATGGATGGATGGATCCATACAGTTTGTAAAAGTTATAATACCAACGGCTGTTAGCATTGTTAGCAGTTAGTATAGCACAAGCTAAAGTCAGTGTGGAGGGTGACCAAATTTGTCAAATTCTTCCTCATTAGTTTAACACTAGAACCCCAACACTTTTAAAGAGTACCATTTCCTTTAAATCAGACCCCTGACAGCGAATGTATCCTTTTGTCATCATTGATGGGTCATAAACACTTCATCTGCCTCTATCTCAATAACAATTCTTTTCATTTTTTCAGTACTAAACCCCTAACCAACATTTTTTTACCTGAAAACCAATGTATGTGAGTGTCAAGTAATGTTATTGTTGGATTCAGGTCCAAATTTTGACCAATGCAAAGGTGCATAACAGATTGCTTTCTACTTACCTGGGGCCTGTTGCACGAAACCAGGATAAGGGATTAAGCCGGGATATTCAAGTTATCCTGGATGAATTTAGCTTTGATTCGGTTGCACGAAACCAGATTGAATTAAACCCAGCCAAGTAACCATGGAGATTTATTCTTTGCGGCTAGCCTGGTCCAGAGCAGGCTAACAGCCAGGCTAAGGCTGAATCTCATTTCTCTGTCTTACCCCTACCCCTTACCCCTTCCCCTCGTTTTTGCGCGTTCACGCGGGACCTAGGGGTGTCCCAATTCTTATTACGACCGAGGGGTAGGGGATAGACCGAGGGGTGTATAGCCCTAGAAACCAAGTGTGGACGCGACCTCACTTGTAAACACACAGGCGACAATGGCTACCGCATCGACCAGAGAGACACATAAATGTAAGTACTTTCGGCTTAAATAATTGATTTAAAAGTTACGACAGTCTTGTTTTGTGGTCTATACAGTCCTGTGCATATATACTTGCAACCATGTTCCTAACTGAAACTTTTTAAAAATCGCTAGCTTGCAATGCTAACACTAATCGCTAACGCTAACGTTGATTTGCACAACAGTCCCGCATTTCTCTGCCTTGAATGGACTGTATACATCGCATAGATTGCATATATATATATATATATATATTAATATTAACGGTCTATGATACATAGCTACGTGCTTTACATATACCGCTCTGTATCACACAGGAGGACACAGCAGCTGATCCACTTTCGGGCTGAAAACGAGCAGAAGTTTCCTAATTCATATGTTCATGCTGTACCCATTCATTATTGCATTTGTACTGTATTATTGTAATCATTTGTAATTAATTCCTGTTCATGCACTTGTATATTGTTGTTGGTTTTGATATGGGACACTGATGAAATGGGAGGCCAACAGGCATCAGATTGGTCTGAAATATCAGAACAGCTGTAGTTAATTTGTTTGTCTGTGGTCTTGTGTGTTTTTTTTTTTTAGTTTTACACATATGACTCGTCAACTCTTTCAACAAGACGTTAGAAGTACACCTGCTGCTTTATCGTGCTGGTCTTCATATGTTAAAGAGATTTGTTGGGAAAAGGTTTGGCTACTGCCGCAGAAGTTTTTCTTACCCAACAAAGTTAAGGAGATATCTTTCAAAATGCTCCACAGATTCTACCCAACTAACCATTATCTGCAGAAAATGAAAAAAAGACATTAATATCCTCTTCCTGCTTCTGGCGAGAGCAGTCGTGTTTTTCCTCCTCTCCCCTCTTATCTCAGCTTGGCTCCTTCCCTGTCTGTCTAGCTTGTCTTGTGGAACTTTTCTCATTTTCTCTTTGTTCCCTGCCTGCTGTTTTCCTGAAATATTCAACATGGAATTGATCAACTGGTCGTTGAGTGTGTGTATTTTTTTTGTTTTATACATATGAAGCCTTTTTATGTGTGTGACATGTTAGTTATGGTTCTAATAGCTGATAATAGTTCTGTAACATCATTTTATGTAATATTGTTTTGCCTGTTATGTTTAATTTATCGGCAATAAAGACAGATTTTTGTTAACAAAATGTTTTTCTGAAACATCAATGACATTCAAAACGGTGATAACTAAAACAGATATACAACACACCATGTATACAGGGTGTATATGTATGTATACATGATACATGTGTATGCACATGTATTGCATCTTGGAAGTTTGTGATCAATACTGTATGGTGATGTAACCAAGTTGTGTCCCATTTCATAGGGGTATGTTTTCACCCCTTCCCCTTACCCCTTGGTTTCAAGGGCCAAGGGGTAGGGGTAAGGGGCAAGGGGTAGGGGTAAGATGGAGAAATGGGATTCAGCTAAAGATTAATCCTGGAGTCTCATTTGTCAAATCAGTGGCCGTCTGATCCGAAATAAACGTGTTTAACAGTTATTCAGCGCTATTGACAAGATTTTTTCACCTAAACATGCTTCGCCGGGGGAGCCGTCATGTCCGAGCGGAACATTCCCTGCAGGCTACGCTCGCGATTCCTGGGAGAATTGGCAAGCGGTCTGCCTGGACGTTCTGACTGTGGAAGACGTTGAAGATATTTGGATAATTGGAATTCTGTTGGTGGGTCTCTTGATCATCGGAGTTGGGGTCTCACTGACCTATCGGAAAATTGGTAAGACAGCCGCCAGCAAATTTACCCACCAGCTGTCTGGGGAACTTAAAGAGTGCCTACATGGAGTGATTGAGAGGATGAAGGTTTTACATCTGAGGGCTGACCAGTCCAGTGAACTGTCTCGCAACATCTCAGACCGGACCTTGGAAGCGCAGAAGGGGATTGATTCCATCAGGGCCCAGTCGGTGGAATTGCTTCGTGTAACCACCGGACTGGCGGAGAAGGTAGATGGACTGACAAAATCACTACATGAATTGGATGCTCGTATGACGCTGAGGTCAGTAACAATTGAGTGATGGACATTGATTCGGACACATTTCCACCGGGTCAACCTAAATTGGAATGAAATTGCTTAAACTGTCCCCCTCCACCACCCACCACCCCCCCCCCCCAAACCGCCCTTCACCCGAGCAGGAAAACAACTCGCAGTTGGACATTCTATCTCATCCTTTGCACTGGCTTTTCTCTTCAAGGACACGCAGATGAACTGAACTTTTAACAACATAGACAGTTTGACGCGCATATTCACACACACAACTCCACACACTCACACACACACCATACACTCCCTCCCCCATCCCGCCCCGTATCCGTCTGACTGCCTCGATTTTCAAGGTTTCTCACTCCCTCCCAAGCCACCTCAAAAAATTCCTTCATGTGTCCACATGAACTGTGTGTTGTCTTGTGTATCAAGTGTTATGTTGTGTACTGTATACCATATTGCTGTCTGCATAAATCCTTTCTTTTCAGAGAATGCGTGTGGCGGCGCTTTAAATAGCAGCGGCTCGGAGGCATACTCTAACCGGTATTTCGTTGCATTGTACCTGTACATGTATAATGACAATAAACTCCATCTATCTATCTATGCAATATCAACTGTACTTTTTGTGGAGAACTAAATGAAACACTGGTATATTTATTTTGGTCTTGCCAATGTACCAAGAAACTATGGAGCAGATTATCACATTTTATTGCTCTTCATATTTACCCTCAATTTACATTACATTGGGAAATTGTATTGTTTGGATTCACTCAACATGATAGAGAGCTTTATTCAGAGTATTACACCACGATAAATCTAATTATTATTTTAACCAAATTTTATTTACATAAATCAAAGTTTTTGAAAAAGAAGCCAAGCTTTTTTTTGATCTGGCTGACAATATTAAACAATACATTCTTTCCATTTACAAACAAAAAAGCTGGGTGACTGAGAACCTACTATATCATGACATAGTTGAGTTACCATATTATTATGAGTGTGTGTGAGATGAGAAAAATGCAATCGCAATCTGGCCCAAGGCCGTGGCAGCAGAGATACGCCGTTTATGCAGGACGGGTCCCAGAGACCCGAAGGCCGATGCCGCGGTAGTAGAAAAATACAACCGCATTCGGCCCCGGGTCTCAGAGACCCGACAGACAATGAAAGGAATTCTCTAATAAGAGTGGGAGCAAACTAACAACACATTACAGGATACTGGAATGGATCTCTTTGTTTTTTTTTGTTTTTTTTTCAGTCTGTGTTACAAGATTTGCAGTGAACGTTGTATTGTCCAGCAGAAAGGCAACAGGTGTGTTACTTTTCAACTATGTATACCATATCAGTGCATTCATTTTGCCCGGGTTTGATTTCCAGCCACCTGCAGTTGCATTTACCGTTTTTTAAGCCATATACAACATTAACATTACATGTTTTACCCAGGTTTCTTCTTTTATTCAGTGATATTTCAATATCTTTGTGGGTGTTCTCCCAAAAGGATTAATAAAGATAAGTCCAAGTCTATCTCAGAAAACAGTCAAAAAATCTGACAATCTTCAGGGGATGTAGCTCAGTGGTAAATGTAAATGTGCTGTATTTACATAGTGCTTTTCTAGTCTTAACATCTACTCAAAGTGCTTTTACATAGTACAGGAACCATTCACAACTCACACACATTCATACACTGTGGCCGAGGCTGCCGTACAAGGTGCCACCTGCTCATCAGATACACACTCACACACATTCACACTCCTATGGCGCAGCATCGGGGGCAATTTAGTCTTCAGTGTCTTGCCATAGGGATTGAACCACCAATCTTCCAATTGGCAGGCAAGCTCTAACACTGAGCCACAGCTCATTCTTTGCATGTATGAGGACCTGGCATCTCCAGCAGGTATTATGGTAGAGTCTTTAAAAGA